>CM055908.1:7824859-8045353 GCA_029582155.1 Panopea generosa
TATAGTACTGAAAATTCAAAACATTTAACAAAACCAATAGCCATGCATATGTGTTTGTATTTTCCCCCAATGGTGGGTCATTTGTATAAACAATTCCATATGGCTGATATGTTTAATGTGCCGTTACATTATCACGTACCTCTCTCAGCAGATGTTTTGGTAGAGGGTTCGAGCTCATAGGAATCTGAAACATTCCTCTGCCGATAAACCATTTGCCGTACATGACCTACAAACTATTGAAAATGGAGCCTAATCTAATTTAAACGAAATAAATTATAATAAACATACCTGAACAAATTAGAACATTTTATTAAAACTCTCATAATATGTAAATCATGATGATAATCATACTTTATTCATATACGAGTAATGAATTTGTCTCTTTTGGCAATTTGGTAAGTGCTATTTACATCTCTCTCTCTCTCTCTCTCTCTCTCTCTCTCTCTCTCTCTCTCTCTCATATTGGCTCCAATTTTAATATGTTAAAAGTCAATATAACCAAAGTATATAATTCACATTACTTACTTAATATAAGCATAACATGTTACTTATAAAATGATAAACGCATTTTTTATTGGTTTGAACATGTAATTACTTCTCTGCCACATACAAAAATCACATTTATGCATCGCTTCGATCACTTTTATAATTTAAAGCTTTTTAAATATTGGTTCGATCATTCAGTTTAATCAGTCAAAAACACTACGTTTAACTATATGTTTCACTGATGTTACCTAGTGAATAATGCGGAATTAAATCTTAGCTTTCGCTACTATTTTTATCTTATTGAATTATAGGTATTCAACTGTTGCTTTGTTGTTGCTACTGTTAATTATTGATTAAAATTGTGTTTGACTAATGGTTTCCTAAATGCTACTTATTTCTTAAAAAAGGAGCGTTTATAGACGGCTACTTTCACCACTGTTACTTATTCAATAACATGCTTAACCACTGGTTCCTCCACCACTATTATGTTGTTAGTTTCTTTGTTGCATTCGTCTACGCAACAGTCTTCGATATCCTCAGAATGTAGATAAAACCTAATACTCCTATATCGCAAAGCAACGCGGATCTATAACATGGCAAAGTGATAAAAGACATAATAACTGTTTGTATCGTCTAAACAAATCCAGTGAAATAAGGAGGTTCTTCTGCTGTGTAGTTACGTAATAATCTTCATTTGTTGTTGTTGTTTTTTCAAAAATTATGATCCTTACTTTAATGCTCATATTAAATTTTCAACAGCATTATCAGTATATTTGAAACATTTCAAAGACAATGTCATGTTGGCGTCGGATTTTGAAATAAATCGTACCTTTGGGATTAGGGTATGAATGCATTATTTCTTTCACTTTGTACACACTGAACTTAAAAAATTTACAATTTTTGATAAAACATAAATCCTACATTTCTCATGACAACAAGCAATGAAAGGTAAGTTTCCCTTCTTTAATTTGGTTCTCTCTTTAACTGACAAGTCTTTATAATGTTTTATATACAATACAAGTAAGGTGGAAAATTTTACAGTGATTTTACGCCTATAAAATATACAGTATACGTTCGTGGTATTGTATGTAAACTTTGAATTTCAATAGTTACAGAGAAATTACAAGATAATTCACCAATTTTTGAAAAAAAAAGTTTAATGATGCAATGTTCATCTTTTTCAAAATATTGAAAATTGTACATTTGTATTTAGAAAGATGTATATAACCATCCCGGAAATGGACAAAGGTTTTATTATTTAATGCACGCAATTAGGAGCTATCACTGCAAATTGACAGTATATACTAACAGGATCTCGTTATACAAATGCGGTTTTGACTTAATATTTATTAATGCATTTTTCATGGTCATTGTGTGATGTTAATGCCATTATTTGCGTATTTGTTTTAATAAATTAAACATTGCCATGTTTGAATTGTGAGTAAAGAATAAAATGATGCTTAGAAATTCGAGTAGATATGCATTATTACTGGTGTCAACAGTGTAAACTGAAAAGTTTGTCAACATTATACAAACTGAACAAAAAAGAAATATCTTGGCTAAAAACATTTCATGTCATTAAAATTACGCCGTCGTATCATTCCACGTGTATTACACTTGCCATATCCATTAAATGTGGTATTGTATACTATCCAAGTATGTGTTGAACATTTTTGAATGTCGAAAAATACTTATTTAGATATTTTTAGTTAGACACATGTTATTCGGATTCATAATAAATCATAATGAAAACTGAATTATCTATTACCCCCGGCGTCGTTGTATCTTCGAGAATAAAAACACTTTCTGTAATCCAGAGGTTACCTTTATTACCAAACAGTCGCCATATCGACTTTAATTCGTCACTCGTTAGTAACTGAAACTGGACATGTATTAGAGATTTAAAGAGGCCATGACTATAGTTTCTGTATTCTATATAAACATTTAAACCAGCATATTAAACAGGTTGTTGAGTTCAAATTATACTTATGTTATACCATGGATTTGAGTAATATATTATTTTGGCCATGAAATATTTTATGTTTATGAATTAAACAACTATATTTAATTTATTCTCTCATTATATTTACATGTTACAATGAAGACAAAGTACATTACAGCAGGTAGTTAATCGTGTTAGATAGTCCTCTCCTACATCCAGTGTATACCAAGTCCGGTATGCGAAGTTTCGTGGAATGGTTTTCAGGTAGTTTGCAAAGCAAATTATTTTCTTGAAATTATTGTATATTATACGTTTATTACAACTTATCAGATCCGCATTCCATGATTGCGTGTATTGGTCAATTAGTGTCCGCTTGACAGACCTATTTATAGTTCTGCAGATTACATTTGATTAGTTAATGAATATGTCTCACCTGCAAAAGGACGTTAGTGTATTGATTATGGATGAACTCCGTTTAAAACTATGCGGATTGTTATTTAACATGTAGAGATATATTGTAGACGAATATTTGGTTTTCTTACCTAATATTAGTCTGTTCCAAAAGCGACATCAACGAAAGCATTTGAGGCTATTGCAAAAATGTCTTAATATATGTATAATCAAAATATGTTTATACCCGATTATGAAAAATAAATTACTTTTATTTCCCACGAAAATGTTAAACTAATTATTTATGTTTTACGTCCATAAATCGATTACTGTTATATCTGTAATTAATATTAATATTGGATTAAGCATAAGAATACTCAGCAACAAAAGAAACTTTACTCTCCTTAAATTGGTTATTTTCAAAATCCTGTTTGAAACACTGCACTGACATTGGTATGGCTGTGTCAATTGATCATTTTGTAACAAATCTTATCTTCATTGGACATTTGAAATTTGGTTTTGTACCCATAACTCAATGATAAAGTGGACAAGTGGCGGAAACAAAAATAACTTTCTTTAACTGAAACTGAAATTTGCATTGTAATCAAGTTTGTTTTTTAGCTAATTTTAGTGATGCATAGTTGTGATACAAGCAATAAACTAAGAATTACAAGTTTATTCTTTAAAAGTAAGACTTGACTGACAAAGTCAATCTTCCATGATGCCCTCTTTATACAGGTACATCATATTACAAAGTCCACACAATTATGTTGTTTCAATTATTTGATTAACATTTCTGCTCATGTAATGCACATTTGTGTATCTATCGGTGGAATCCGGTACTTGCAAATCATGCAAAACAGGATTTTAACAGCTAGGTTATTATCACTTGTGTTTAAATAAATAACTTTTCATAATTGAAATAGACAGACGAACGACCGACATTTATTTATTAAAGCTAAGTTAGAAATGTAGAAATTAAAAAAGTTATTGCACTTTAAACAGAGTAAAGTTTCTTTTTTTTGCTCAGTATATATTGATGTATTTTGGATTTGCTAAATTACCAGTATAAACCAAATGCGCTATTGTGAAACTACGTCATTCTATTTATAGTTAGGCTCGTCCAATACAGGTAACACATTTATATTGAATGTATTGTATTGTACAATTTATCTAACAGATAAATGTGCTGTCATCCATAATACGAAAGTTCTATAAAAAAAAAATTAAAAAAGAATAACGTTGTTCCAAAATAGTGTTTTGGGTTTATAGCGTTCATTTAATTTTGCAACTCTACCTACAAACCGAATTAAGCACGAATTTCACGTGCAAGTTCAGGTATGTAATGGGTCAGAACGTTATCATTCAATATCTATTAAAATCTGTCTAATAGCCATTAAAATAAGATACATCCGTATATACTGTGTATAATGATAAGTGAAAGTGGAAAACAAGTACGTGGTTACATCAGTGTCACGCGAGAATTACTAACCCGTGCGATATTTAATGAACTGTGTGAAACTGATGGAATAAACAGTGTATCATGTTCAACTGTTCAACGACGGGTGAAAGTAAATTCAAATGTGGAACAAAACATCAAGAAGACCAGCCCCGTCAAAGTCGTCCATCAATCAAATGAGTTATTTACCGGAAATAAATGCACGATCGACAACTTCACGATTGGCCGACAGGTAAGGGATATATGTCGGATCAGTTTTCAAAATATTGGTTGGTTATAATGGTGTTTAGCGTCGCTTCAACAACTTTTGTTGCAAATATATCTACTAAAGTGACTGTTGTAAGCGCTGTCACACAGTGTATGATACCCCTTACATACACATTACACTGACAACGGGGTGACCAGACCTAGAAATTAACACACTGAGCATCAAACGAGGAAGCTTATAGTACTTTTTTTAAGTAATTGATATGACCCGGCCGGGGCTCGAGCCCAAGACACCCCGTATGCGAGGCGGGCGTTATATCCTAAGACCCTCGTGTGTTTATCTGCCCGATGAATAACACATTTGTAGAATGTGTTCCGGTTGCCGGAATAATATTGAAAAAATGCTCTCAGATTTTTTCTCACTGTTTTACTGTTGACGTAACTACTTTGAAGCAGAGCGTAACTTGTTAAAGGTGGAAATGTTTGACATTTCGTATTTGCAATTGTGACATGAAAGGTAACATATTTTTTTAATTTTATCAGTTTTTGACAGTACTGTTGAAAAAACAAGGCTATCTCGATTGAACGTAATAAGTTTTATAAATATATACTTCTTAATGCTTGTTTAAATAATATATTATGAAATTTCAGATAGTAATACTTGAAGTATGATACTCTCATATGATTATGTGTTCATGTGTGTAAAGATTGGATTGAACATTTGCCGTGTGTCACTTTAATAAATGGATCATGTTTGCATTCCATAAATTCATGGATTGAAATCAAACTCATTAAGTCACTTGTGTAAATAAAACTGCGTACACGTTAATAGATAATAGTAACATATGTTATCATAGATAGTAACAAAATGATGTAATAAAATGTGCCAAAGACTGACAAATATGTTACTTTTTACGACCTTGTAAACTACTTTTTGAATTGATTCGCATTCATTGCCAACAAAAACAAATGCATGGTAAATGAAATAGTACGCTGCATATTGTGAACTATATAGTTAAATACTTTGCTATGGATGTAATTGCATATAGGGGCCTATAGCATTTACAGTGTATGTGCGCGTACAAGTCGGATATAAGATTAACATTATCAATTTGCATTTTATGACGGAATCTTGCAACAAACGAGGAATTTACTGTCATAAATATATATTTGTCTGGCAATTAGCATAAATACATCATATGGTTATAACATAATGAGATACAGCAACAACAAATGAGACGATATTTCTGATTGCATTGTACCATAAAGCTAAGTTTTGTTAGAGAATAGAAAATCGCTTCACCGATGCTATATGGTATGGGGAGAGTTCAGTGATTTATTGACTTTACTCAATAAAACTGAGTCTGCTATGCTTTTTTCATTTCTTATACGTCATCTTACCGATGGATATTTTGGGGAACGTGCTTCAGCAGCCGTGCTCAGAACTAGCAGTATTTTCTTATATCAGGTTTTAACAATCGCGTTTTCTTATTAAACACGCCATAAGCCACACACACCCTCAAAAACAAAACATAGTTCCTTGGCTTTCAACGATAATGTCAATTTATATAGATATTACTTAAATAAATTAGTTTATATAATTAAAGAAGTATGTAGTTGAAATATCTATCTAGCTATTGACATATTAAAAACTTAAATTGTTTTACACAATATCGGTTAGATATTAGATATCCTCTGGAAGCAGGACCGCACTCAAGAGAATACATAGCACACTTTGTTTTATCAAGTTTTTCATGAGTAGTAATATAAAACTGACAGTGAATTGTGTAATATAAGATGCATATTACTATTTTATTTCGAAATGGCTGTTATTATATCTGGCCATTTAACATTGTCGAGTTAATTCAATGTGGATCTAAATATAGAACACTACTTAAAGATGTTGGCTAAGAATTTTATATCTTAAATTGAAGTTGCATTACTTTTAGGGAACCATTCTTCTTGTTGGAGTTTTATAACTCTAGGCACAGACATGTTCAGCTATTTTCAAATTTTTGTTTCGACAATTTTCATAATTTTCTAAATGAGAAATATTGGGGGTATTGTATGCTCTATAGTGCACTTACTATTATTTTTCTCCTTTTCGATTTATTTTACATAATAAGAATAATATAGTAAATATTGGACTATTTCTAATCTAAAACATAAATAACTTATTCTTTTCCTATGATATCAAATATTTAACAGTTTCATAATAACATTAATATGAAGTATTTAATGCAACTTGACAACATACCATTTTCTGGAAACAGATGCACGATTGACAACATCGCAATAGGACACGAGGTTAAGGATATCGGCAACATAGCACTTTCTGGAAACAGATGCACGATTGACTACATCACAACAGGCCAAGAGGTTAGGGAAATCGGCAACATACCACTTTCTGGAAACAGATGCACGATTGACAACATCACAATAGGCCAAGAGGTTAGGAATATCGGCAGCATACCACTTTCTGGAAACAGATGCACGATTGACTACATCACAGTAGGCCAAGAGATTAGGGAAATCGGCAACATACCACTTTCTGGAAACAGATGCACGATTGACTACATCACAATAGGCCAAGAGGTTAGGGAAATCGGCAACATACCACTTTCTGGAAAAAGATGCACGATTGACAACATCACAATAGGCCAAGAGGTTAGGGAAATCGGCAAAATACCACTTTCTGGAAACAGATGCACGATTGACTACATCACAATAGGACACGACGTTAAGGATATCGGCAACACCAATTTCTGGAAATAGATGCACGATTGACAACATCGCACTAGGACACGAGGTTAAGGATATCGGCTACATACCACTTTCTGGAAACAGATGCACGATTGACTACATCACAATAGGCCAAGAGGTTAGGGAAATCGGCAACATACTACTTTCTGGAAACAGATGCACGATTGACTACATCACAATAGGCCAAGAAGTAAGGGATATCGGCAACATACCACTTTCTGGAAACAGATGCACGATTGACTACATCACAATAGGCCAAGAGGTTAGGGAAATCGGCAACATACCACTTTCTGGAAACAGATGCACGATTGACAACATCACAATAGGCCAAGAGGTTAGGAATATCGGCAACATACCACTTCTGGAAACAGATGCACGATTGACTACATCACAGTAGGCCAAGATGTTAGGGAAATCGGCAACATACCACTTTCTGGAAACAGATGCACGATTGACTACATCACAATAGGCCAAGAGGTTAGGGAAATCGGCAACATACCACTTTCTGGAAACAGATGCACGATTGACTACATCACAATAGGCCAATAGGTTAGGGAAATCGGCAACATACCACTTTCTGGAAACAGATGCACGATTGACAACATCACAATATACAAAGTGGTAAGGGATATCGGCAACATACCACACATAGAAACGGATGCATGACTGACACCATCAAAATAGGCCTAGAGGTTAAGGTTATCGGCAACATACCACTTTCTGGAAACAGATGCACGATTGACAACATCACACTAGGACACGACGTTTAGGAGATCGGCAACACCAATCTCTGGAAAAAGATGCACAATTTACAACATCACAATAGGTCAAGATGTTAGGGATATCGGCAACATATCACTTTCTGGAAACAGATGCATTGACAACATCACAATAGGCCAAAAGGTTTAAGATATCGGCAACATAGCACTTTCTGGAAACAGATGCATTGACAACATCACAATAGGCCAAGAGGTTTAAGATATCGGCAGCATACCACTTTCTGGAAACAGATGCATTGACAACATCACAATAGGACAAAAGGTTAGGGATATCGGCAACATACCACTTTCTGGAAACAGATGCACGATTGACAACATCACAATAGGCCAAGAGGTTAGGGAAATCGGCAACATACCACTTTCTGGAAACAGATGCATGACTGACAACATCACAATAGGACCAGAGGTTAAGGTTATCGGCAACATACCACTTTCTGGAAACAGATGCACGATTTACAATATCACAATAGGCCAAGAGGTTAAGGATATCGGCAACATACCATTTTCTGGAAATAGATGCATGACTGACAACATCACAATAGGCGAAGAGGTTAGGGATATCGGCAACATACAATTTTCGTTATCCAACTCATGCAAGATAATAATTTTAACTGGATTTAATAACATATCTAAATACTTTATTTTTACGAGCCAACATCCTAAAGGTAGTGCTTGGCCATTCTATTTATTAACGTTAACTATCATGAGCAGATTGTGTTTTGTACTTCGAAAGGATCCTTATATAAGATAGCACCTTTAATTCAATATTCAGACAATATTCAAATGATTAAATTAATTCGGCATGAAAATCTGATAAGTTTTATTGATGTATTATGTCAGTTTTATAGGAATAGCAACAACGTTTATGACGTAAATCTTAGATACGCGAGAAAATTTGCAAATAAAAATAAAATAAAATGAAATTAAAGTTGATAAATGCACATTAACATCAAAGTAATGGTATATTTAACCACATTCACACAAACTTTAACATGGTACCTTTGAGTCAAAATCACTAAATATGCAATGGTTACTTTTAATGGTAATCATTGGAAGTTATACATTAGATATATGTTATCTAGGCGTATATACTTAACATCAATTACTCTCACATAAAATATACACGTTTAATAAAAACGGCGATGTATCATAATTATGAATAATTAGGGTCCTACGAAGCCGAGTGGTCTAAGGCGCCGTTTCAAGATCACTATCCTTTCAACGCTTAGGTTGTAGGTTCGAGTCCCGCTCGCTCCAAAAACGTTGTGATAAAGTTTTCAGTTACTTGTGAAAGGTCGGTGGTTTTACTCGGTCTGACTTCCTCCAATAGTAAAAAAAAATAGTGGATATGCCATTATATAACCTGAAATGTGTTGACAATGGCGTTAAACCCAATTCAAAAAAAAAATAAAAATTAAAAATATATAACAGAAAGTAATATTTGTACATTAGTTTCTATTCGCTATTCATACTACATTGCATGATATGCCTCTAAGATCACGGGATTTATAGCCAGTTTTAACCCATTACAGGTGATATATGACATTTAGTTTTATAGTGTGAAATACATTATAAATACCTGAGCAAAACACCATCTTCGGAACAAAATATATTATCTCCTTTAACATCGTGTTTTACCAAATTTGACTCGAGTCATCACCAAAGTGACGAATGGTAAATGATCCTAAGATGGTGCTTCCGACAACTCGACCACATTTAACTTCTAAATGGAACAGCAGTATTGAGTGTCATCTATTTAGTGGATTGAAATGACATTTTCTTTAACCAATTATACTGTTATTGAATTAACATTCCATGTGTTTCCCACATCAGGATAAGAGGGAAGCAGTTAATAACGTTCAGAAATAAAGTGCTCCTAGTTCTGGTCCAAGCAATGGCGATTTGGTATGATGACGATCGTTATGTAACTAAAGATTTTAGGATAAAAAGCTACAAAAATCCCGTGCAAACAAATAAACAAATTAGCAAACAAACTTAATAACTTGTGTTTATGTATACAAATATGTATTTAAGTGTAGTATTATATAAAACTAATTATGTGTGAATAAAGTTTTACATAGGAATAAGAACTTTTTATACATACATCAGCTTAAGTCAAATTAAGACATCTTTCACGCCATCAATTTTACACTATCTATTTTGTAAAAAAAACTTGAAACTGCAATTATCCTGTCCATCAAATTGCCGTGTGCTCAGATATAAATTGTCCAATACATCATTTTTAAAATGTAACATCCTTCATTTTATCCGTTACGCGTCACCTGTTGGTATCGTTTACACTTCTCCCGAAATAAAAGGAAGTGGTTAACATAAATTTTCCTATTTTGAAAGTCTAGTCTGGTTTTTGCAAACATGCCAGTATCTATTTTTTAACTTTTTCGAAATATGTTTTGTTGGAGAAATTGCCACGTGTTTTGTCAATGTTTTATTATTTTCTTAGTAAGTATTTAACTTAAATTTGAGCACATATAATAACTAATAACAACAGTTTGTGCTTTATTTCTCCCTAGAATAAGCACTTAAACCAGCTAATAACAAAAGTTTATGCTTTATTTCTTCCTAGAATAATGACTTATAACAATTAATAGCAACAGTTTGTGGTTTATTTCTTCTTAGTATAAAGAGAATGATATGAGAATTGCATTCCTTGACTTAATGTTGATATAGTTCAATTATTTAGCACCGGTAGGAATATTTATTTATATGGCAAACTTGCATGATTGAAAGTCAAAACCTTGAAAACGATATTTCGTGAATACGTGAATTTTATGACTTGTTTTGAATATTTGATCAGGGTGTTTTTTTTCTAAACAAGCATTTGAAAACATACACATTCTCCATTCTTACTCTGTACTCTGTAAAACATACATAAACATGTGTAACAGTACGGCAGGGATACTTCTATTTACAACGTTTCATTTTAAGATGTGACGGCGGTGGAAGAGTGAGGTTGGAAGCCCCCGTTAACCAAATCTAAGTTCATCAATCACGGGTTTTCTACTGACGGTTCTAATACCGCAGTTGTCACTGTTCGTGTGTGTGTCTGTATTATATTCACTACGATTTTGTATAATTATTTTGTTTATACTGATACGGTAGTCTTTTGAATATTACGTTTCCCGATGGACATGAAGTGCATTCTATTTAACAGAAAACTAAATAAAGGGATTTAGACATGCTTTTGAAAGCCAAAACAGGTTTTGATCTCAAAGGGAAATCTCAACAGTCACGTTATTATAACATAAGCTTGCAAATATACGAACATTGATATATAGCACAAAAGTGTGATCAGTTATGATGCACTAAATAGCACAAAGTTACTTTACAAATGCTTGTTATTCCTTCTAAATATCTCATGTAAAATACATTTTAACATTTTCAAATCAGGAACATTTCTGGCAATCCTAATGATTGTTCTGTATCTTTATTGCAAACGAAATGTTTTAATCATATCGGAAAAGTTGACAAGTGCGCTAATATCTGATATCGTGTAGTATCTGAAAACAATCAATAAGTGCGCAAAGAATGGGTAATTGAGTATCTAAATTCCAGAGAAAGTGCTAAACATAAAGTTATTAGTGATATACTGATTGCTACCACCCTGAACGGTTTCTGCATTCATGTAATATATGCTCATAAATTGTCTATGAAACACCTTAGCATTCACCACTACTGGTTGAAATGTTATTACCTTTATACGAATTTTACTTGGAAAACATACCGCTATACATTCGTTACGACAAAAATCACACCAGAGTTCTATAATTGAAATAAAAAAGCTGTTCTGTACAAATACTGATGAAGTGAAACAATGTATAAACTAAATGCCATGCTTTACACTTTCTAGACTTTACACAAATGCTTGAATACCGGATAGTTAATGAAATGCACGTGATTTTATGAGGATATGACGTCACATTATTCTCAAAAGACGATAAATCAGTGTATTAGTAAAAATAATATAAACATGTTCGTTGTATGCAAGAACAAGATACGTTCACTGATATAATTGTTCAGATAATAAGATTCAAACATTCAATATCGCTGTTTTGCTAGGAGCCGCGACAGAGCAAAGACTCCGATACAAAACAAAGATTACAATATCCCTATCTCATCCTACATGTAATACTAATGACAAATTCTTGTGTTCTCATTCGACTTGTTTCCTGACTATGAAACAGAGCTCGAACATTAATATATCATTAATATGTTATGTGTACAGTCTCATTTTGTCAATAACCGTACATGTGTAGTTTTATTTTCCTTCAAGAAATGTGAATAGATACCTAAGATATGTAAGATTATATAAAAAAAACTGTGACTGATTTAGAAAAACTAGCGGAATCAAAGAAAGGTGCCAAAATTTGCAGTCATATTATTCGTACGTCATTAGCAAAAGCACAATCCAATTAGTTTCCATTTAATAAAAAATGTACCAATATTCTGTCAGCATGAGACAGTGTTTAGCTCCACATTAGCCATTCCCGTGCCAGTATATAAAAAATCGGCTATCCATAATGTATTTGGCAAATTCATCTTGACAGGGCTTTCCTATCAGAAAAGAAAATCTAAAAACGTGATGACAGTTAATATTATTTTTATTTTGGCGCACCATATTATCTAACAAATTGTGCATGTCTTTTTCTGTTTGTTTCTTTATTTATATAATTAAACCCTTATGCCTTATGCCATACATATCTGCCTGCAATTTCATTTGTAAGAGAATCATATAACGGGGGTAATTTAACCATATTGAATACTATTTCGTATTATAGTGTGATGACCGGTACTTTTCATTACATATGTATATCTGATATTGAAGATGAAATTAACTTGCACGAGCCATATCACTTGCACCATTACATCAACTTCCAACTTCAATTGATAAAAGTCAAGAAAAGAAAATTCTAATTTGACGTATTACATGTTGATATAGTTCAAGATAGGCATTTTATAATGAGAATATTATTGTTAAAATAACATTGTTCCACGAGACCTAAATTCACATGTCGTTGAAAGAAAATGAAAACGCAAAAAAAACTATTTCACTTCTAACAATATCTGCTATATTGTTTCTTCGGAAACAAAGAACGCAACCAGTTAAAGAAAATAGCAAACTCGGTTTTACCAATTCTATGAAAATAATGCGAAACATTCAATCATGTAATCCCCATTCAAGCACGTGCTTCATAGTTTGGCTCCTGCTGTGTTTTTCTCGTTAATTAATCTAATCAATTACACAGATTATATCTAACAATATATTTTCTACGATTACATCAGACTCTTTATCAGCTAAAAATTCCTTCTTCTATATAATGAGAACGTATCTGTTCTGCACATATATCACCCAGACATATGTTAAGTTGCAACAGCGGTTACCACCTTGTTTGCTGTTGATACTATATCGCGTGTGTATCAGAAGCGCTCTTCAGCATTTCAGCAATATACTCTTTAAACAATAGTATTAACAAAATGTTGCGTGGAGTAAGCAAACTACTATTCAAACGCAATTGTGCATTATCAAATTTATTTTTGTGTGTAAGCACATGCGTATACAGAATGTATGAAAGAGAGAGAGAGAGAGAGAGAGAGAGAGAGAGAGAGACCGACAGACCGAGAGGTATTGTACGTTATCATCTTTCGAATATCTCTTTGATATATATATAGACCGACATTAATTTATCATTACTGTCAATATTTTTCAATCAAATGAATAACATATTAAAATAGTAGTAGTAGTAGTAGTAGTAGTAGTAGTAGTGGTGGTGGTGACTGTAGCAGCAGTAGTAGTAGTTATGTTTTAAGTATTTTCAAAACTCCTCGTGAAGGAACCAACGATTTTTGAGTTTTAGTTTAAGAAATGGATTAATTGTAGTTTTTGGGATGAACTTTTCTTTTACGATTTATAGAATCAAAGAATGTTTGCGCGTTAATTAACAGTTTCAGAGAATGTAGTTGTACAATATATACATGGACATACTATTTGTAATTAAGCCACCGATATAAACATATTCACATATTCTATTAACCAAAGACCCCCTACCTCGCCCCCCTGCTGCGAAAGTGTTAACAATCAAATATGGCCCTAAGATATGTTCATAGCATGTGGTATGTTATTGTAATCCCAGTACCCCCATGGATGTTGTTTTGTCCGCCTTGTAAAATTCGTGGGAGGTGTTTTTCCTCCTATACAAAAATGAGGGTGAGGCGTTATGTCCGGGAGGTGTTTTGCCCTACACCATTCTGAATATATGATATGATATGATTCGCAATTTATTATAGACGTACGTTTTTAAAAATATTATTTCAATTTCATTATCTGTTCTCAAGTGTTTAATTTGTCAATCAGTGAGGAATAAAGTGAATTTTCTAAAAGTACATATTGGACATCGATACTACCTTCTGTTATCCCACATTGCCCCACAGCCTGTGACGAGGGGAATACAATAACGCACTGTCACTGATTAGCTCACTCTGTGTGACGCCACCATCATCACCACCACCATTACTACTACTATTACTACTACTACTACCACTTCCACCACTACTGTTGCTACAACAACCTCCACTACAACTACTACTACTACTACTACTACTACTACTACTACTACTACTATTACTACTACTAACTACTGATACTGCTACTATTACCACCACCACCACCACCACCACTACTACTACATCTACTAATACTAATACTACTACTACAACCATGACTACTATTTCTACTACAACTCTAACCACTACTACCACTACCAAAATCACCACCACCACCACTGCTACTATACTACTACTACTACTTCTACTACTACTACTACTACTACTACTACTACTACTACTACTACTACCACAACTATTACTACTGCAAACAATACTACTAATGATTCTATTTAAATTACTTCTACTACAACTACTACTGCAAACAATACTGCTAATGCTTCTACTTAAATTACCACTACTACTACTACTACTACTACTACTACTACTACTAATACTACTACTACTACTACCATCACAACTACTAATACTACTACCAACACCACCACCACTACAAACACCACCACCACTACTACTACTACTACTAAAACTACTACTACTACTGATATTACAACTACCACCTTCACCACCACCACTACTACTAAATCTACTAATACTACTACTACTACTACTACTACTACCATGAATGCTATTTCTACTACAACTCTATATGTAGTTTTATTAAGCTTTCTATTGATATTAATTCTATTTTAATAAGATTTGATCTCTTTTGTTCTTTTTACACTTTTTTTAAAAGCATTCTTATATACTAATTATCAATTCTACCGATGCTTCGGCAAACATCGACACTTTACGGCAATAATCGTGTACCATAAATTAAGACTGATGGTCTTTGTCATTTGTATGATTTCGCGCGAGACTATGAGCTCAGGGGAATTCGTTTCACCGCGGTCGCTGCTGAAACAATGTAGATTTCACGTAAGTAAATTGAATTTTCATACATTAACAACAAAACTATTTATTAAAGCAGTTTAATAAAGTTTAAAACAGAAAATATGCTAGTATCAATGATGAACTTAAGAAATGATGCGGTTGTTGACCATGATTACCTTTTTATTGTGTGTTTTATTACTGTTGTAAGTGGGTGGTGTTACCGTAATGTAAAATGGTGTGTGTGTTTGGTATATAAGTGTAAATTATTAAGAAAAGTTATTCTTGCAGAAGTTAATTAATTTGTTTCAAGAACATAATTTATAATAGATATATAAAGACGAGTTAGAAGCTTAAAACTCCGTCTCTGAGGCGGTTTTGTACAGTTGTAGTAGCTTAGTTTCAACACAGAAACGAACATTCCCGTGTAATTGTACTGTACATGTTTTATAATATTTTTTTTTATTTTATTTTTTTACTCATCAACTATGTATTAGTGACTTAAGTTTATTGTTATATGAATTTTATTTCAGTTCAATTAAAATGCCGTCGGATGACTATTATCGTGTGTCCTTGTGTAACCACAAGAGAAGTAAAGTTCCACCACGTTCTACATTTTACACTATTTTAAAAGAGCCCAACAGTGGCAGTCTGGGATCAAACGGAGTTATAAGGATTAAAATGGCAAACTTAAGCCATGGATACCCACAGACAACTGATGAAGAAAACCCAACTATCCTCCATCTCAAATGTCGACAGTTTGGAAAAATTTGTACGGCCTTCCATATTTCCAAACAGACGGAATATGCTTGTTTTTCATGTTGAAGTCTTAAAAAAGAATAAATGTATTCATCTGAGATATCTGAATTAATATATAAGCATCATTTTCAAAAATGTACCTTTATGGAATTTTTTACGCATCTTATCCAATAAAACAAATCTAACCACAATTTTATCTTTTCTTAAAAATAAGTTTTGCTTGTTTAACCTATATAAAACTAACATTGAAATAAAGAACTGACATAAAAATGAACATTTATTAGTTTCTCTTTTATACCAGAGACGAATGATAATGAGACGCAATATGTATATCAACCATCACGGAGATTGTGACCGGTGGGGATTCAAACTCGTGACCCATGGATTAATATTCAGATGCGCTAACGACTGAGCTTATCGGGCCCGGCAGTCATTACAAAAGCAAGCATGATTGAATTTGTAAAATATGAAAATAACCCTCCGCTTGATAAAGAAAACAAAAAAAATATTGCGGTTAGTGTCGATGTAGACCCAGGTCAGCCTGCACATCCAAGCCGTGTTATCAAGGTATGCACTGTTTGCTACGCAGTCAGTGAATTATCACATTCACCATTTTAAATCAGGAATGGAATTTAAGCAAAGAAAATTTCATTATATATATTTAACGGGCTCATACAGAATAATAAATAAAACCTTATTAAGCGAAAAAAAAGAAAACGTATTTGACAGCTTTTTTTCATTATCATGTTAAACTGGTGCATCCATTGCAGTACACTAAGAAATGACTGATAATATGTTAATTTCATACCCTTTTAAAGGAAATTTAGATGAAGCGTTATTGAGTAGTATTTTTAATATTTGCGTAACTTGCACTGTTTTTTTTTGTTTTATCATGTTGTGTATTTTACCTATAACAAGCCCATATGACATCGTTACCCAGTTTACTAGTTATCTGGACAAATATGATTTTTTAACCTTTGATGGATAGTGTAATATGGAATATATTTGCCTACAGGCATATTGCACAAAATGTATGCTACTGTCATGTTACTGGCATCCTGCTGAGCGTTCATAATTCACCAACACTACAGTCACACCATGTGGTAATGAGAAAAAATATGCATATTGTACCCCAATTTGCATAATTCACCACAGGTTTTATGACACCAGGGTTTAAGATAGGATGTATTTATATTGCATAGTATTATGGACAATTACTTAATTTGAACATTTTCAGTTATTTAGGGGGTCAATACCAATGGTAAGAAATTATGTAACGTCCGTCCCCTTTTTGTAACGTTCATTCCCTATATTAAAGTGACATTAAACAAAATCTCTAAATTTTTGTTCATTTATTTTTTTTGATAAATTATTCATATCTTAGTTGCACTCTGCAAACATTAAATACTTAATGCATTGAAAAAAAAATGTGAAATTGATTCTATTTTATTCAAAAAAAATAGAATGTATATGCAGGTGGGGGAGGGGGAGGCGGACGTGACGGGGATGGACGTTCCATTTCCGTGTATATCTTTCCAAAATGACTTTTTTTTTTACATTTATATAGTACCTCGGTATAACAGCAGGTGAATGTGTATCATTCTATTTACTTCTTGGAAGAATATAAAACAGGAATGCAGACGCAACAGTTTTTTTGTCACAAATTGAAATTTTCTGAGTTTATGTATTATTTCACAAATACACTATTATTAAAGCAAATATATCTCCTCGTGGCCATGTATTACAATATGATACACGTAAATGTTGTAAATATGATAAAATCAAAATTGTATGTATATTATTTTGTGTGATTTTTGTCCGTAGTATATGGTGTAAATTTATAATAAATGTATAAACAAAATAAAATGTATTTTAGTTTCGTTTCAACCCCAAATAATAACAATCCAATACTATCACACACTAATTAAAAACAAATACCGTAAGTTTATGATTGTGAGACACCTAATCATGGTGTGAAACACTGTAAAGTTTATGCATTAACCTATGTGTTGTACGAAACCTCAGTTTGGTGGTACGAACATCTGTAATTAATTCAAAGCACTCTGAAATAAAAGAAAATCATAGTTTTTTGCAAAAAAACTACATTTAGGTTATATTGATAAGTTATAGTAATACTGTTTTTTTTTTTAAACCATTTACCTACATTTAAACAAAACAGGCCCATTAACTGTGCAACATGCATGTCGTCAGTTGGGTCATAAATTTGGAAGATAATACATCTATAAAAAGACAAAAATTATTAATAAAATCCGCCATGTCGCATGAATTATTTAACAAATAAAATATAACCATTCTCTATTTGTAAATGATAGTAGGGATATTGATATAACAAATCAATACTAAACTCCTCAAGTTTACAAATTACCCCACCCATCACCAGAAATCAAGCATTAATTAAAGTATACAAACATGCACAAAACTATAAAAAGTAGTTTTATTTAATCATGAGAAACTTATTTTTTATTTTCTTTCATATCTTGTATTGTTTTCTTTCTTTTCATGGCTGTTTTATGTAACTTTGTTGTAATTAACTACTATCAGAAACACCACTGCGATTTGTTATGGTGTGACGCGATTCCCCTGAGCTCATGTCACGCACAGATCTCGTCACGCACGAGAGTGAGATTTCACCCTTTCGAATTGGAGAATACCTTTTTTATAAAGCTATCCGGACTGGAAGTTGCAATTTGCGATTAGAATTGTTCTTTTCTAATTTTGAATCACAGTGAACAAATACTTGTACAATGAGTTAGAATGAGGCATTTCTTTTTCTTGTCAGTGTATTCAAAGAAAAACAGAAGTAAATATCTCAATTTCAGCATGCCCATAGTCCTTAATTTAAAGATGCTTTGTAGCTCGCACTTTATCAACTGGTCTTGGAGGGTTGATATCAACTAAAATGCAAATTATGGTCGACTGTCATAACATATATTCATATTAATTATGCATAACAATATAAAAATTAGAAAGTAAACACACTGTCAATGCGGGACTCGAATAGTGCGACATATTGCACGAGACAGCAGTTCAGATATCTAAATAATAAAAAAGCTGTTCATCCACGCTTTATCATATCAAGTTAGGACAGTTGCTCTACTCGTTCTTAGGTCTTCCTTTACCAGTAAACTTGTTATACCATATTCAAATGTATCCAGTAATGCATTGAAAATGACATTATCATAGTTTTACTTATTGGTTCCAAGCAAGAAATGTGCCCACTTACTTGTATAGCAATTTACAGTTTCACCTACATTTACTTAGCTAAGTAAATACTTTAAAAACTAAGCATTCAGAATGTATACCGAGTAACATAAACTAACTTAAATGTCTACATATACAGTCAAAACTGTGTTAGTCACCTCTATTAGGCAACCACTTGTCTTAAACAGCCACATTTTATATTAACCATTTTTATCATTTCAGTTTTAATCGACCTGTATTAAACAGCCATCTGCCTTAAGGGGTCATTTTTGCTCTTTAGCTTGAGTGGCTGCTTAAGACAGGTTTGACTGTACATTAAACAATACAAGTTTTATGTATATACCAGACATACATATAAACAAAGATAAGATACTGCAGGTGCTCGTCTATGTTTTGGGTGGCACATTTTGCATTTTCAAAATTTTGCAAACACAACTCGTAATGAACCAACCAATAGGTTTTGCTATCAAATGAAAGGGCTCGATTGTAATTTTGGGTTGAACATTTTTTACTATTTTTAATTTAAAGTATGCGCTTGTACAGAAAAAAAGATAGAAAAATCTCCTGACTAAACAATGATAAAACAGCTCAAAAAGGATTAATTATTTGATAAATAATCATTCATTATTCATTACTGTTTTCTTGTATTTAAATGTAAGTTGTATGTTATTTTATATGTTTTAAAATGTTTTGATCATTCAAAATGATTCATTGACTATTTGGCATCATTGTTATGCCATAGAGGGCTTACAGATGATCTGTTTATCTAATCATTGTTTCCTGGAAGGTTAACCAGAACTCGAGCACACCCCATCTCCACAAGTAACTGATAACTTTCCCACTTGAATCAGCAGTGAGAGACGAATGATAATGAGACACAATGTTGTCTATCGACCATCATGGAGATTGTGACTGGGCAGGGATTTGAACTCATGATCCTTGGATTGGTAGTGGACTACCGACTGAGCTGATTGGGCCCAGCAAAAAAATAAGAAAAACTTCTTTTAATATTAATATGAAACTTTTGCCACCCATGGAGAATTTTCTTTTCCATCTTTATGATATTTCTTTGACTTGTAGTTAAAGTGTTTGCTAAAACTAGAACAATTTTTTTGTTAAAATTAAGTCACTGTGTACTTAACGCATGTTAAGGAAATCATAATGTCTACATAAACATTTAGTTTTCAAGTTTCTGACTAGTTATGTAAATGTTGGTAAAACACGACCCAGAATCTTCCAGGTAAATGTGTTTTTGAGAGGTCATTGGGTTGTTGATCTCTGGTGTCAGTACAGGGCTAACAGTAATCATTACACCAATACTCGCCTTGATTGAGAATATAAACATTTCGTTTCAATTAATTAAGGGATATAACTCATGTCAGGGTTTAAAATAACCAAGTCCTACTACATATTAGCAACTACTGAAAACATTTAATTAGAAAAGATAATAATGACAAACTATTAGAATATTGGCATAAGATATAATACAATATTTACAACATGACCCAACAATACAGACCTACAAGTATAAAACAACTAACTATGACTGTTCAAGTCTCAACTCTCTTCTGCAGAACTGCATTATCAAACAATGACTACCTGTCTGTATTTTCTACATATCATCAATTCTCTCTCTCTCAGCCAACTCGTATATACATGTAACCCATGTATGTGTTGATAAGTTCAAAACAAGAACTTGAGAAGCTGTTAAACACTGCATATACATTATAATAAGCTTTCAGACAGTAAGGCAAATTCTTTTTCTCCGGACAATTGTATATAATCCATGTTTGTGTTGATAAGCCATTACACAACAACTTTCCATACGCATATATATTTTTTGCCATCAAAATAGGAACAGAGTATAGTTCTTTCTGATAGTTTGTGGTGATACGCCATATGTTTCTTAACTGACTGCATATTTTAATTTGAAGCTTCAAAAGTCATAACATTCTGCCATTTTATGATGCATAAAAAATCTTGCAAAATAAAATGTAAAAGTAGTTTGTAACAAGAGACAACAGGTAGATCAAAGTTTCAATGAAAAAAAAAAGCTGGCCTACAAACCTCCCCGTGTAGCCAACCCTTACCACCTCTTTTATTTTGTATATGGGCTATTTCAGGAAAAAATCTCAGGGTGGGTTGGGGATTGGAACTGTAATTATTATTTAGGGTACCACCACCAGAATTTTAGTTGAACAGAATAAAAAGTATTTTCTAAAGATATTGTTAGTGACATGCAACTCTTATTTTAACCCTTTACTCTATAGATATGCGTTTTTCTGCACCAATCAAAGAAGGTCTGTGCAAACAGTGCAGGAAGAGTTCAGATTTATCATAATGAGCAATCTGAACACTTCCTGCACTGAGTAATCTGAACTCTTCCTGCACTGTTTTCCACTCTGTTAGTTAATATAAACATAATTCACCCAACAATTCAAAATCATTCTATATAAGGTGTCCAAAAGTGTCTATATGAAGTAAAGGGTTAATTAATCTTTCTGCCGATAGAATTCGGACAAAAAGACCACACAAAGATAATTTTGATTAAAATATAACCTCACCCAGCAAAGTTAAAGTGACTATTTTACTCACCACCACCAGTGAAAAAATAGGGTACAGTTCCGACCCCCTTCCCCCCTATCATCTAGGTACGACCAGTAGCCAGATTGCTCAATATAAACAATCAAAACATAAAGCTCTTCCATTCAAAAACATTCTGACATTTTATTATGATGTTTAGAAAATCTTTAGAAACAATATAAAATGTAAAAATAGTTTGTAATAAGAGACAACAGATCAATCAAATTTTCAATGAAAAAAAAGTTGGCCTCCACCACCCCTACAGCCAACCCTTACCACCTCTTTAATTATGTATAATTAGAAATTAGCTTCTATAATGAATGAATGAATGAATGAATGAATGAATGAATGAATGAATGAATGAATGAATGAATGAATGAATGAATAGAGTTTTACGGCTTACCAACACATTATAGGTTATAAGTTTATTTTACCAAAGCAAACATTTCCTGACACAAAAAAATGTACAGACTCTTTGACTTTTTCTAATTGAGCCTAAATCTAACATGGCTCCTTGAGTAGCCTAAATGGCAGTATAACACATGTAAAATGCCATTGTGGTATGACCGGTAATTAGCCAGACTGCTAAAAAATAAAAAAAAATAAAAACATAAAGCACTTCCTTTTAAAATTCTATGCTGACAATGCGGTGTCAGCATACCACATCTCCTATTTTTCTTAGAAAAAAATTAAGCTAGAAAATGTATTTTCTATGAACCAACAAAAAATGTTACCATCTATTAAAACATAATTTGTAAATACAGATGAGACAAGACAGAACAATTAATAATCAATACTCTATTAGCATATTAAATTAGATATATGACAACTCATTGAGCTGAGGTTTAAAAAAGAAAAAGATGAAATTCATTTTGCTATTTTGTTTAGAAAAACAAAATAAAAGAACGCTACCCTACATGTATGATAATTTATAGCTCAATATTAAAGTTAAATAGTACTGACATTAAATTCAAATGCATTTATATCATTTTAAGAAGAGTATTTAAGAAATAGTATGTTATTTAACTATCTTAGACTTTAGTTAATCCAACATAAAATCTTTACAGCTTAAAAAGTCATAACATTTCTGCCATTTCATAATGACTGTATAGAAAATTAAAAAAAAATAAAATGTAAAAGTAGTTTGTAATGAGAGACAACAGATCAATGAGAGTTTTAATGAAAAAAAAAAAGTTGGCCTCCAAACCTCCCCATATAGCCAATCATAACCACCTCTTTTTTGTGCAATTAGAAAAGTAGCTTCTATTATAAATATGATTTTTTCATTTATTAAAAAATTATTGAAATTAAAAGATCCCTTTCTGGGATGTCAGAATTCCTGAATTAAGTTCATTTTACCAAATTTAAAATTTCCTGATGTTGAAAAATGTACAAATTCTCTGACTGTCTAATTGAGCCTTAATTTAACATGGCTCCTGGAGCTCCATCAAAAATCTATGCTGATAATGTGGGTGTCCGAGTACAATATCTTGTACTTTTCTCTGAAAAAATTGTTCTATAAACTAATAATTACCATCTATAAACGCATAATTTGCGAATTTATATAGATGAATCAGAACAATTAATAATCAATAACTAAATTAATATATTCAATTGAAAATTTTAACTCTGTACATTGTATTTAAGCTACAAACCAGTACAGATCTACAAGTACATGTATAAAACAACAATGACTGCTTGCTCTCTCTCTCTCTCTCTCTCTCTCTCTCTCTCTCTCTCTCTCTCTCTCTCTCATAAACCAATGTTTGTTTTCATAAATTGTAAACACAATTTCCTGACTTAATACACACCTTTACCTACCAATTCCAAAATTAAATTAAATTCATTTTTATTTTTTGTCTGAAAAATAAAAGAACACAAAAAATCACCTACAATAAAGTATGATATATACATTTGATAGTAGACAAAGAAACATTAAAAACTTTTCAGTTTGTAAAAGCCAGTACTCACTTAATAATAAACCAGATTTTTTAAATTATTAATTGAAAGCATACCAAAAGTGTGGAAACAAAAATTGAAAGCCAACAAATGAAAATAATTTAAACGAAAATTTATCAACTTTTATCTTCAGTAGTCAGGATTTATATCTATTTCCTCAAAAATGAATTAATAATGTAGTATGGCAAATGTTAGATAAATAGAAAATAAAATTATCCCTATCATAATGAAACTTAGAACAAAGAAATTCAAAGTCTTCTATTCTGATACTTTAATAGCTTAAAATATTGGAATTTGAATGTTTCAGACTGGAAACAGACACGAACCGTACCGAAAAAAACTTAAACCTTGCATAGAACTTGTACGAGTTACTGGCTCTAGTACACAAAGAAAGCTTAAGTCATGAGTAACAATTATCTCTTCATTTTACATCTCTTCACATCTATAAAAAGAAAAGAAAAAATATATTGATCATTTAGTGTTAAAATGTCTCAGAAGGGACCGAGATGTCCATCATCCAATTACTGGTAGAAGTAACTCTGTAGGATTGTAGTATTGATACCTCCAAATCTCATCAGAACCTGAAAATAGAAATAAGAAAAATAGTTAACAACTTTCAGAACAAAAAGTTCTGCTCTCCTTTTTAGACATAAACTATTAAAATCAGGGTTTTGAAATAATGACATTACAGTTAAACCTGTGTAAGCGGTCACCTCTATTAAGCAGCCACCTGTCTTTACCTCATTTTCTATTTACCATTTCTAAGATTTCAGAGTAAAATAACCTGTTTTAAGCAACAACCTGTCTTAAAAGGCCACTTTTGCTCCTTCCCATGACTGGCTGCTTCAGACAGGTTTGACTTTATAATTTTAGTCAATGTGTTACCAGATGAAGTGGATACCTAATGAAACAAGTTATGAGTTCTGTTTATAAAATGGAGTTATCTCCCTTTTATTGATTAAGATAGGGTTTTCAAATAATGACTTTAGTCCACACTTTATTACATGTCAATACTGACCTTGGACTATTTGACAAAGGGATTATTATCCTCACAACCACACACAACTTTAGTGCGACTAGTCTTGCTCATTTTCAACACTTGCCTTTCAAGTGAATATACCAGATTTAAAAAAAAAATAAAATTGGTTAAAAAAACATTTATCACTACATTTACATCACACCTATATATACCGGTACTCACTGACCCTGAATTGCCAAAGGAATATCTATTTCAAAATGCAAAAATAGGAATGGCATGATTTAATTTCAATTTCAATTTTACCCATAATACAGGTTTACACCTAATAATAACAAGAGGCCCAAGAGGGCCTGAATCACTCTACTGAAAACAAACCGCTAGAGGAATTGTTTTTGTTCAAGATCTTGTGGATATTTAACTGTTATCTATGTCTAGTCAATGAGAAATGGTGTTCCTATTTTGTTCACATGAAAAATTTAACATTTTCCCTATATAACTCTACATAAAAAGGGATCCCTGTGGTGGCCCCAAATGTGACCCCAGGTAGCTGACTTCAACAACCCTATTCAGGTATATGGCTTGAACATTTAGAGAAAATGATTTTTAAAGTTTCCTTTAAAATGTTTTTACAAGCCCTGTGGTGGGGGCATTTGTGGTATTTTTAGAATGGGAAGTTACCACTACAAATCAAATAATGTCTTTGTCACATTTTGGTGGTTTTGACATACCCAAACATTAAATTTTGTTTATTAATGGGTATGAAATGCCTTTCATCCATTTTAAAAATATTTTATTTTTACAGACATTTATAGCATTTCTCCCTTAAGAGCTGGAGAAGGATCAGGAAATAGTCAAAATAAAATGTGTTACTTTACAGCAGATCTGACTTTTCTTTACAATCACAATGAAGCTGGTGTATTATGTGCGCACACTGTAAGCAGGTGTAATGTTTGTCTCATATATACACACTGCCACTCCACTGACACCTCACACTGTCAATGTAGTTTCCTATTCCAAAAGAACATAACACATTTGAACACCTTTAAAGCGACATTTTGCAATTTAAAATTCAATTTTTTAACTTTTAAACTACATTATTATCTGAAGTATTTTAGCAGTGCAGCTGACTATCAATCCAGGTGCTGCAAGTTTGAATACCCACCCAGCCAGTTTCTGTGATGATTGATGCATGATATAGCATTTGATTTGTTTCCCAATACTGGTTCAAATGGGAATGTTATCAGTTATATATGGGTTTGTTCGAGTTATGGTTAACCATCTAATTCCAGGAATTAGTGGTTAGAGTAACTGATCGTCTGTTTGCCCTCAATAGAATAAAAATGACGTAGTTGTATAAAATACTCTTAATGGAGTTTACGGTATGTAATATAAATTTTGATACTTAAGTTATATATCAACTACATTGAAAAGAACCAATTCCATCTACCAGTACTTATTATTTGACACGTTTAGAATATAACAAGTTAACATTTTCCCATTTTTTCTGTGGAAACACACAGTCACCAACTTCTGCAGAATAGGGTGTATTCTCATAGTCCCAAAAGTCTGATCTGCTGTAATAGATATGAAAAAAATACATAAGCTGATGGTAGACAACAAAAAAAATAAACAGATAACCGACATAAAAGCAGCCGTCAGATTGTATTGTAGCCGTGCTATAACAGTTAACAAACCGTCTTTCAATGTTGTACATGTGGTACTGTAAAAGACTCCATTTAATCTGGCTCCCATTTATAAATAAACAGTACATGTAGGTATGGTTTTCAAGTACATGTATATATATTTTTAGTGGGATTTAACACAATTACATGTTATATTATGTATTATTCAGTTTTATAGGTGGAAGAAGACTTCAGAATGAATTTGGTAGAATCTCCATCCTTCCACAATTGGCAAACTTTCCCGCATAATGTTTATGAACCAAGTGGAACTCATACCTACAACCTCAGCATTGAGAGACAAGTGTTCATGAGATGGCACCTAAGACCACTTGGCCACGGTGGACCTGTGTGACGTTAATATTTCTATCTTTGAAAAAAAAAACACAGTCATGTTGGTGAACTTTAATTTCCTCTGGCTACAACTTAACTGTAACCATCAACATATATCATATTCCTCTGAATATACACCCCTGAGAGTGATGAATTTCCCAAAAAGGAATGTTTATTAATTTAATTTTTTACAAACAATACTTAAATCACTCTTCAAAGAATGAAACTTTGTTATTTCTTTTTCACTCTGTATGCCATTCACATGTGCACTTTCATTTGTCAAGAGTTAAAATACCCGTGAAGAAAATTCATTTATATTTATCAGTACACAGGTATTGTCCATTGATATTTACCCGGCACTCATGAATATTCTGTGAATATCCGTACATTAATTTCTATAGTGACCAAACGTTAGTAGTGATATTACTGTTGGTGAACTGATTCAAATACACTAGTAAATCGGCGTCACACATCATGTTCAAGAAAAGCTGTACAGAGAAGGCGTTTCAACACAGAGCATATTGGTGAAGATTAATGAATGCCAGGTAAAAACTATACATCGTTTCATTAAAAACAATCTGACAACTGACTTTCATGGTATCAGATACCCAGCTTGTTTACAGCCCTTCAATACACCGGTACAATATTATGACAACGCTTCAAGATAAAACTATTATGCCTTTTCTCTTTCTTTCTTTCTCCTTTTGTTTATTTCCATTTATTTATCAATTTCCTTCAATTGTTGGTTTATTTTTTATTGAATGTTATTGTAATCTTGATTCTAATGTTATTTGCAAATTGAATAGGAGGGTTGTTACTAATGTTGTTGGAACTTGTAGCCCGACCATTTTGCTTGTTATTTAAAATCAATAAAATATGTGTTAACCAAATGAAACTTTAAAAATTACACCATTACATCACACAACTCAAGTACACATGTCATAAGACTCTTTTAGCTTTGATACTGGACTATTCCATTATTACTTAGAAGGAAAGAAGGTACTGACTGAGAGACAAACAATGTAAACACTGAACAGACACAGTTAACCTGCAATCTGATTTGGATTTAAATGCTTGCAAAACTGAAATATTGCTGCACTTATCACTGCAAACAAATAAAACAAGATAACTCACCTCAAGGTCCAGGTCATTGTTTCACCACCATTAACCAGTCTGGTTCACCAGCCAATATTCATCCATGCACAAAGTATAGTCATCAGCTTTATTGTTAACACAGTCCACAGCATATATATTTATGGTGTGAAAACGTATATATTTGTATATAAATATACATGGTTTAAAATATCAATATTTTTACAAAAGAATTTTTTAAAAAAGATAAAAAGAAACAATATATAAAAACAATTACACTACAAACACAGAACACTCCTAAATATAGCAAACTCCAATGGTAAAAAACGTCATACATTCTAAACATCTCCACCTCCTCAACTCCCTAACATACCAACTTTCCACTCCCAAACATATCAAAACGTACCACTCCAAAACATACCAACTCCCCAACATACCACTCCAAAATATAACTCCAACATACCACTTCAAAACATACCAACTCCCCAATACACCACTCCAAAACATACCACTCCCCAACATACCACTACCAACATACCAACTCCCCAACATACCACTCCAAAATATAACTCCAACATACCACTTCAAAACATACCAACTCCCCAACACACCACTCCAAAACATACCACTCCCCAACATACCACTACCAACATACCAACTCCCCAACATACCAATTTTCTGACATGCCACTCCCTAACATACCAACTCCCAACATACCACTCCAAAACAAAACACTCCAACATACCAACTCCAAACATACCACTCCCAAACATACCACTCCAACATACCACTCCAAAACATACCACTCCAACACACCACTCCAAAACATACCACTCCAACATACCACTCCAAAACAAACCACTCCAACATACCAACTCCAAACATACCACTCCCAAACATACCACTCCAACACACCACTCCAAAACATACCACTCCAACACACCACTCCAAAACATACCACTCCAACATACCACTCCAAAACATACCACTCCAACATACCACTCCAAAACATACTACCAAATTCCCAAACTCCCAGGTGAACACTCTCCAGCAAATAATGATTTGAAAGTGCGAAATAGACTTGGTAAGCAAGTAGACTCAGAGGATGTGATAAGGCATCTCTGACTGACAGCTGTCTAAATCTGTCACCGTGATTGCATGGATCTCACCGCATACCATGCAAAGAAAATGAAAGAAAAAACCTAAAATGAAGGAAATTTAAAAAAGAATTTAGAAGAAAAATTAAAATAGAAATAATTTATTTGCCAATAAAAAGAATCCCTATTCGTACAAGGACAGTAAGGAATCACTGCCCTTGCCCTATCTTTCAAAGACAGTAAGTTAATACAGTCCTTGACCCTATCCTATCTTTGTGTGACCAGCTGTATAACATAATGGCCCTTAAATGAAATAAAAAAAATCAGAAGAAAAATTAAAATAATTCAATAATTAACCTTACATTAAATGTATATTAAACCTGACAAATTAGTTTGCACAACATTGTCATCTGTCATCTGTTGTCCAGTCCAGGCAAAGGTCATTTTTATAGATATTTAGAAAAATATAATGAATTAAAATAGAACTGACTAGACTTAATTAAACCAAAAACTTACTACTTGAAAATAAGCAGAAATTTAATTAATTAATGTAAAACTAAATATAAGAAACATTTATGAAAATCAATAATTTATAAAACTTAATAATTAATTAAAATGAATAATTTATGAAAATCAGTAATTCATGTAAATCAATAACATGTATCTATTTAATATTTAAGGTAATTACATTGGCTGTGGCTTTGATGATAACTTTAAATAAGCAACATGAAATTGATGATTTTAGTAAAGTAATATTAAGTATATTTAATATACTGTGCGTGTGGCAAAAACTATTTTAACAAAAAAATTGACACCTATGAAGCAGATTATCCTTGAATAACGTTAAAGAACAATAGGAAACTATTCTTAATTCTAAATCAAAACTTAGTTTTGTATCTGTCCTTTCTAACATGATGAACAGTAGAGAGAAAGACAGACATGTCGAGAAAAAAAACACAACAGATTCGGTGACATAGTTCTAAGTTTATAATTCCTACCATAATTCTTATTTTAAAAGAATCTGTTATTAAACACTTAATCCTCTGATCAGAGGGCAAGTATTCCATACCCAGAGCTGGTAGATCATGACTTCATTCTGCAGACAAAATAGATTATACCACCAAAAAAGGGGCCGTTTGACATTACTATCCAGCCTATTAGTTAAATATTAAATACCACCGCTCAACTTAACACTAGTTTCATTTTAAAAGAGGACTTCAAGATAGACCTTTGACCCAGATTGTGTATTAAGAATAGCACATTTGATCTTTTTTTTTAATCTATTCTTAAACAAGAAAAAAAACTTGTGGATAAAAGATGCGACTTATTTAAACAATCTAAATGGATAGACAAAAATTAATTAATTAGTATTATTTAAATAAATTAATTAATTAATTACTATCAGTTAAATAAAGAACAAATATAACTTGCTCACACAACATCAGCACAAGTAATTACTCATGTACACAACAAACAATTAATAGATTTGTTTTTAAGTAATTACCATAAACTTGACTTTAATTAAGTTTGCAGATATATAACACTTAATAAGAACTAAAACAAATATTTAAGCAAACTATGACCTTGACATCAGCTTTAAACTTTATTTCCTTGCTCCAAGTCGAGTTAAATTCACTAAAAGTTATATATTGACTATGAAATCTCCTGATCTTATTACCTATGAAAAAGTAACTGTCCCTTACATGGGAGCTAAATATAGAAATGAAAAAAAAAAGAATCATTGTCATTGCATTAATTAAACTTGATAATTAGACTGTAAATACTGGTGTGCTAAACTAAAATATTAAATACAAAATCTCTTAATTTAACTTTTACTTGAAAAAAAACTAAATCCCTACATGATATACAGGTTTCCAAAATCAGACAAGAATGGTATATAAAATATATACCGGTAAAGGAGATCTACTCCAATGAAGTAACACTTAAACTAATTATTTAGAAAACTAAACTAAACTCAACTCTCAGACAACATGTACACAAAATATGTACTATATATTGACTGTATAACAACAATAAAACACAACTATATAATATATTGTATCCTCTCCATCTAACATGACTTTTATATAACCCATGTATGTGTTGACAAGTCATCAAAAGAAGCCATACACTAATATATGTACTATATATTTACTGTATAACAACAATATAACACAACTATATTGTACCCTCTCTCTCTCTCTCTCTCTCTCTCTCTCTCTCTAATTTGACTTTTATATAACCCAGGTTTGTGTTGATAAGTCATCAAAAGAACAAGACACAAATAAATGTACTATATATTTACTGTATAACAACAATATAACACAACTATATTGTACCCTCTCTCTCTCTCTCTCTCTCTCTCTCTCTCATTTGATTTATATATAACCCATGTTTGTGTTGATAAGTCATCAAAAGAAGCAAGACACAAATATATGTACTATATATTTACTGTATACAACAATATAACACAACTATATAATATAGTGTACCCTCTCTCTCTCTTATATGACTTATATATAACCAATGTTTGTGTTGACAAGTCATCTCAAGTCTGTAAGCCATTGATGGCATGAAAATATGCTAAATATTCAACCAAGCAATCAATCAATCTACTGGCTGGCACTACCAAGATGTACACAGTACATAGCACATATATGTTTCTTAAACACAGTTAAAATTCTTAAAACACTTTAATAAAAAGTATACCAAGATGTACACAGTACATAGCATATATGTTTCTTAAACATAGTTAAAATTCTTAAAACACTTTAATAAAAAGTATAACAAAATGTACACAGTACATAGCATATATGTTTCTTAAACATGGTTAAAATATCGAACTTACAGGTAAAATACCAATTTTAAAATAACAGATATATACACAAGAACAAATATAAAATAAAAATCACACCTGTATCTAAATACAGTCTCACTCCCAACTATGAACAATCATACTCCCGACATAGCATGTCTGTCACTATTTCAAAGAAATAGCAACAGTCACCTATAAACAGTTGTCTGCTACGTTGGAAATGTAAACAGGCAGAAGACAGTAGATGAGATAAGGCATCTCTGTAACGACAGCTGGCTACTCCTGTCGAAAAAATGAGGCAACCACTCCATACCATGGAAAAATGGAAAAATCTAAATACCTTAAATGAAATGAATGCAAAAAAAAAAAATAACAAAGAATATAATAAAGTAAAAAAACAAAAATTAAAAGCAAAAATTTAATTTAATTTAATTTTGTAAAAATTAAAGCAGATCTAGTTAAGTAAAAGACAAAAATTGATAACAAAAATTAAATTTAATTTTACAAAAATTAACATAGATCTGGATCAATAAACAAAATAAAAAAATTAATTTAATTTTACAAAAATTAACCCTATCTCCAAGGTCAGTAAGACATGTCCTTGCCTAAACTTTGTAACCAAAAACAAAACCTAATTTGGTATAATGAATATGTTCGCACGAAAACGAAATCAATATAACTCTTCTGCAAAGACCATAGCAACCATCTCCTAGCCATTGAAATTGACATCTTAAATTAAAAACACCAAAATGCTTATTAATTAAAGAGTCAAAAACAGTTGTAGACAATTTGGAACCACTAATTAAATGATATATTAAGAATGAACTACAACTGAATACTACGAAATTATTAATCTTGGAGAACATTATCATAATATTTTAAGGAATTAACAACTGGTCACAGTGACCTTAACATTAGCTTTAAACTCTCTGTATTGCCTTGTCTGTGCAACTAAATACATCAAATAAAGAAATCCTGCACATTTGACAACGATCATGACTTTATCTAATCTTAGAAAAGACAAATCATAATGCCAAAGTTCTCTCATGCAAGACTTTATCTTTCAAAAAAATATGAGAACTAGAATATTGAAAAAAACAAGTGTAAAACCCTAGTGCTGGAGTCTCCTTATAAGTTTCTCTTATAAGATTGTCTATTGTAAATGGGATTATCATACTTTAAATTCATTATTTGATCAGATAAAATAATTTCACATAATCAAATATGGATTCTATGCATACATAGAGCTGGTATCACTTCTTCGTTCTGAAGACAAAATAGATAATACTGCCATGAACCACGACGTTACTATCCAGCCTATCAGGGAATTATATACCACCATACCACCACTCTGCCTGTCCCTAAAACATTACAGGAACCTGTTTTTAGATATATGAAAGAGTTAACTTTATTTCTTCTGCATCCATATCTTGCTTGGATACCAAAGATGAAAAACAAATTCACGTCTCTCGTCTTACTGCATTGCTAGCTTTTTTTTCGACGTTCTTTCTTAGATGATAGGATGTTTTATCGATTTTGATTTCTGAAGATCTTACAGTTCAATAAATAATTAATATATACATAAAACATTTTTCATCAACATAAAAGAATTACTTGTGCTTGTTTATGGTTTTAACTTTTATTTAAAAACAACCACGAAGTCATATGCGGCTATAAAAAGAAATACACATGTAAAATGACCAACATAGTTCCGGGCGAGAGACTAGTGTTATATAAAGCACGTATGCATTAGAAACCAAAAACGGGAAAGTCGATTTCCACGTGCACGTGCGGACCAGTATATTCTGTGTTTAGTTTAAACATATTTTATTCACAATTAGTATACAATTACATTGAAAATATCACATATTAGTTTACACATGTGTATACAATTATGAAAGGGATTCAGAAGAAAGCTTACAGCTTTTGTTAATCTGTCTCCCAAAATCAATCTATTAAATGAATCCTTAACTGGATCCTACTCATATAAAGCTGTCACTTCATGTATGTTAATTTGTCCACCCTGTCCAGATGTGTTGCATGTAATTCCATAGTATATAAGTCATGGTCGACACCAAATTTATTTAGTTTGGTAGAGGCCTTGATATTGTATCTATGGTTTGCATTGTAGCTAGGCGCACTCGCCGTAGTCTGGTCTGTACATTTATGTCTTGGTTATTCACAAATAATTACCTCCATATATATATATCATACATTGTGAATGAGCATCTGAAAAGATCCCAAAAATCGTAAATTCCGTTGTTGTGAATTTAATTATCTCCCTTTATGAAATTAAATATATATGAATTCACTGTATCTATATGATCCAACGGGTTTATAAATCTGTCCTTTATATAGCATGTGAGTAGTCATGAATCCTTAACTGGATCCTACTCATATAAAGCTGTCACTTCATGTATGTAAATTTGTCCACCCTGTCCAGATGTGTTGCATGTAATTCCATAGTATATAAGTCATGGTCGACACCAAATTTATTTGGTTTGGTAGAGGCCTTGATATTGTATCTATGGTTTGCATTGTAGCTAGGCGCACTCGCCGTAGTCTGGTCTGTACATTTATGTCTTGGTTATTCACAAATAATTATCTCCATATATATATATCATACATTGTGAATGAGCATCTGAAAAGATCCCAAAAATCGTAAATTCCGTTGTTGTGAATTTAATTATCTCCCTTTATATATATATATATATATATATATATATATATATATATATCAATGAATGATAGTATAAGGATCTGTAGATGTTCCTACATATCATATATAGAGATATAAATTTCTTAATAGAATATGTCAAGAAACTTTGCATATTGTAACAAACAAAGAGAGAGAGAGAGAGAGAGAGAAAGAGAGAGAGAGAGAGAGAGAGAGAGAGAGGCGAGACGAGGTTACATTGATAGATGAAGCTAAAGAGCTGGAGAATAATAATTAAGTATATAAGACGGACAATCGCACAAGTACCATGACGACAAAGCTTTTGTTCGTTTAAGCACATTCCTATTAAATATAAGTATAGATGTAAGTATTTTCTTCTATAAATAAATTGTATTTCTTGAAATATTCCAAATAAACTGTTGTGTTATTTTTTTTCTTTCTTAATGCATATTTTGCCAAACTGAAATCAGTACGGAACAATATCAAAAGTATATAATGGAAAGTAAAATGACTGTTACGAACACAGATTTACACAAGCTTTAAAATATTTTTTTCTGTATCCTTTTCACATAATGCGTTAAATGTATGACTTTATTTCAAATGTATGCTTAATATATGTACTTATGTGAATAAAATAGTGTTTAAACTATTAAGTGTAAATCTTGAATAAAATCCCCTCCTTGAATACTAACGTTTTATCGTAAACATCATCTTCCTGCGAGCATGAAATTAGAAGACGTGTTAATGAGTGAAAGTATTTTTTTCAAAAATAAATGAGTACGAATCGGTGAAAGGGGAGAAATAATTTATCAAGAACGAGGTTCAAAGAAATACAGAGCCAACTTTCGTAAGTTTCCACGGTAACATGTGACTTGGCACTGTATCCAATTGTACACAAAAATGGTAGAAATCGATCTAAGTTTTCGTCGAAAAGAAAAGGGAAAATATATTAAAATGTGTCATTTTGGATGAAAAAGTAAAATACTACGCTTTGCATATCACATTACAGTTTCATACACTTTCATCATTACATAAAACAAAAAAAGAAAAATACGGTTTTTACCATGTTTAGTGCATCGTATATCGTATTTATTTAAGCAGTACATTAATTGATGCACATTTAAAGTGTATGTGCATTCTTATTCAGCAGAGAAAATGCACTAAATGTCAATCCATTAAAGTACGCTGCATTCCTTAACAAATAACCTATTATAACGGCTTGTACCATTGATGTTCATGTATTTATTGATGGATTATATCTTAAAACCCCATAAAAACAGTTGTTCTTACAATGTTTATTGCCGACACTCCCACCGCAGCATACATGTTCCAAATTCGTTCAAGCAATGTTATTGAACGATACGTTCCTATATTCAGTTTTAATATCAGTTTTGGTTTCAAATTTAACGGGTAGACGTAGACTATGGATATCAAGCCAAGGCTTATTATGAGTATGAGTTCAGCTAAAACCAACTATTGAATCCAGGATTGGATTATAACAATAGTTTTAATTGGTTGGTATGAGTCAATCTCAGCCGAGTATGAAGAGTTAAATCACATTCGGACTTGTTGAGGTTCATAATTAACTGGTGTGGAACGCGAGGTACAGTTGTATAGCGCCGGACCCATGATCGTGGAATTGCGTGTTCGATCGTCCCCGGCCCCCACCCCTCCCGGCACTACCGCCCCATCCCCTCCCTCCCGGCTGTGTACAGTGTCCTTGAGCAAGATTTTTTTATCTGCATTTGCTTAGTATCAGTTCAACCATGCAGAGTCTTAGCATTATTTGTGTACGTTATAACTGCTTAGACCGATGCTAAGGTGCGTGAGAAGTATTTCATGTCCACCGATCCCTCATGAGCATGTTCATCAAAGAATTGCGATGGTCTAGTGGATAGCATGTTTGATCTTAGACCCAGACGTAGCCGAATCGATTCCCTGTGGGATTTCGTCCGGTTTTATTTTTAAAACGCACTCCCACAGTGCTTTGTTCTAGCTAGGTACTGTAAAAGCATGCTATCCTTCGGAAGGGATTTAAAGCAGTTGGCCCGTGTACAGAGAGAGTCTTACTCAATGCACGTAAAATATCTCACTGAACTTCGATGTTAACTATTGATGCGAATGCCTGTAAACTCCCCTCGGAAACGAGGCTTCCAATAATATTCAGAAGTTGATAGCTGAAAGTAATGGAATAATATTAAAATTGAGTAAATTCGTTGCGTTTTTTTGCTTCCAACGGCGGCTGTATTCATCATAAACATGTTGGGTAGTGTACTTAACTGTTAATAACTCGCATTCCAAATGCTTGTGGTATACAATTAAATTGTTTATTTGTTTGTATTGTTTATTATAGTACATTGCCATGATTTACCGAATAATAAATATTCCTGCATTTTCACATGGTTCGCAAAACCTGTATTTACTTGAGAGGCTAAATTGTGTAATTTACATCTGTTTCATCTGTTTCAGATATCCGAAAATAATTAACGTTCTACTAAACTTTTTCTTCTGTGTTTTTCTACTTGTTTGAATGTGTCTGTAGCCTGTAGCCCCTGAAGTCTTTACTTCTTCATGTACGTAAAGTACTTATCATGATCTGGCTATGAGTATGTATCACGTGTGGAGGAATTTAGTGAGGTTTTAGTGCCTGTGTGCGTTGAAAAAATGTGTAATTTATAAACATGTTTATTTTCCTATTTCATTTATTCTTGTTATCGTATTGTTATTGTTATTTATATCGTTGTCAATTCTTTGCACAATCCAATTAACAGCTGTGTTTCATTTTGCAAAGCATTCAATGATCATATATAAAATAAAGTATGACAAGTTTGACACATTTATTTCCAGAAAGTCTGTCACCTATGAGGAAAAGTCATATATATATATGACAAATCGTTGTCTTATAATCTTTATATAAAACATAATTGATACAAGATATCATAAAGCGCTTAATTTTATGATGTTATTAACAAATATGAATAGTGGAGTTTTTGGTTTTGTTTGTCAAACAATGTGTATTATTTTATAAATATAATAAAAATATGGCAATACTTATGTCATTAGAATTAGCATGCACGTGCAATATCATCGCGTAGGTAAACAATATATATATATATATATATATGATCTTATTAGAAAGAATGATACACGTCCTGACGTTTCATCTATCAAAGATTTCGAGATACCTGTATGAATATAACAAAGTTAAGTATAATCTGTAAGTCTATACTCAAAGTTGATAACATCGACAAATACATAGAAAACAAAAAAAACAGTTAAAATGCTTAACTACATATCATGTTTATGGTGTATTAAAATTATAAAATATATTAAATTAAAGGCTATGATACTATCATTATATGCTAACATCAATCTTTAATATATAGATGTTGGTTTCATTGAAATATATGTTTTATTACATCAAGTGATCGCTGAAGTGTTACGGATACAAGTGGCAATATCACGTAAGTGCATGCATATTTTACGAATGAAATGTCACAGAAAACATCATAGTCATGAGTGAACACTGCAGTATTATCAGTTGTAATATTTTAACAGTAAAATAGTTAATAATGAAGTATTGGGCAAAGTCCATGAAATAATTTTATATAATTTTATTTTACCGTATCAGAGCGTACCAGTGTATTAAACACATATACGTATATAAGATAACATTTGCTTTAATGATGGTGGTGATGAAAATGACGTCATTTAGGTTTACTCTTTTATGTATGACAAAACAAAACACCCAAAGCAAAAACAGGCAACAACAGTACATGATGATATAAAAAGTATCGTTTTATTTCATTTGTTGCAGGTAAAAAAAGGTTCAAAGAGTGAGCCTTGCATAACATAGCATGAACATAAGAAAGAAACTGAGTCTTATTATCAAATAATTGTTTCAATGTTGTTCTAAGCACATTACATGAAAAATAATAGGAAATACTTAGAGTACTACAGATTCCAATGGTAGGTAATGTGTCAATAACAACAGCAATTATAACAAAAGCTTATGATCAAGATATACTAGTACACACCCTAATCCCATGAAATCAATAACAAAGAGTTACACAATACTTATAACATATTGGATACGGATTATGCAATATAATGATCTCCATATGTTCTCAGTTGTTTCTGTGTTTGTATCACTATACAAATGTACATGGCAATAATTGTGTATTAAATAAACGTGTTTAATTCAAAGGTAACGAACTATTTTTTTTCATTCTGAACGAGTGATGTTTGGCCATCTAGGCTTTTCTTCTTGTTCATTACAATCAGGAGATGTCAGGAACTGGCATTAACTATGACTGCTCTTATTGACACTTCCTCAAGATAATTAAAATTGCTTTTATTATTATATTCATATTTGTTTTTGTTTGAATTGTTGTGGTGACTGGGTATACGTAGCATGTTATATGTCTTCGTGGACATGTATCGTTGTTTTATTGTTACTCAAACTAAAATGATGGATTCAAGGGAATGTTTATTCTGTCAGCTTTAATTCAAATTAGAGTACAAATTAACAGAGCAACCAATGTTTTCCTTGGTGTAATTTGATTTTGATATGTTATAAAATACATAGGAGTGTCAAATATACCTTAGTCTGTTTATATCATATTGTATCGACATGATGGTCGATACGATGACGAAGAGCAAAACTATTTCTCCTACTCTTGTATTGTATACATGCATTAGTTGCAAACACCACAGCAAATCGTGGTATAAATGGAAAAAACACACAATATGTCTGGCAACATTTATAGAGAAATGTAGCACAATACAGTATCAACAGACGGGAAACAAACGACATTATGTACTTTATACTAATTGACTGCACAATGATAAAATATGGAAACAATGTGGACCACAATATTAAGAAGCAATTATGGTTATTGATGTCATGTTTCGTAATTACAGAAATCAAGTGCATTCAGGCCATTACACGTAATGACTCTTTGTCCCGCTTTTTGTATTACACGAAATCAAGTGCCTATGATTTTTTATACATCATGGCTCTTTGCGTCACGTTTCGTTGTACATTGGGTTAAGTGCATTCAGCTCATTTTACAAGGAGGTAAAGTGTTTATTTAATAACTTGTTTTTTTGGAAAACATTTTTCTGATATTAACAGGTATATTTATATGCAGTTATCAAATATAGTCGACCAAATTTGCTAAATTGTATTAATTTTATATTATATGCATTTGTTCGTTTAGTATTGGTTATACATGTTTTAAAGCGGACTTTTTGTTGTTGTTATTTTTTCTTGTTGGGTATCGTCTGAGAATAAAGATATTTTGTTAATGAAGATTCTGAAAGACAGAAAAAAAACATTTAATTCTACTTGGAGTATATTTTTAATATAAACTTCCATTATTCTCAGACTATACCCAATAAGAAAAAAACAACAACAAAACTACAACAACAAAAAGTCCCAGCGCACCGCTTTAAAATCTGGAGGAGAATCCAGGCAAAATAGTCATAAAACGACTCTTCCGTGTACTGTTTGATATCCCACAAAGTAACAAGTTAAGAAAAATATATATCATCAAAATGATGTCGCGAGATGCCATGATAAAAGAAAGTTATATTTATATAAATCTGTCCTTTATATAGCATGTGAGTAGTCATGAATACTTAACTTGAACCTACTCATATAAAGCTTTTAGTTCATGTATGTAAATTTGGCCACCTTGTTCAGATGTGTTGCATGTAATTCCATAGTATACCGTAGTCTGGTCTGTACATTTATGTCTTGGTTATTCACAAATAATTATCTCCATATATATATATATATGGTGTCATAGACGGGCACTTGAATAAGATCTGCAGATACGTGCGATAAAGTATAGTGTGCAAAACAACTAGTTTGGCAAAGTGTAGTAGTAGTATACACCTGTCATAGACGGGCACTTGAATAAGGTCTGCAGATAAATGCGATAAAGTACAGTGTGCAAAACAACTAGTTTGGCACAGTGTAGTATGGCAGCGACGAGCGCATTAACAAATACCGATTCGGATTTAAAAATTCGAACACAAATATGTTATAGCTCAGCTATAGGAATAGATTCAAGAAATTTAGAGCAAGTTTATGAGAGACAAAATAAGTACATTTGGCAAAACTGACCTACATTCCCACAGAATTCAGTTACCAGTCAACAGAATTGTTAAACAAACATTACAAATAGTTAACCGTTTGTCGTCCATGTGCCAGAACCCAACGCATAATATATCCAGTGTTAGTGTGAATAGTTTTGTTAACTGTAATGTTTGCTATATAGAGGAGTTAACATAAGCGTGCATTTATCACTGATTTTATTCGACGAGCATAATTAGGTTATACAAGATTCCGTTAAGCACTTTTGTCAAAATGTTTATAAATGATAATACGAGCTTAAATGAGCCCGGGTTTAACACCAATAAAACTGAATAAGACATATACTATATCCCTGCAATGTTTTTGAAATAGCGTTTAGTCTCATTCAAAACAATATAGCTATCTTAATTATATAAAGCAAGGTTTTTGCCCGTGCTTTATCAACCAAATAATTACCACACTAAAATGCAAATATTGCGTAAGGTCATTGACTACACACGCACTTGCTTAGTGATCCTAATTTTATTTCGGTACTTAACACATTAAACAGCTTGAATGTGATAAAAGAGAAGACGTAAACATAACCTTACACCAGACGGTAATCCAGGTGAGTCTGCGTCAGATTATGTATCCTTTTCATTTTGGTTTGTATATAAGCAGCAGTAGGATTTGTTATGTCTAACAATGTGTTATGTTTGTGGTACCGAGTACCGTACATAATGCATGACTTTTTAGACTATTTTTTATATAGTTTACATTAGTTCGATTGTGAAGTAACTCGGAACTTCCATGTACTGCTCCAGAGTCCACTTCCTATGTAGACACCGTAGTGGGTGTTAATATTTTGAGGCCAACGTGCCGAGCTTGGCATCGAACCCGCAACCTCTATCGTTAGCGACCAACACTCTATCCCCTGCACTTCTGCAACGCATCTTATAATTATATTATAATTGTAATAATTATTACCACTTGTTAATAACACATTATGGTAAAATCATAATGACATATTTACTCGGTATGCGTTATTGAATATTTTATGACGTTTTCCTCTTTTACAAGAACAGTTTTATTGAAGATAGTATAATAAATGACGCGTTTTGATGCATTTACTTGTTGGTACGTGTGATTCCGTTGCTATGTGTAAGTTAATAAAAGCTTCGTAGGCCTATTTGACTTGTTATTTGCTACAAACCTTCGTTTTTGCAATATTATGATAATAAGATTTGATCGTTTAAAGTTTAAATCAATTTATTAAGTAAACTATTCATTACTCAGTTTTGAAAAATAAAATGTGTAGAAACTATTCACTAACAAACTTCCTTTTAATTTCTGATAAGCACATTGTGGGAAGTAGAATTGTTGCTCCGTTTAAAATTGAAAATTAAAAAAAATTTAGTTGGTAATAACTAAGGAACAATTTCAGTTTTATTGATTCCGAAAGCTTACCATAAGATTGTAGAGGTTTTATTTACATGTAAATTGTGCCGTAAACGTTGTGTCATGGCCTTTCGCGTGGCCAGTGTGTCCCTATCACGAGTGTACATGCGTTCATTTTTCACAAGTCTTTAGCTGCCGGAACAATTATGATACAAATTGTGTGTTTATATTTATGATCGGGAATCGAATTGTATTGTTACATAGAACGTTTCTTTATTGTTTATGTTTAAATTTTAAGTGCCGTCTTAAACGAATTTAAAATCTCATGTAAATAAGCCATTACATGTGTGTTTTCATAATAACAATTAGGACTAAGTTTAGAGTGAAGGATTTTCATCTGTCTCTAGTCCGTCCTGTTCATCTTTGTTTCTTTTTCAATTTCCTGTCATTTGTTTCTTCTTCTTCTTCTTATGATTATTATATATATCATTATCATTATTATTATTATTATTATTATTATTATTATTATTATTAGTAGTAGTAGTAGTATATTCTTCTTCTTCCTCAAATTACATAATGTCAGATTTGAATTCCTGTTAATCCTTAATAATAAAATTTCACCTTTTAAAAGGCCACCGGGCTGATAATTTGATCTTATATTATTTGTATTAATGATTACTACTACTACTACTACTACTACTACTACTACTACTACTTCTACTACTACTACTACTACTACTACTACTTCTACTATTACTACTACTGTTGCTGCTGCTGCTGCTACTTCTACTACTACTACTACTACTACTACTACTACTACTACTACTACTACTACTACTACTATTACTATTACTACTACTACTACTACTACTACTACTACTACTACTACTACTGATACTGATACTATTACTACTACTACTACTACTACTACTACTACTACTACTACTACTACTACTTCTTCTTCTTCTACTACTACTACAACTACTACTACTTCTTCTACTACTACTACTACTACTACTACTAGTACTACTACTACTACAACTATAACTACTACTACTACTTCTACTACTACTACTACTACTACAACAACTATAACTACTACTACTACTGATACTACTACTACTACTACTGCTGCTGCTACTTCCACTACTACTACTACCACTACTACTACCACTATTACTACTACTACTACTACTATTACTACTACTACTACTACTACTACTACTACTACTACTACTACTACTACTATTACTACTACTACTACTACTACTACTTGTACTGCTACTACTACTTCTACTATTACTGCTACTACTACTACTATTACAACTACTACTACTGCAAATTCTACTACTTCTACTACTACTCCTAATTCTTCTACTGCTACTACTACTTCTACTATTACTGCTACTACTACTACAACTACTACTACTACTACTACTACTACTACTACTACTACTGAAACTACTATTACTACTACTACTGCTTCAACTACTACTACTACTACTACTACTACTACTACTACTACTACTACTACTACTACTATTTCTACTACGTAGTGATAAAATGTATTCAATTGGCAAGTTTATTATTTGTAAATGTGTATTATTTGTACATGTGTATTATTTGTACATCTGTATTATTTGTATATGTGTATTTTTTCTATATGTGTATTACTGGTTATGTGTATAATTTGTACATGTGTGTTGTTTGCACATGTGTATTCAATGGGCATGTGTGTTATTTGTCCATGTGAATTATTTCTACAAGTATATTAATTGTACATGTGTATTATTTGTATATGTGTATTATTTGTATTATTTGCAAATGTGTATTATTTGTACATATGCATTATTTGTAGATGTGTAATATTTGTACATGTGTATTATTTGTAGATGTGTATTATTTGTACATGTTATTTATTTGTTTATGTGTATTATTTGTACATGTGTATTATTTGTAGATCCATAATATTTGTACATATGTATTATTTGTACATGTGTATAATTTGTACATTTTATTATTTGTTTATTTGTATTTTTTGTACATGTGTATTATTTGTACATGTGTAATATTTGTACATGTGTATTATTTGTAGATGTGTATTATGTGTTCATATGTATTATTTTTATATGTGTATTATTTGTATATGTGTACTGTTTGTGCATTTGTATTCAATGGGCATGTGTATTATTTGTAAATGTGTATTCTTTGTATATGTGTTTTATCTGTACATGTGTAATATTTGTACATGTGTATTTATTGTAGATTTGTATTATTTGTACATGTGTATTATTTGTATTGTTTATATATGTTTATTCAATGGGCATGTGTGTTATTTGTACATGTGTATTATTTGTTCAAGTGTATTAATTGCACATGTGTACTATTTGTATATGTGTATTATTTGTACATTTATATTATTTGTTTATGCATGTTAACTGAACATGTGTATAATTTGTACAATTTTTATCATTTGTTTATGCGTAGTATTCGTACATGTGTATAATTTGTACATGTTTATTATTTGATTATGTGAATTTTTTGTACATGTGTATTATTTGTACATATGTAATATTTGTACATGTGTATTATTTGTAGATGTGTATTATGTGTACATGTGCATTATTTGTACAAGTGTTTTATATGCATATGTGTATTATTTGTACATGTGTATTATATGTTCATGTGTATTATTTGTATATGAGTATTATTTGTATATGTGTATTATTTGTACAATTTGTATTATTTGTTTATGTGTGTTAATTGAACATGTGTATTATTTGTACATGTGCATTATTTGTACAATTTTTATTATTTGTTGATGTGTATTATTTGTACATGCGTATTATTTATTTATGTGTATTATTTGTACAAGTGTATTATTTGTACATTTTTATTATTTTTTATTTGTGTTATTTGTACATGTGTATTATTTGTACATTTTTATTATTTGTTTATGTGTATTATTTGTACATATGTTTTATTTGTTTATGTATATTATTTGTACATGTGTATTATCTGTACATGTGTATTATTTGTATATGTTTATTTATTGTACATGTGTATTATCTGTAAACGTGTATTATTTGTACAAGTGTTTTATATGCATATGTGTATTATTTGTACATGTGTATTATATGTTCATGTGTATTATTTGTATATGAGTATTATTTTTATATGTGTATTATTTGTACATGTGTAGTATTTGTACATGTGTATTATATGTGTATTATTTGTATATGTGTGTATCATTTGTACATGTGTATTATATGTGTATTATTTGTACATGTGTATTACATGTGTATTATTTGTACATGTGTATCATATGTATATTATTTGTATCTGTGTATTATTTGTGTATTATATGAACATGTGTATTATATGTGTATTATTTGTATCTGTGCATTATTTGTGTATTATTTGTATATGTGTATTATATGTGTATTATTTGTATCTGTGTATTATTTGTGTATTATTTGTACATATGTATTATAGGTGTTTTATTTGCACATGTGTTTTATATGTGTATGGTTTGTACATGTGTATTATATGTGTATTATTTGTATATGTGTATTATTTGTACATGTATAGTATTTGTATATGTATATTATTTGTACATGTGTATTATTTGTACATGTGAATTTGTTGTATATGTGAATTGTTTGTACATGTGTATTATTCGTACATGTGTATTATTTGTTAATTTGTACGTGTGTATTATTTGTATATGTGTATAATTTGTATATGTGTATTTTTTGTACATGTGTATTATTTGTACATGTGTGTTATATGTACGTGTGTATTATTTGTACGTGTGTATTATTAGTATATGTGTATCATTTGTATATGTGTATCATTTGTATATGTGTTTTTTTTGTACATGTGTATTATTTGTATGTGTGTATCATTTGTATATGTGTATTATTTGTATATGTGTATCATTTGTATATGTATATTTTTGTACACGTGTATGATTTGTGCATGTGTATTATTTGTATGTGTGTATTATTTGTATATGTGTATCATTTGTAAATGTTTTTCATAAAGGGGAGGATCAGATTGTGTTCTTTATAGGGAATATGTACACGGTCACATTACGAAGCAAAACAATCGCCGTGTAACGGATACGAGCGAAGTAGAAGTATAGGAATTATGTGTGCAACCGCAGACGGTAATTTTTGTAGATAACAAAACATAAATATTTCAATATTCAAGCTAAGCCTATGTATTTTCAAGCAATGGTGTGAATTTATATAAAAGGTACTGCATGGCTGATATGTTTAATCTGCTGTTACAGTATCACATATATTTCATGGTTGATAAGTATAATGTGCCGTTACAGTACCACATATATTTCACGGCTGATATGTTTAATGTGCTGTTACAATAGCACATATATTTCACGGCTGATATGTTTAATGTGCCGTTACAGTATCACATATATTTCACGGCTGATATGTGTATTGTGCCGTTACAGTATCACATATATTTCACGGCTGAAAGGTTTAATGTGCTGTTACAGTATCACATATATTTCACGACTGAAAGGTTTAATGTGCTGTTACAGTATCACATATATTTCACGGCTGAAAGGTTTAATGTACTGTTACAGTATCACATATATTTCACGGCAGATAGGTTTAATGAGCCGTTACAGTATCACATATATTTCACGGCTGATATGTGTATTGTGCCGTTACAGTATCACATTTATTTCATGGTTGATATGTTTAATGTGCCGTTACAGTATCACATATATTTCACGGCTGATATGTGTATTGTGCCGTTACAGTATCACATATATTTCACGGCAGATAGGTTTAATGAGCCGTTACAGTATCATATATATTTCACGGCTGATATGTGTATTGTGCCGTTACAGTATCACATATATTTCATGGCTGATATGTTTAATGTGCCGTTACAGTATCACATATATTTCACGGCTGATATGTTTAATGTGCTGTTACAATAGCACATATATTTCATGGCTGATATGTTTAATGTGACATTACAGTATCACATATATTTCATGGCTGATACGTTAAATGTGCCGTTACAGTATCACATATATTTCATGGCTGATATGTTTAATGTGCCGTTACAGTATCACATATATTTCATGGCTGATATGTTTAATGTGCCGTTACAGTATCACATATATTTCATGGCTGATATGTTTAATGTGACATTACAGTATCACATATATTTCAGGGCAGATAGGTTTAATTTGCCGTTACAGTATCACATATATTTCACGGCTGATATGTGTATTGTGCCGTTACAGTATCACATATATTTCACGGCAGATAGGTTTAATGAGCCGTTACAGTATCACATATATTTCACGACTGATATGTGTATTGTGCCGTTAAAGTATCACATATATTTCACGGCAGATAGGTTTAATGAGCCGTTACCTTACCACATATAGTTTATGGCTCATAGGTTTAATGTGCTGTTACAATAGCACATATATTTCACGGCAGATAGGTTTAATGAGCCGTTACAGTATCACATATATTTCACGGCTGATATGTTTAATGTGCTGTTACAATAGCACATATATTTCATGGCTGATATGTTTAATGTGACATGACAATATCACATATATTTCATGGCTGATATGTTTAATGTGCCGTTACAGTATCACATATATTTCATGGCTGATATGTTTAATGTGCTGTTACAGTATCACATATATTTCACGGCTGAAAGGTTTAATGTGCTGTTACAGTATCACATATATTTCACGGCAGATAGATTAAATGTGCCGTTACAGTATCACATATAGTTTATGGCTGAGAGGTTTAATGTGCTGTTACAGTATCACATATATTTCACGGCAGATAGGTTTAATGTGCTGTTACAGTATCACATATATTTCACGGCAGATATATTAAAAGTGCCGTTACAGTATCACATATATTTCACGGCAGATAGATTAAATGTGCCGTTACAGTATCACATATAGTTTATGTTTGATAGGTTTATTGTGCTGTTACAGTATCACATATATTCCATGGCTGATATGTTTAATGTGCCGTTACAGTATCACATATATTTCATGGCTGATATGTTTAATGTGCTGTTACAGTATCACATATATTTCACGGCTGAAAGGTTTAATGTGTTGTTACAGTATCACATATATTTCACGGCAGATAGATTAAATATGCCGTTACAGTATCACATATATTCCATGGCTAATAGGTTTAATGTGCCGTTACAGTATCACATATAGTTCATGGCTGATAGGTTTAATGTTTAATGTGCTGTTATAGTATCACATATATTTCACGGCAGATATATTAAATGTGCCGTTACAGTATCACATATATTTCACGGCAGATAGGTTTAATGTGCCGTTACAGTATCACATATATTTTACTGCTGATATGTTTAATGTGCTATTACAGTATCGCATATATTTCACGGCAGATAAGTTTAATGAGCCGTTACAGTATCACATATATTTCACGGCAGATAGATTAAATGTGCCGTTATAGTATCACATATAGTTTATGGCTGAGAGGTTTAATGTGCTGTTACAGTATCACATATATTTCACGGCAGATAGGTTTAATGTGCTGTTACAGTATCACATATATTTCACGGCAGATATATTAAATGTGCCGTTACAGTATCACATATATTTCACGGCAGATAGGTTTAATGTGCTGTTATAGTATCACATATATTTCACGGCAGAAAGGTTTAATGAGCCGTTACAGTATCACATATATTTCACGGCAGAAAGGTTTAATGAGCCTTTACAGTATCACATATATTTCATGGCAGATAGGTTTAATGTGCTGTTACAGTATCAAATATATTTCACGGCAGATAGATTAAATGTGCCGTTACAGTATCACATATAGTTTATGGCTGAGAGGTTTAATGTGCTGTTACAGTATCAAATATATTTCATGGCAGAAAGGTTTAATGAGCCGTTACAGTATCACATATATTTCACGGCAGATAGGTTTAATGTGCTGATACAGTATCACATATATTTCACGGCAGAAAGGTTTAATGAGCTGTTACAGTATCACATATATTTCAAGGCAGATAGGTTTAATGTGCTGTTACAGTATCACATATATTTCACGGCAGATAGATTAAATGTGCCGTTACAGTATCACATATAGTTTATGGCTGAGAGGTTTAATGTGCTGTTACAGTATCACATATATTTCACGGCAGATATGTTTAATGTGCTGTTACAGTATCACATATATTTCACGGCAGATATATTAAATGTGCCGTTACAGTATCACATATATTTCACGGCAGATAGGTTTAATGTGCCGTTACAGTATCACATATATTTCATGGCTGATAGGTTTAATGTGCCGTTACAGTATCACATATATTTCACGGCTGAAAGGCTTAATGTGCTGTTACAGTATCACATATATTTCACGGCAGATAGATTAAATGTGCCGTTACAGTATCACATATATTTCAAGGCAGATAGGTTAAATGAGCCGTTACAGTATCACATATATTTCACGGCTGAAAGGTTTAATGTGCTGTTACAGTATCACATATATTTCACGGCAGATAGATTAAATGTGCCGTTACAGTATCACATATAGTTTATGGCTGAGAGGTTTAATGTGCTGTTACAGTATCACATATATTTCACGGCAGATAGGTTTAATGTGCTGTTACAGTATCACATATATTTCACGGCAGATATATTAAATGTTCCGTTACAGTATCACATATATTTCACGGCAGATATGTTTTATGTGCCGTTACAGTATCACATATATTTCACGGTAGATAGGTTTAATGAGCCGTTACAGTATCACATATATTTCATGGCTGATAGGTTCAATGTGCCGTTACAGTATCACATATATTTCACGGCAGATAGGTTTAATGTGCCGTTACAGTATCACATATATTTCATGGCTGATAGGTTTAATGTGCCGTTACAGTATCACATATATTTCACGGCTGAAAGGTTTAATGTACTGTTACAGTATCACATATATTTCACGGCAGATAGATCAAATGTGCCGTTACAGTATCACAGATATTCCATGGCTGATATGTTTAATGTGCCGTTACAGTATCACATATAGTTCATGGCTGATAGGTTTAATGTGCTGTTATAGTATCACATATTTCACGGCAGATATATTAAATGTGCCGTTACAGTATCACATATATTTCACGGCAGATAGGTTTAATGTGCCGTTACAGTATCACATATATTTCATGGCTGATATGTTTAATGTGCTATTACAATATCGAATATATTTCACGGCAGATAGGTTTAATGTGCCGTTACAGTATCACATATAGTTCATGGCTGATAGGTTTAATGTTTAATGTGCTGTTCTGTTATAGTATCACATATATTTCACGGCAGATAGATTAAATGTGCCGTTACAGTATCACATATATTTCACGGCAGATAGGTTTAATGTGCCGTTACAGTATCACATATATTTTACTGCTGATATGTTTAATGTACTATTACAGTATCGCATATATTTCAAGGCAGATAGGTTTAATGAGCCGTTACAGTATCACATATATTTCACGGCAGATAGATTAAATGTGCCGTTACAGTATCACATATAGTTTATGGCTGAGAGGTTTAATGTGCTGTTACAGTATCACATATATTTCACGGCAGATAGGTTTAATGTGCTGTTACAGTATCACATATATTTCACGGCAGATATATTAAATGTGCCGTTACAGTATCACATATATTTCACGGCAGATAGGTTTAATGTGCCGTTACAGTATCACATATATTTCACGGCAGAAAGGTTTAATGAGCCGTTACAGTATCACATATATTTCACGGCAGATAGGTTTAATGTGCTGTTACAGTATCAAATATATTTCACGGCAGATAGATTAAATGTGCCGTTACAGTATCACATATAGTTTATGGCTGAGAGGTTTAATGTGCCGTTACAGTATCACATATATTTCACGGCAGAAAGGTTTAATGAGCCGTTACAGTATCACATATATTTCACGGCAGATAGGTTTAATGTGCTGTTACAGTATCACATATATTTCACGGCAGAAAGGTTTAATGAGCCGTTACAGTATCACATATATTTCACGGCAGATAGGTTTAATGTGCTGTTACAGTATCACATATATTTCACGGCAGATAGATTAAATGTGCCGTTACAGTATCAAATATAGTTTATGGCTGAGAGGTTTAATGTGCTGTTACAGTATCACATATATTTCACGGCAGATATGTTTAATGTGCTGTTACAGTATCACATATATTTCACGGCAGATATATTAAATGTGCCGTTACAGTATCACATACATTTCACGGCAGATAAGTTTAATGTGCCGTTAAAGTATCACATATATTTCATGGCTGATAGGTTTAATGTGCCGTTACAGTATCACATATATTTCACGGCTGAAAGGTTTAATGTGCTGTTACAGTATCACATATATTTCACGGCAGATAGATTAAATGTGCCGTTACAGTATCACATATATTTCAAGGCAGATAGGTTTAATGAGCCGTTACAGTATCACATATATTTCACGGCTGAAAGGTTTAATGTGCTGTTACAGTATCACATATATTTCACGGCAGATAGATTAAATGTGCCGTTACAGTATCACATATAGTTTATGGCTGAGAGGTTTAATGTGCTGTTACAGTATCACATATATTTCACGGCAGATAGGTTTAATGTGCTGTTACAGTATCACATATATTTCACGGCAGATATATTAAATGTTCCTTTACAGTATCACATATATTTCACGGCAGATATGTTTAATGTGCCGTTACAGTATCACATATATTTCACGGTAGATAGATTTAATGAGCCGTTAAAGTATCACATACATTTCATGGCTGATAGGTTCAATGTGCCGTTACAGTATCACATATATTTCACGGCAGATAGGTTTAATGTGCCGTTACAGTATCACATATATTTCATGGCTGATATGTTTAATGTGCTGTTACAGTATCACATATATTTCACGGCAGATATGTTTAATGTGCTGTTACAGTATCACATATATTTCACGGCAGATACATTAAATGTGCCGTTAGAGTATCACATATATTTCACGGCTGATATGTTTAATGTGCCTTTACAGTATCACATATAGTTTATGGCTGATAGGTTTAATGTTCGGTTACAGTATCACATATATTTCACGACAGATAGATTAAATGAGCTGTTACAGTATCACATATATTTCATGGCTGATAGGTTTAATGTGCCGTTACAGTATCACATATAGTTCATGGCTGATAGGTTTAATGTGCTGTTTTAGTATCATATATATTTCACGGCAGATAGATTAAATGTTCTGTTACAGTATCACATATATTTCACGGCAGATAGGTTTAATGTGCCGTTACAGTATCACATATATTTCACGGCTGATAGGTTTAATGTGCCGTTACGGTATCACATATATTCACGGCAGATAGGTTTAATGTGCTGTTACAGTATCACATATATTTCACGGCAGATAGATTAAATGTGCCGTTACAGTATCACATATATTTCACGGCAGATAGGTTTAATGTGCCGTTACAGTATCACATATATTTCATGGCTGATATGTTTAATGTGCTATTACAGTATCACATATATTTCACGGCAGATAGATTTAATGAGCCGTTACAGTATCACATATATTTCACGACAGAAAGGTTTAATGAGCCGTTACAGTATCACATATATTTCACGGCAGATATATTAAATGTGCCGGTACAATATCACATATATTTCACGGCAGATAGATTAAATGTGCCGTTACAGTATCACATATATTTCACGGCAGATAAGTTTAATGTGCCGTTACAGTATCACATATATTTCACGGCAGATAGGTTAAATGTTCGTTTACAGTATCACATATATTTCTTGGCTGATATGTTTAATGTGCTATCACAGTATCACATATATTTCACGGCAGATAGGTCTAATGAGCCGTTAGAGTATCACATATATTTCACGGCAGATAGGTTGAATGAGCCGTTACAGTATCACATATATTTCATGGCTGATATGTTTAATGTGCTATTACAGTATCACATATATTTCACGGCAGATAGGTTTAATGTGCTGTTACAGTATCACATATATTTCACGGCAGATATGTTAAATGTTGTGTTACAGTATCATATAGGTTTAATGAGCCGTTACAGTATCACATATATTTCACGGCAGATAGGTTTAATGGGCCGTTTCACGGCAGATAGGTTTAATGAGCCGTTACAGTATCACATATATTTCACGGCAGATAGGTTTAATGTACCTTTACAGTATCACATATATTTCACGGCAGATATGTTTAATGAGCCGTTACAGTATCACATATATTTCACGGCAGATAGGTTTAATGTGCTGTTACAGTATCACATATATTTCACGGCAGATAGGTTTAATGAGCCGTTACAGTATCACATATATTTCACGGCAGATATGTTTAATGTGCTGTTACAGTATCACATATATTTCACGGCAGATAGGTTTAATTTGCCGTTACAGTATCACATATATTTCACGGCAGATACGTTTAATGAGCCGTTACAGTATCACATATATTTCACGAAAGATAGGTTTAATGTGCCGTTACAATATCACATATATTTCACGGCAGATGCTCGAAGGGCTCGTGCTCATAGGTATATTAAACCTATCTCTGCCAATATAACCTCAAAAATGAAGCTTAATCTCGTTCAAACGAAGCAAATGAAACAAACACAAATTAGAATATTTTATTAAAACTGTCATAATACATAAATCAAGTGATATTCATATCATATTCATATACGAGTAATGTCTTTCATGGAAAACTGGTAGGCGTTATATACATATATATCGCTCTCGTATATTACCTTATTGGTTTCAACTTTAATATTATACAAGTCAGTATAATCAAAGTATAATCTACTACGATTAATACACGCAACATGTTTTGTTTTCATTTTATGAATACAATTGGCAGTCAATTACTGAACAACACTTTTTGCTCATTCAAAAATTACACATTATTTATGGCATTGTTCGGTCAAATATTGTTCTGACACAATTTCCAAGAATAAAAAACAGTCGGTAACTCTTTCAAGAATAACACGTTCTTTTATTATTCGAATCACTGCTACATGACCATCCTTTAAAAAATATTTGATACATTTACGCACTAAAGACAAGCATAGCATGTTACTTATTGAATGATCAATGCATTATTTACTGGTTTGAACATATAATTACTTGACTCTCTGCCACACAGATAAATCACATTAATACATCGCTTTGATCATTTTTAATAATTCAAAACCACTACGTTTAGCTATTGCTTTGATCAATTTAAAATTATTCAAAACCACTACGTTTAACTATTGCTTTGATCATTTTTAATAATTCAAAACCACTACGTTTAACTATTGCTTTGATCAATTTAAATAATTCAGAAACACTACTTGTACCTATATATTTTCAATTATAGGTATTTACGTGTTGTTTTTTTTACTTTCGCTACTCTTTATTATTGACGAAGAAAGTTCTTAACTACTGTTTCATCAATGTTATATATTTAAAAAAAACGGCGTTTATACACGACTGCCTCCACCACTGTTATTCAAGAATATGATTAACCGCTGCTTACATCACCACTATTCTGGTTTTGATTTCTTTGTCGCATTCGTCTCCGCAATAGTTTTCTATATCTATCTATCTGTGTGTTTAATGTTTTCGAACGAGTCTCGTCCGTAATAGGAGCTGGCCTTGCTCCCGAGATTCTATCTGACTCACATAGTCCATCCTTTATACTAAAGTCATCGATAGATATATCACCCTCGTATCCAGAACTTGTTGACCCTTCAAATATTATCTGAAATAGAAAAAAGTTCTTTTAAGTTGTAGAAATGTCTTACCATATCTATTTAAGTTTGATGCAATTTTCGATTTTAATTAAACACATTATTGTGTATTCATATACATATTGTTTATTTTCCATACATTTTAAATGACATAACTTAATAAAAAAAAATTCAAAATGTAGGTAAAACTTAAACTCCTGTATTCCAAAAACACAGATTTATGACATTGCATGGTTATATCAACAAAAACTGTTTGTAATGGCTTGACAAAACCATTGGATTTAGGACGTTTTTAGGCTTAATATCATTGTTTCATTTTGGTTATCATTTTATTTTCTCTATGTTAATGCTCATATTGGATTTCCAATTACGTATCTGGATACATTTTAAAGGCATTGCCAAATTGGTTTCTGAATTCAAAATAAAATGATTCTTAGATATTGATTTATTATATATCTCAGTTTGCTGCCAGTGCACACACTGAACTTAAACAATCTACTATAGTTGATGAAACATAAATCTTTCATTTTTCATGACAATTTGTCAACAAACAAAAAAGTAAGTTTCTTTCTTTAATTGTAACGTTAAGTATATTCTTATAGGCATAACAAGCCATCGATTGGAAACAGGAAGTGTTTTGTTGGTAAGTGCATAATTGCGGTGATGAATATTTATTTTTTCTTAATATTCAAAAAGGCATTTTCTATATTTTAATGGTCATATTGATATGAATGCCATTATTAACGTGTTTTTTTTTTAAATGATGCTTGGAAATTTGAGTACATTATCTTATTTCTGGTATATACATTTTTTATAAACTGTATATTTTGTATATTTTGTCAACAAATACACTGTGAACTTTGATGAAACGTGACCCTTACTTTTCTTAGGATAAATTGGCACTATATATACCAAAACACAATATAACGTAAGTGTACCTTCTTTGATATGAGTCTTTCTTTTTAAAGAATAAATTCATTATAAAAAAAATATAAGGAAAATCATAGGTATTTTTGCACTGGTGTTGCATGTGCTTAAACTGACGCCAACATATCATTCCATATGTATGTTAAACACTTCCCATTGCTAGTGCATGTGATATTTTCAACTATTCAAGTAAAGTATTTTTAAACATTTTAAATGCCGAAAGATACTAATTCAGATGTGTGTTATTAGACACACGTTACCTAAAATCATCCCAAACTAAGATGAAAACTGAATATACCTGATAACCCGCCGTTGCTGTATCCTCGGGTATAGATACACTTGCTTTAATCCAGAGGTTTCCTTGGTTACCAAACACTCGCCATATTGACTTCAATTCGGTACTCGTTAGTAACTGAAATTAAGAACAAGGAAATGTAGACTCCTGGATGCCAAGATTTTATTTTCTATAATTTATATAAAGAGCTGAACAAGTATTATAGAGTTTAGGCACTAATATTTAGTAACATTCAGCAATTTTTCGACTTGTTGATTCCTCGCCTTTTATCATGACAAAATACTTATGATAACAAGTTTCAATGTATGTCGATTAATTTCTTTTGTCATTCTAACTTTGATCAGCTAGGCTGAAACACACAATGTAGTTGTTGTTTCTGCGACCTTGACAAGGATTGAAATTGTGAATATATATGACTTTCTCATCGCATATACTATGACGCACTCTTTATATTATGGTTATAACATGGATTTGATGAATATAACAGCTTGACCTTGATATACTTATGTTTATGATTTATATCGCGATATCAACGAAAGCATTCAGAAATATTTCAAAATGCGACTGTATGCGTAGCTATTATCACCGATAACATATTCATAAATAAGAAGTACACGTGATGTATATGATATATATATTTTTTTAACTGAATTGTTCTTGTCAAAGGGTATTGTAGTTTATTATAGTTTTTGTGGTGGATGTAAAGGTATTGTTTTAAATTTCGGTTGCATATATTTATAAATTAGGTATCAGAAGGTTAGTATCTTTATTGCTAAACAAAGAAAGTTTTACCTCTGAAATTGTGGCAAGTAAACTACTTTTAGAGCAAAAAGATATTTAAACTGTACAAACGGAATTCATTGATTTATTGTTTCCATGACAGCAAACATTTCAATTAAATCTATTTGAATTTGTTGTAACGACTTACAATTTAGATGTGATTTTGGAACTTTAAGCATTTCTTGACATAAGAATTTGACAAGTCTTAACTAATTTTGTGAAATAATTTAAAAATTTAAAAGCCGATTTCGAAAAATTAGTAATTCTTATTTCCCACTTCAATGTTAAACTGATGTATAATGTTGTACGTCAATTAATCGTGTTATCTAATGAACGTCCTAAGCTTAAAATGGCCAAACAATATTATATATAATTAATTAATTAACTTATTCTGACTATTGTGGAATTGCTAAATTACCAGTAGCGTTCATTTACTTGTGGAACCCTACCTACAAACCGGTATTACGCACGAATTTCAAATATAAGTTCAGATGTGTAACGATTCAGAGCGTTATCGTTCAATATTTATTAAGACATGTCTTATAGTCATTAAAATAAGATACACCCATATATACTGTGTATAATGATAGTGAAATTGGAAAAAAAATACGTAGTAACATCAGTGCCTATGTCACACGAGAATTACCAGCCCGTTCGATATTTGATGAACCACTATTACACGATTTACACGATATTTAAAAATAAATTCAAAAGTGGAAAAAAACATCTAGAAGACTAACGCGTCAAATAATCATAATTAACCTTAAACTATCAAGCAAATGAGTGATTTAATGGAAATAGATGCACGAAGCTGTCGGAACAGTTTTCAAGATATTGACGAATAAGTTCTACTTTTATCTACCTGATGGAAACCACATTTGTTGAATAATGCTAAACCAGTGATACGTGTTCTAATTGCCCAGAACTATTGAAGAAAGATCCTCAGTTTACCCAATGAGCTTTTTCTAATTTAATTACTGGTGAAGAAACCTGGATCCGCTACTTTGAACCTACGAGAAAGTGTAACAACACAATTTAAGACAGGAATGAAACACTAGAAGATCAACTGTTGCAAAACAGACACCAGGTGTAAAAAGGTTATGTACGCAATACTTTTTAATTACCGCTGAGAAATTGTACCGATCGCGATACCACAGTAAATCTGTTACTGGGAAATTGTACAGAGACTGAGTGATGTAATATTAAGTACGTATTACTCGTAATTTGGCTACAACTGATATTTTTTATTAAAAAATTATTGAAGAATACTCGGAATATCGAAATAATGCCGTACACAATTAAGCTTGATAAATCATGAGGTATGTACTTAATTTAATAAAGTTGAGAACTATTCAGTTCACATCAGGTTATTTAAGTGAAATAGTTTGTCAAGATATTGGGTGAGTATCTTGAACTTTAAACGGGATCTTCTGTACGGCGACTGTGTCTTCACTGGATTAAGCTGTGAAACAGCCTAGCTTGAAACTATGTTAAACAATTTCTGTTCAAACTATATAATATATAAATTTTCATCAGGTTTCTTGCCTCATGACTATTAAATTTTAAATAAAAAATATGAAATGATTCTAATATTTAGAAATCATAACGACAAATGATCATACCAATCAACTTTAAACAATCTAATGTTTCAAATCCTGTAGAGTTGAACTAACTGTTGTTCAACACTATTTTAATCATGAGACCAGCTGTTCAGACAACGTGTCTCGACAGCATATGTTTGAGTTTTATTTCAAACTCAAACCAAAACTGTATGCTTGGAACAATGCTCAGTTTCAGCATAAAAAATACACCTATATGCTTGAAGACTGTTTCAAACCTAAGTATTCAAACTAAACTAAAGCGCATTAAAAACAAAGCCAAGTTTCCGCACGACAATGTTTTAGAACTAATAACAAAACTATGCTTGGAACAATGCTCAGTTCCAGCATAAATATACACTTATACGTTTGGAAACGTTTCCAAACATAAGTCTTCGAACTAATATAAAAGTCCTGTTCCAGCACAAAACTAACATGTTATGTTGACAACGGTTTCGAATTAAAAGCACCAGACTTAATTAATGTGCATGACACAATCCTCAGTTCCAGCACAATAATTATTCCTATGTGTTTCAAAAATTTTTGACGCAGTGCACTCTCGCCCACAATGCAATTAAGCTCCTACGAGGTTTCAAGTACACTTTGACGCTGAAAATCTCAAGCAGACTTCTTGCAACTTGCGTCGAAAGAAACTAGTTAAATATGGTATTGCTTTATTAGGAAGCAGTAAACCGTCATTGCCCGGACCAAAAACTCTGACTTTATATTTTTGAAAACACCTATTTAAAAATGGTGTCCAATTCATGATTAATATTTCAGTCATTGATTCTAATTGTATCATTCATCTTTTTATTATGAATTATATTTTAAAACTTATATATGGTATAATATTATATAATAATAATAGCGAAAAAATTGAGTTTGTTACCTCTTCTTATAATAATTGCTATATAGACATTTATGCTATAAAACAACGACATTATTTTGATATACTGCATGAAGTTTTATTCCATACCCATCATCGGTTACTGAACAACTTTAACGCAAATAACTGACTGACTAACGGACATCCATTATAAAACTATTAACGTAGAATTGTTCTACACTATCCGGTCAAAACGTTGTCTGAATAGATCAATAGTGACCCTTGAATGTAGTAAAACTACGTTAAACTACTGCCAGTATACCTTGCTGTGGATGGTGAGTGTCCCAATGTGGCGACCTGTCATATGATAGAAAAACTGGATACACTGTGCCGACATTCCCCGATACTTTGGAGAATACATTTTCGCGGAACTACCACGTGACTTTCCAGACGCCTCTATGTACATGAAGTGACCTGGCAATTATAACATATGATATGATACAAAGATGTAAATGCACATGTACATTTTTTTTTAATCAAAGGCGAACCTTAATTAAAGTGCTCAAAATCTCAAAACTGCTAAGGCATTGGCAAGGTTAAAACTCGATTTTTTATACGTCGGTTCATGATGCTGGCGAAAATGTTATTTTCCTCTCCAGTTTCCCATGATTCGATTTTTATTCATTATTTCAAAAACAATGTTTTCTGTTCATACGTGTTTATGCAAAGTAATGCTCGTAATGACCGAAATAACGTGTTTAATCTCAAAATACTGTTTTTTAAATATTTTGATTAACATTTTTATTTACGCCTTCTATTTTATTTGAAAAGGGTTTAAAAATGCATATTTTCTAAAAAAAATAAACAATTCGTGTATACATGCAAACCGCCATTGTTCACGACATGAAAAGTTCAGATTTTATTCTTAAAAACAAATTTGATTATATGAAAAAAAAATTACGCTACTTTGTACCAATTTAACTTTGATTTACAAACTTCCCAAACGATAGCCCTTGTACCTCTTCCAGCTAGGACTTAATATTACAAACATTAGATGCAGCTTCTAAGGACATATCCGATTTACCATGTTATTCATTAATTACCCACTTACCTTTCCTATCTTTGCACGTGTGATCAGCTTCCGGTCCAGTGTTGGCTGACGGCGTACGACCCTGTGCTCTCTCCCAGTCGAAGGAATCACTTTCATTGGTCTGTGTAAACCCGCACATATCTGGATCTTCAAACCCACAAAATGTCTGAGTTTTTGCTGAAAGAAATGTTGACATTTTATTTATAAGCTCTCTACACAACATAAAGTAATAATTGTTAAAAAATGAAAATAAACAACCGACAGGAGATGTATGATTCAAATGACAGAGCCGAGACACCAGGGTCTAATAAAAAAACGCTACTGAGGTACATGGTTAACGGGTACTCTCAAAGTCGCGGATTCGATACCTCATCCGTCTATATATTGTGCATTTGAGCAAGACGCTTTATCTAATGTTGCTTTATAATGAAACCAAAATACGTATACACTATAGACACTTCACATTCGATATTTTGCATGAAAGATATATACTCGGTTTAATGGGTCACATGACATTTTTATAGGTCTTCAATAAAGTTTAGATCTGAAAATAATATATCTAAAATTAATGTACCAGGGCAAATTATATTAAGTACGACTTGTAAGTGTGCAGACCCTCAATTATTTTGTTTTTGTTGTTTTTTTTATTTTAGAGAGGGCTCAACTTATGTATCATAGTTCGTATTTTCTATTATGACAAAAAAGGGTTATCTATAATTTTATTGATCAGTTAATAGAAAAGTATAGAAAATAGAATTAGTTGATAGAAAAGGAGTACAGCAGTATATCATTTTTTAGCTTTTGAGACGTTTACCAGTATTTTCAAAACAAGCGTGTGTTTCACGAAAATATTTTTTTCTTACTACTTTCTTGAATGATTTATCATTTCAGATATGGTACCTTCATATGGTTATACGGTCATACGTGTAAAGATGTACTGAACATGAATATTAGTGGAATACAATGCCAACATTGCGGTTTGTCCTTTTAAATAACTAATTCTCTCTGCATTACATAAATTCATGGTTTGAAATCAAACCTCCTTAATTAGTTAGTATAAATAAGCTGATGCACACTGGATACATTCAAAATCTAGTTAAACTACAACCTCAGTGCATTAAACAGATAATAGAAACATAATTTATCACAAATGCTAAAGCAATGAGGTGATATAATAAAAAACACTACAGACTGACAAATACGTTGCTTTTTACGACCTTGTAAACTACTTATTGAATTGTTTTGCACCCATTGCCAACAAAAACAAATGCACGGAATATGAAATAGTACGCTGCGTATTTTGAAATATACAGCTAAATACTTTGCTAAGGATGTAATTGCATCTATGGCATTTAGAATTTATGTACGCGTACAAGTCGGATATCCGATTAACATTATCAATTTGCATTTTATGATGGAATCTTGCAATAAACGAGCAGTTTAATGTCATAAATGTATATCTGGTAAGTCACATCATTCACAAACAGAAATACCAACTATATATATAACATAATGAGATATAGATACAACAAATTACATATGATGTCTATTAGTTTTGCAAGGTTTGTATTGCATACAATATATGAAATTACTTATTACAATGTTTGACACGAAACATGCCTGCATAGCTACATTTAATTATATCTGACTGTCCCGAATTCAAGTTGTATTTCTTTGCTAAAATGTTTATTGATATATGTCCTGTATCTCAAATAACTATAGGTGTGAGATAATATGGTAATATATGTAAAGAGAAGTTCCCCACCATATATTCCAAAGTCTATTTACAAACAGCCTGAACAGTGTGTTTAGATGGGATACTGCTAGAATATTGGTTAATCTTTGAGGATCCGGGGAAACAGTGATTAGGCCGAAAACAAGTGAATTGTAAAACATGACTGATTTAATTGATTGATTGATTGATTGATTGAATAATTTAATATTTAGCGTCGTTTAATGCCATCGAGGGCTAACAGACGATCAATTAACCTAAACACTGTTTCTTGGGATCCATGAACGGTTAACCAATAACTCCAGCACATCCCATCTCCACAAGTAACTGATAACTCTCCCACTTGAATAAGCGGTAAGCGACTAATGATTATGAAACGCAATGTCGTATATCAGTCATCACGGAGACTTTTGCCGGACGGGGATTCCAATACACGACCCCTGGATTTATAGTCCGGCGCGTTGCCGACTTAGCTAATCGGGCCCGCCGAACTGTGAAACAATTCCTTGGAAACATATTAAGCAACAAAGAAAAAAAATAAGAAAATTCGCTTTATTGAGTAAATAATGAAAAATGCAGCGTGTCTGATGTCCTTACACTTAAGCATCTATTTAAGCTGTATTTCATTATTTTTGCGCTTATTTTATGAGCTCACTGGTGTTAGGGAACCAGAAATGATAGCAACAGTATGTAAATGTGCGAAGGACTTTTAATTGCCATTACACTGCACGTGCTGCTGCCGTGACAGTAAATACAATTTGACTAAAAGATCAGCTGAAGTCACAAAACGCAGGTCCTTGACTGATACCAGATTACTTAATTTTTACAGATGTTAAAAAACAAAGTCACCGTAAAATGTCGCCCCGTACTTTGACGTTTTCAAAGTTTTCAATGTTTTCTGATTTTTTTTTATTCATGGAATGCGTTTTACTCGATAATAAAATACCGCTAAATCGGTGCTGCATGACTCTCAATATTGATCGACAATAGAAGCTGTTGAAAAAAAGCATGACAGGCGTTGTATCTTACATTACTTCTTATGAAATACGTAACAAAACTGAGTGGGCGGTTTTCATCGATATGCGTTCCAGCGATCCTTTATTTTACTCTGCCGCCGTGGTTCATTTCCAATATATCTATATATATATATAACTGCTCAACACAATATAGTTACATTACAATAGTATAACTTTATATATGTACACATGCATATTAGCTAGAGGGATGAGTCACGCGTTCTGTCAACATATCTTACGACCCATCCCTCGTACAAATGACGTACAATCACATTTATCATAGGGTTACTTATTCTAAGCTGAAAAAGTAAACACTATGATTCCACCCGGAGCTGCCATAATTACCGAATACATTCAATAGTATCAATTTTGCTATTAACGTATAATATATTTTAGAAACATCATAATATATAAAAATAAGAAACGCAGACCGCACTAAAGAAGATTCCAAATTTTCATGTCTTAAATTGAAGTTATTTTTCGTTAAACACCATTTTAAGTGTTATGTATGTGTATTATTCGGCATATTTTTCTAGCTAAGAAAAACAAGCCGTATGATAAGCTTACGTGAAATAAAAAAATTAAGAGAGATATGATTCTTCTTTTTGAGCAGTTGTATAAGTATTTGACTATTTTTAAACTAAAACTTTTTTCCAAATGCTATTAAACATTAACAGTTTAAAACGAACGCCATACTTAGAACTATCTAAGGCAATGTACAAAAATGAGCACGACAACATATCTCTTTGGTTTCAATTTCATGTAAGACAATAATATATATATATATATATATATATATATATATATAGGTTTTAACTGGATTATATTCAACTAATTACATGTACTTCACTTAAAGGTATTGTTCAGCCATTCTATTTGTTAACGTTACCTATCATGAATAAATTTGCGTTTTGTATTTCAAAAGGATTCTCTTATAAGGTGGTACTTTTAATTCAATATTCATACAATCCTCAAACTGATTTAATTTAGTCAGCATGAAACTCAGATCAGTTATATATAGATATATTATGTCAATTTTATAGGAATAGCATAGGCAGTGATGACGTACATCTTAGATACTCAGGGAATAAACTTGCAAATAGAAATAAAAACAAAGATATTAAGATTAACGACTGCTTGTTTAAATAATAGTCGTTCATTAATATCAAAGTAATCAAACAGTTTACAACATTCACACAATTTTTAACATGGGATATTTTGACTCGCAAACACTGAATAGGCGATGGTTGTTGGCACGGACTTTTAGTGATAACCACGGGAGCATATAAATAACATATATTTCATCTAGGCGTTTATGCTTAATATCAAATACTCTCAATGAAAATGTATACGTTTAATAAAAACGCTAATGTATCATACTTATGAATTATTTAAAAATGATCATCATTTAAAGTTATATTTGCAAATGAGTTTTTATAATATTTTCATACTATATCATATGCCATGCCTCTGAGATCAAGGGATTTACAGGTGAAATATGGTAGTCAGTTATATGGTTTAGAGATACATCAGATCTATCTTTGTAAAATACCGTCTTTCAGCACAAACAATATTTCTCCTTTAACACCCTTTCTTACCGAGCTTATTTAGAACCAATCACCTGACAAATGGTAAGTGATCCTGAAATAGCCAAATTTGAATGTCCTCTACTGCCTGTAATGACATAGTTTCGTGACTTTCAACGATATCATCAGTATGTATAGATTGTAGTTAAAAAGATAATTAGTATGTAAAATTAAAAAAGTATTTGGTAAACAGTGACGTTTATTCGCAGCATTCGGCCTTCAACGATAACTCCATTATGCACAGCGCACAGTATACACACGATTGTATATCAGTGCAGTAGTATTAAGTGGTAGTACCGAGGGCTGAAAATCAGTGTCACAGTATGCACAGCGCGCAGTATTCACAAGATTGTATATCAGTTCAGTAGTATTAAGTGGTAGTACCGAGGGCTGAAAATCAGTGTCACAGTATGCACAGCGCGCAGTATACACAAGATTGTATATCAGTGCAGTAGTATTAAGTGGTAGTACCGAGGGCTGAAAATCAGTGTCACAGTATGCACAGCGCGCAGTATACACAAGATTGTATATCAGTGCATAGTAGTATTAAGTGGTAGTACCAACGGCTGCAAATCAGTGTCACGATATATACTATATCGCTTCTCGCTATTGCACAATTTCATAACGGGATTTTGGTAAAACGGTCTTTTATTGATGCTCCCCCATTCGAAAAATGATGAAGGGTACAATTATCCCTGTATGTCCGTGTGTCTGTGTTTCAGCCGTTCGTTGTAAACTGTTGGTTTCCGATCAATAACATTCAAAGGGGTCTATGTATTATATTAATATGTCGTTTGTAGCTGTGTATTTAGTTATGACCCTCTTTTGCCTAAAATCTGCGGTAAATAGTTGGTTTCCGGTCAATCGCGGCGTCATTCGTATCGACAGACATATACAGTTTTTTTGTGTGTGGGGTGGGGGGGTTACAAGGTGGTTTACATTTGAAAGAAAGCTTGGCATTTCTGAAAATAATATGGAGTGGATAATTATTATTAAACGCATATCTTTGAACAAAACAAAGTCTTTGAGATGAACTGTCCTACATCACATAATGACACATATCTCGGAGTTGATAATGCACCTGAGTGTTAAGTCAGGGGTCGTGAGTTCAAGTCCTTATCCGACCGCTCAGTGTGATAGGTCATGAACTTTGATCAAGAACCATGTGTTTCCAATCCCATAACAAAAAGGGAAATATTCCCTACAAAAATGAAAAAAAAACAAAAACAAACTTAATAACCTTTGTTTGTACGTTCTGCTAACTGTGCACATCGTTGTATACAATGTTGTATTTAAATATTTTCTAATATAAGAATTATGTCCGAATTAAGTGAAATATATAAAAAAGTACAATATAAACATAAGTGTAACATATACATAAGTCATTATAAACATAAGTGTAACATATACATAAGTACATTACAAAAAACATAAGTGTTACAAATAAATAAGTACCATATAAACATAAGTGTCACATAAACATAAGCATATTATAAACATAAGTGTAACACATACATTAGAACATTATAAACACAAGTGTTACAAATAAATAAGTACCATATAAACATAAGTGTAATATAAACATAAGCATATTATAAACATGAGTGTAACATATACATACGTACCATAAAAACATAAGTGTAACATATACATAAGTACAATATAACATAAGTGTAATATACAAATAAGTTTCATATAAACATAAGTGTAATCTATAGATAATTATTATATAAACATAAGTGTAACATATAAATAAATGTCATATAAACATAAGTGTAACATATAAATATATGTCATATACACAAAAGTGTAACATATAATAAGTACCATATATACATAACTTAGCTTAAAATAAATCCAGACATATTTAATGCCGACATTTCGAACCTATCTGTATTGTAAAAAATAAAAATACAATTACCCTGTCCATCATATTGACGTGTGCTCAAGTATAAATTGCCAAATACATCATTTTTTTAAATGTAAGATCCTCCATTTTATCGCTTTACGCGTCACCTGTTGGTATCGTTTACACTTCTTGCGACATAAAACGAAGTAGTTAACATAAATTTTCCTATTTTGACAGTCTAATCTGTTTTTTCAAACCATTACACCATGGCAGTAGATTTTATACATACTTGAAATTCGTATTGTCAATGTTTTTTATTACCTTTTTGGCAAGCGTTTAGAATTCAGATTTACACTAATCGCAACTAATAAAAACGTATTTGTTCCTTAAAACAAGGAAGGATATGACAATTGTATCTCATGACTTAATGTTTACAAAGTACATGTAGCTACCGAAGGAATATTTATTTGGCAAAGATATCGTACGAAATTCAAAAACAACTAATTTCAAATGAAACCTCAAAATCTATAAGATGCTCATGAATATACATTGATTTTGAATTATAATCAATTAAAACTTAAAAAATATTGATATAAGATATGTCATTGAAAACCAATACCCAATTTGATCTTACAGTGAAATCTCACTAGTAACGGTATGAATAACCTAAAGCTTGTAAATATCAGAAAATTCAAATACAACAAAACATCATTAAGACAGCATAAAGTTCGTTTCCAAAAGCGTGTTGTTTCTCCTAAATATCTCATGTGAAATAAGTTTGAAACAAAAACACTTTAGACGTTTTTATAAATAAGTCTGTATCATTTTTGTAAATGAAATGCATAAATGACATGAGAAAAGTCGACAGGTTCGCTACATAATCCTTATAATTATCAGAAAAATCGATAACTGTGCAAGAAAATGTTAATTGAATGTCTCGATTCCGGAGAAAGTGCTTAGCACAAAATAAACAATAATATATTAATTGTTACTTAACTGAGTGTTTTTTATGCGTTCTTAGGATATACGATAATACGTTGTCTACAAATGTCCTTTGAACACATAAGTACTGGTTGCAATGTACGTATTTTACTTGGAAAACGTACTGGCATATATACATAACGACAAAAATCACACCACAGTATTCTATTCGCAAATAGAAGTATTCTATTCAATGCACACTGTGATGAAGTGCAACAATGTAGACTAAATACCAGGCTTTGCACTGTACGTACTTTATACGAGATGCACATTATTGCATACCGGTTAGTTCATGAAACACTTGATTGTATGACGTCAAACCATTCTCCGACGGCTATAAATCAGCGTTATTAGATTTTTTAAATGCCATTTTCAACACATTTCAGGTTATATATGGCAAATCCAGTTTTACTGGTGGGTGGAGGAAGACCTCAGACTGACTCAGACCGAGTAATACCACCGTCCTTCCGCAAGTAACTGGATACTCTCTCACATAAAGTTTTTGGAGCGGGAGGAACTCGAACACGACCTTAGCGGTGATAGGTAAGTGATCTTGAGACGGCGCCTTAGACCACTCAGCCACGGAGGACCCCTTCGTTATAAAAGAATATAAACTTGTTCGTGAAAACCTTGATTGATATTATTGTTGAGATAATGAGATTCAAACCTTGGCATCACCTAGGAGCCGCAACAGAACATAGACTCCGATACAAAACAAACAGAGAAACCTCAGATTACAATCATAATCTCAATCTACATGTAATACTAATTACTTATTCTTGAAATCTCATTCGGGTTGTTTCCAATGTGAATGACGTCCAAAGCTTAGATACTTCCTGAGCCAACGATTGCACTCTGATTATAGGCTTTGAATGAAAGCCTGAACCGTAATATATATGTGTCATTATTATGTTATGTATAAAGCAGCATTTGTCAATAACCGTACATGGACAGCTATATTTGCCTTCAAAAAAAGGAGAAAAGACATATAATATAAATGATTAAGAAATATTATAAGCAACTGCATTATACAAATTATTGGATTAAGTTGTGCATGAAACAAAGGTGCCAAATTTTCAGTCATACTATTCACACGTCATTATCAAAACCACAACATAATTAGTTTTTATTAAATTACAAATGTAGCAATATTCTGTCTCCCTGACGCAGTTTTAAGCTCCTCATTAACCATTCCCGTACCAGTAAATAAAAAATCGGCTATCCATAATGTATTTGACGAATTCATCTTGACAGGGCTGTCCTATCAGGAAAGAAAATCTAAAAATGTGATGACAGTTAATGCCCTTTTCATTAGGGTGCATCATATTATCTAGCAAATTGTGCATGTCTTTATGTACTTGTGTCTTTACATAAGAGAATATCATTAAACGCATATGTGCATGCATAGGTATATATATATATATATATATGATAGGGAAAAGCATACGTCTAACAAAACACCTTTCAGGAGCACCGGATCCACGAAGGATACAAAAATGGTAGAAATAGTGAATACAGTAGAGAGAATTACCATTTTACAGTGCTAAAACTTATAACGAGATATCCTTAGCTAGCTTTCGACTTTACGCCTTCATCTGTAGTATATGGGTTATGGGCGCGTGGTTGCGCACATTTGTAGTGTATATAGTTAAAAGTTTTAGTTTGTAATATTTTACAGTAGGATTCTCAGTCTGTATGCAGTGTCTTATATACAGAAAATTGTTTATATTCTTGTGTTGTTGCTTTGTTGTTGTTTTCTTTTATTTTTGTCCTCTGATAAGGGTGTAAAGCCGAAAGCTAGCTAAGGATATCTCGTTATAAGCTTTAGCACTGTAAAATGGTAATTCTCTCTACTGTATATATATATATTAGTTATTAGAAATTAATGAATACACCTAAACAATACAATAACAACTTTGCGCTTCACATTTTACTCAGCACAGTTTGAATTTTACCGGCGTATTTCACTGAAAACACGGTATTTCTTATAAATTTCACAATTTGCTCGGTTTTTTTAAATAATTTTAAAGAGTTCAGTATTGTTTGGGTGTATTAATTAATTTTTATTAATTAATTTATTATCTACTCCCACACTCCGTGATCCAATACTATTGAAAAGATCTTGTTAGGTGTATTTCTTTTCTCCTGTATGTGTGTGTGTGCGTGCGTGCGTGCGTGCGTGCGTGCGTGTGTGTGCAGTTGTAGTGTTTCAGAATCAACTGACGGGTTTACTTTAAACAATATAATCTCGTGTAATGATGTGGTGACCAGGAAAGAGCGCGGTTGCGTGCACCCGTAGCCAGGTTACAGCTCTCATATGCAGATTATGCTACTGATTGTGACCCCTGTTGACCTTTATTCTGTATATGAGCATTACATTTGTTGGAACACATTATTTTCTTATTTTTATTTTTTTACATTAAACATAGGGTGTGTTTATTTTACCAGACAGTAGTGTGGCCAATTAAGATGTTAGTTCATGGTTAACATTTTACTCAATGTATTTAGATGCAGTTCAAAATATGCATTGACCAATTCGTTTAAGCATTCGTATCCACGAAACCTAAAGTCACATGTCGTTGAAAAACTGAAAGTGCAAAAGTAATTACTTTCTAATAATATATGTTAAAATATTTCTTTGAAAACAAAGAACGCAACCAGGTTAAGAATAAGGCTGACCAGGTTTATTTGATTCTGAGAAAATGAAATGAAACATTCAATCATGTAATCCCCATTCAAGCACGTGCTTCATAGTTTGACTCCTGCTGTGATTTCTCCTTAATGAAGCTAATCAATTACACAGATTATATCTAACGATATATTTTCTACGACTATATCAGACCCTTTATCAGTTGAAAGTTTCCTCCTTCTTTCGTTGTTTATATAATGAAAATTAATCTGTTCCGAACATCTATCTCACAGATTTTTGTTAAGTTGCCACAGCGGTTACCACCTTGCTTGTTGTTGATTAAAGATCGCATTTGTATCAGAGGGAAATTCCGCATTTCAACAATATCTATTTGAAATAAAATGTTTCGTTAAGTAACCACTTTACTATTAAAATACTAATTGTGCATTTTCAAATTTAGACATGCGGGGTGGGGGGGGGGGGGGGGGGGGTGGGGGGGGGAGAGAGAGATATAGTATATATATATATATACTGCGTGCGTGCATGCGTGCGTGCGTGCGTGCGTGCGTGCGTGCGTGCGTGTTAACATATTTCTATATCAATGTTTATTTTTTCAATTAAATGAACCATAGGATTTTAATGGAACAAAAATAACATTATAACAATACAATGTATGTTCACTACTGGCATTTGTCAGAGAAGCTTTCTGATACGACTGTTCAATTTTATGTTTAGTTCATTTAGCACAATATCTTTAGTTAATTAAATTTCAAATTTGCATATAATTATTGCCCGTAGTAATTAAATTATAATTGAATTAACATATAATTATTTCTTTCAAATATGAGTGAACACTGACGTAAATAACAAACACGTACTGCAGGAAATAAAGTGTATCATTGGATTTAAGAAGAACGTATTTATCACGTAACCAATGCTATATAAATTGGAGCATGTTCTAATCTAATCCCATTATAAATACATTTAGATAAATATACCTTATATTTGATGTTTATGTTCTGGATTCTAATCTGCAGAACAAAAATGCAATTGTATTACAAACCAGCAGGGCTTTTTTTCTTTACTACCGTTTGTAAGTAAATCGAAATTATTAAATAATTATTTCCTTCAAATATGAGTGAACACTGACGTAAATAACAAACACGTACTGCAGGAAATAAAGTGTATCATTGGATTTAAGAAGAACGTATTAATCACGTAACCAATGCTATATAAATTGGAGCATGTTCTAATCTAATGCCATTATAAATACATTTAGATAAATATACCTTATATTTGATGTTTATGTTCTGGATTCTAATCTGCAGAACAAAAATGCAATTGTATTACAAACCAGCAGGGCTTTTTTTCTTTACTACCGTTTGTAAGTAAATCGAAATTATTAAATTTGAATCACAAACTTTATTTATGTGTTTCACTAACATCGTCATCTTTCCATTAACTGGAATAACTTAACTTAACGAAACGTCTTAATTATTTACATTTGAATTCGTATAAACAATTTTTTACTTAGGAATGCTAGTAAAACGTTCACCACGGGATGTATTTATCAGGGGTTTTATGAGGAAATGATAATGTTTTATTTCTGCCTATAATCAGTACATATTGAATGAATATGTATGTACTGTTTTCGATAAATTAACTAAATTAAACGTTTTGCAAGCAATGTGGCAACGATCGTTGATATATATCAAGAGCTGTTAACATCTGTAAATATTTGTGTATGCAATAATTTAAAGTCTTCATTTTTTAATTAAAGTGCTGCGGATGATTATTATCCAGAAGACAAACAGTGCATACGAATGACAACGCATGTTGATAATTTCAGAAACATTGACTACAACATCCCAAATCGTTGAAGCAATGTAACTCGATTCATTCTAACATTCAAATTTTGAACTTAATTATTGGTTTCAGGGTTAATAATTTTTACGAATAAAACAAGTTACACTCGGTGGAAACTCTTCCTTGATAAGATAAATATATGCTCAATGTTATATAACGCTTGAGGTCATCAGATACAACCAAATATTGAAAGACATGATTTAACGGTAAGATTAGTGTATTTATTTGTCAATGATAAGAGTCAAACTCAGCTGGATGTGAACTGAAGAGTTTGATAATCTCGGGCCTTACTGAGGTCTCGGATCCACATCCCTTCGGTCGTTGATTAACTTCTGGACCACGTGTATCGTAAACTTATTAATAATGAAAACCATGCATGAAAATATTAGATGTCTTGAATAGTTATTTTGATATATATAAGATGTACCTTACTTGAAACATAAATATAAGACCACAAGAACATTGCTACTTACTTTAGTTTGAAAGCTAAGGTTATAGAGATGGTTGGTCCCGTAGTCATTAGAAACATTCATCTCAACAACACATATACAATTAATGTGTAGGCCATGTGTACAGCGAGTAAAATGTTTAATATTTTAAATAACACATTTTTCTTTTCTTTTACGCAAATTGCAAAAGAGTATACTTGTCATAGGAAAATATAGATAGTTTAATATAAATGTAATTGATATACAGACAGTCAATGACGTGTACAATAAACAATGCCAAATATCACATAGTATATCATCTGATGTTATTCACTTATTTTGTTTGTGTCTGACATTCGTAAAAAGACATTTCGTTCTTTGACACCAGTTGGATACAAAGAATTTGTCCAGTGTTTCTTGAGAAAACAAAACTGTTTAAGCCGATGCAAGGGGACGTGAGGGGTTTTGAATTTTTAAAAACTTTTAATAAAGAATTAACATACACGTGCACTATGAGTTTGAAGGTAATGTAATTAGATCTATTTGACTTTATCCGTGTTTAAATATAAATTACAGTCAATATGACCTATAAAGGTAAATCATACAGCTCCTGCTGTTTCATCTATCAAAGATGTTCGAGAAAAAATAACAAAGCTATGTATCATTCGTAAGTCTATACTCAAAGTTGATATAAACATTGATAAATACATATAAAATGGGGGAAAAAGTTACATAAAAAGTTTGATGGTGTAATTAAAATTATAATATATATATAATAACGGCTATGATGCTATCATTACCTTCTTACAACAATCCTTAATATATAGAGAATAATGTTGGTTTTAATAAAATATATCTTTTATTGCATCAAGTGATCGCTGATGTGTTACGTATACAAGTGACAAGACAACGAAAGTGCAAGCCAATTTCATAGGCGAAATGTTATTGACATTTCACAGAAAACATTATCACTGTGGGAATGTCATTTGTAATATTTTAACAGTAAAATATTCAATAATGATGTACTGAAAGAAGTCATTCAAAGATATTTTTTTATAACTTTTTTTTTAAACATTTTTTAAATGTATAACAAGCGTACTAGCGTATTAAACACATATACATATATAAACATCATATAACATATGCTAACGAAGTTGATGGCGGTGATAATGATGTCATGCGGACTAAATCTATTCTGTATATAAAAAACATAGTACTAAAAGCAAAAACACGTAAAAATACATTTAAGTTTTTGATGATAAGTAAGAATTGTTGATTGCTATTTGTTGCATATGCAAAAAGTTAAAGGTTCAGAGAGTGACAATTACATAACATATCATGAACAAAAGAAAATAATTGAAACATGTCTTAAAACTAGGTATGTGTTTCTTTTCAATTCGGGTAAGTGTTCCCATGTTGTTCTAAGTGCATTACGTAGTATGTCAGTGGGAAAACGATGAAAGATGATAATAAACACTAAGAGTACCACCGATTCCGAAGTTAGGCAGTTTGTCAATTAATAAATAAATAGCTATAACAACATTAATTACACCAACCGCGTCTAATCACGATAAACTCGTCTACCCAATTATGCAAGCAATAAGGAATTATAAAATACTCATAGCATATGGGATACGGATTACATAAATATAATGACTTTATAATGTGTTTTATTCTCTGTTGTTCTATATGTGTATTTATGAAACAGATCATAGCACAAACGTTCAAGGCAATAATCGTGAATTAAATAAATGTGTCTAATTCTCAGACGGCAAACTATTTTAATTCAGACCAAGTGATGTATCATCATTTTATTGCTATTAAAACTAAAATAAATTTAATATATGACTTGTTAGCTTATTATTTGAGTTCAAATAAAACAAAGCCTCCAACTGTTGTTCTAAATTTTATTTGATTTTATATGTTAAACAGTACGTGTCAAACACACCTTTTGTACACAATCATATGTTGAACTGGATGACCGATTTGATGACGACGAGCAAAAACGCTTTTTTCCACTCTGATTTTTTTATATATGTATTTGTTGTAAACACCACAACAATCCGTGGTATTGATGCAGAAACAATACGTATTGCAACATTAACTAAACAAAGGTAGCAAAGTACAACATCATAGATCGGTAAACAATCGACATCCAGTATGTTGTATTAATTTGATGCACAATGACAAAATATGGGAACCATGTGGACAGCAATATTAACAAGTTATTATGGTTCCTGAGGTCATGTTTTGTAATTACTGAAGTCAAGTGCATTCAGTTCCTTACACATTATGACCCTGTGACTAACCGTTTATAGTACATGAAGTCAAGTGCATTCAGTTCCTTATACATTATGACCCTGTGGCCAACCGTTTGTAATACATGAAGTCAAGTGCATTCAGTTCCTTACACATTATGAGCCTGTGGCCAACCGTTTGTAGTACATGAAGTCAAGTACATTCAGTTCCTTACACATTACGACTTTGTGGCTCACATTTTGCAGTATAAGAAATCAAGTGCATTTTAGTTTCTAATACATTATGGTTCTTCGTGTCATGTAATTGTTTTACAAGTAAGTGAAGTGGTTATTTTATTACTAATTTTTGGAACTCTTTTCTCTGATATTAATATGTATATGTATTTGCAGTATCAAATCAAGTCAACTAAATACTGCTGGATTATATATATATATATAGTGTTGTATGTATATTTAGTATTGATTATATATTTACATGTAGTGTAAGTTTTCATGTATGAGTGACTTCATGCATGCCATGCACGTGTTAAATTTCCATTTATGATTTGTTTAATTTCACAAAGATTCACCTGCAATAATTAACCTCTCACATAATACATCTTGATAACTTTGGAACAGCGTTGCATACACTAGTATGATTTAAGCATGATTAAATCAGATGTTGATAGTGTCATTTTAATAAAGCCAAGTCTCCTATTGGACTTTTGTTCTTATACGCTATGTTATCTATTTCGTTTATACTCATTTGTTTAACTCGATTGTGGAAAAAACGCTAAAAACTTATAGGAATCTCTCTTTACCTCTGGCATGAGCGACCTACATTATTCATATCCACAGTACTCCACCCCCCCCCCCCCCCCCCCCCTTAAACACACACACACACCTTAAATATAATACACTTAGCTGTAGTTGATGACAAATATCTGTAAGAGAAAGAAAGATAGCGAGACAGACGGACCGGCAGACAGACCAACAGAAACAGATATGCATACAACCAGGCGGACGGACAGATAAAAATGGTAGATTGTATACGCACAGGCACGCAGACACTTTGGAATAGTCAAATAGTTAATATACAATATGTTATTTTACCAACAAACACTAGCGCAATTTGTAAAATACCAGCAATGTGTTTCTTCCCGTGTCAGCAGTGAAGAGTGTTCAATTAGTTTCCTATTAACTATACGGGTACTATACACTTGTCATGTCATTGAAGAGCATGTAGAGCACTTAATTTTGGTGTGCAGATTCAATGCACTACAGCATGTTGGGCAAAACAACTAGTGTGGCACAGTGTAGTATGGTAGGGACGAGCGCATTATATGATCCAGAAATGACAAATCAGATTTTTAAATATACTTTAAACGAAACAGAAGAGTTGAAAATAAACAAAAATGTGGAGTGTGATAACATTTTGGGTTGGGTATGATATGACCCCGCAGGATGCAATGAAGTTTACGTCGCACAACCAAACAACGAAAGACGTATTCCGGAGTCTTGTGTATCGCTGGTACAAAATGTTTGCCAATGGTGAGACGAGAGTAACAGACCGACAGCGATCTAGACGACCGAAATCTGGTGCCAAAGCTGGCGTCGCAGATCTTATTCAAACAGATCGCTGACAATCAGTGTGGGCTTTAGGAGATTCACTTAGAGTATCAAAGTCATCAGCTGATTAACGAATTAGATACGAGTAAGGTAGCTGCAATATGTGTGCCACGCCTATTGAGGAACCACGAGAGAGAGCAGCGTGTCCATGCATCAACAGCTTTTATTGAGCGTGACGGGGAGAATGTCAAAATTATTGTTAAATTTTGGTGTACGATATTGAAATTTTGCATTCATGTAGTTTAAATATAGAAATTTATTCATGCCGAATTTTGTTGTGATTTAAACACTAAAATGCATATTTTTAAATGCGTCCTATTACTTTTGGGACATACCTCGTATATATCACATTCCTGAGACAAATAATACGCGTACGTACACTTTTCGTTTTCATGTCATCTCTATCAGGAACGAGAAAATGAAACAAATTTCCAAGACGCTATAATGAGTACTTTCTGAATGTCTTTGTTTCCGTCTTCCGAAGTGATACGGTAACTGTCGTCATGAGTCGGAAAGATGCTCGTCGTTTTACGGACGAATTGCGTTATACGTCTAAACACGAGTGTTATGATGAATAACGTCGTTTTTACGAGTTTTAGAAAAAAATTATCAAAACTATTGAATGGATGTTTTTCGTTTACAGGTTGCAGTTACGTCAGAAATATTCTTCTTATTTTTCTTAATTATTTTTATTTCCCTGAAAAAAGGAATACAACTTTTCAACAAGGTAGGTATTGACAAATAAACTACAATGTAATACCAATTTTAAACCTGACCTGGATCTTCCGCGGTCGATTCGTTATTTACCTTTCACAGCTGAGGTCGTTGGTTCAAGCCGATCTTGCTCCAAAAACATTTTATCAGAATGTTTGTCGATTACTCGAAAAGGGACGATGGTTTTACTTAAAGATTTTCTCCGAAACCGCTTTCCTCCACCAATAAAACTACATATACTATATATAACCTGCAGTGTGTTGAAAATGGCTTAAAACTCATTCAAAATAACACAGCCAGCTTAATTATTATAAAGCAAGGTTTCTGCCCGCGCATTATCTACCAAATAATTACCAAACTAGAGTGCACATATTGCGTAAAGGTCATAAAATATATAAGCATTAGCTCAGTGTTCCTAATTTTTATATTGCTACTCAACACATTAAACATCTTGAATGTGATCAAAGAAAAGTCGTAAAAATAACCTTACACCAGACGGTAATCCAGGTGAGTCTACGTCAGATTATATTTTCTTTTCATATTGGTTGTATATAAGTAACAGTATGATTTGATGGCAATGTGTTATTCTACGATACCGAATATCGTCAATAATGCACGTTTTTAAACTATAGTTCATAAAATTAGCCGTAATTAGATTATACTCATTTATCTTAGATCGATTGTGATGTAACCTCAAGACTTCAAAGAAAGCTCTCGAGTCAATTTCTTGGTAGAATCAGTATTGGAGGCTAACCTGTTGAGCTGGGGATCAAACCCGCAACCTCTAGCGTTAGAGGCCAACACTCTATTCACTGCACTGTATAGTATAATTATGATAATTATTACCAGGTACTTGTTAAGTAACATTAAAATGATAAAAACTATGGTTTAATGATATATTTACCCGTTGCGAGTTGTTGACAATTTCTCTATGACGGAGAACAGTTTTATTAAATACATTATAAAAAATGAAGTGTTTGTTGCATTTACCTGCATGTATCTTACAGGTCCGAGGCTATTTGTGGGTTTCTAAAAGCGTATTTGACCCCTCTGACCTGTTATTTGCTTACAAACTTGTTATTTCTCAATAGTACGCTTTGTGGCAATTTGGAAATAGTCTAGAATCAAGGATTTCAAATGGTTTCAATATGCCCCACGCGTTCCAGTAAACTGCTACAACTGTTTATCACTCTGTTTCCAACAGAATGCCTCTTCATCTCAATCCAATGTTCTAGTAGACTTTGCCTTTCTTAGTATTGTATCACTATTTATAAAGTCATAATCATGTAAAATTGAACATCTAAACCATGCCTGAGATTTACTATAAAGGAATGTAGTTATATTTCGTTATTTGGCAGAGTATCACTATATTTTACATATTTCACTTGTTCGGTTGCTACGCGTTGAACTATAAACTTTTTTATAAGACATGGGCATTGTGTATCCAAGATATGGTCTGACTGTATTTATATAAATGCATTCTGTTGATTTAATTATAAATATGAGAAAGCTCTTGATATTATACCAACATTTCTTTCCGCTTCAATCTCTTTGCTGGTAATGGTGATGGTCATATTTAACAATTAAGGTGAAGGTCATATTTATTATAAACATCTGTGTGTATTACGATACAATTGCAGCTAAATTACTCTCCTGAACTGACTAGACAAACATAATTCGTGTTTTATAGGAAGTTTAGAAATAAAGATATAAAGAAAATGACCGATGATTTTATAATATCCTTCTAAATGTCATTCAAATTTTGATTGTTCAAAATTCATTGAAATCGCTGAATATGTGTTTTAAGCTAGTAAACACTCAAATATAAGGATATTTGAAAGTGGTAAATAACAGAAAAGGAACAAAAATAGTTTTTGATAAACAAAACTGAAACGTAACGGTTGTAAAGGTTTAGCACAAGCTGTACAGTAAACATATACGAGTTAGTGCTGGTTATGTTTATCTAAAAATGGTATTCCTTAAAGTATGCATAGTAATGACTTATCCCTGGAACCAGAGAATGTGAACCGAAGGGGCGGACCCAGTTAAACTGAGTCTGTTCATGAATCATGCAACCCTCTCATGACCCTAGTAACAATCACGCGGTGTTTTATTCTCCCGCCACGTTATTCGAGCTCCATGTTGTCATTCCGTAGGTTCTTATTTTTGTTCTTACTTTATTCAGTATATGTATTGTTTGTAAAACAATGCGGTGTTGTTTATAAAACAATGCGGTAATCTGTTTGGGCAGCTATGTTGAGACATTCTGAATATGTAGTCTCTAAGTCAATATTGAACACTTTCTTCCCATGTACCAGCATACACACGCTTCATACACAAAAAAATTTCAGTTCAATGTTGTTTGCGTCCTGGCAGATTCTTGGCACTTCAGTGTAGACATAGTTATTCTTTCAAATTAATTAATGACCTGTCAACTGAAATAAAGTATACTTTTCGCGTTCTTTCCTCACAAGTGATACAATTACGTTATTATACCAAGAGCAAACAAATGTAGTAAACAGTTTATTTACAGCCAATTTCTTAGTGTTTTTTTTCCATGAAGGATAAACAGAATATTAGTCTTTTTATACCTAATATATCAAAATTTTACTTCCACTGCTTCTAGTTTTGGGGAGAAAATTTCAATTCCAAAGTATTTGACGCAATAATTCGATGAAACTTTTCAAACAAACAAACTCAATGTCCAACCTGAGACCCTTGTAACATACAAATGTTCATGAATCAAATTAATATGTACACTATGATCGCACGACCATATAAATATATTATTCTCAGAGTATTACTGCCTATAACTTCAAAGTTTATAAAATATAAACAGTCTTTTTTATAAAACTAGTGAATTTATTATAGTTTTGGAAATGTGAGTATAAAATATATAAAAACATACAAAATTCAATGAGGTTTTTTTCTAATAAAAGCGGAATTAAGGATCTGTAATACAAACTGGACAATTTTAATTCCTTATTTGCACCATATAGATATAGAACAAAAAATACTATCAAATTGCCGTGTGTCTCTTTTATTCATGGAGTTCCGTGCAACCCGTTACTAGGATGTCAGGGGCATTGTGTATTTCACTGTTTCTCATGAGCAGAATCAATAAAACTAAGTCTGTTATTTCATTCTCTTGGTTGTTTTCCCTTTTTAAAAGTATCGTTTTACCAGATTGTATTTCAATTTTAGTTGCTATTGACGTTATTGACACACTACCGCACCCTACATTTACCGACCACATTTGCCGTTGGATGAGAGCTGTATTGGCGGAGGAAGACATCTGATGCAACAGATTCAAACGAAATGTACGTAATATGATAGTTGCGTTTGTTTTGTTTTAAATTTTAATTATAATAATCAGCAAAATATTAAAACTACTACGATGAAATTCAATTCAATAGTTTGTATTACAGGGATAGTGTTATTGAAAACATAACACACATTTCCCTGCCTATTAAACACTGACGGAAAATAATTCGAACCAGAGCTACGTTCAATACCGTTAAACAGCAAACACATTTTTACTGCCTGGTTCCCTGAAATCATCGCGTAATGCGTGATGAGCTAGTATCCAGGAAATAAATCCAATAACGTTTGCAAAAGTTTAACCGAATTGAACGCAACCTAAATACCATGTGTTTAACATTAAGACGAGCAAGGCGGATGTACTTAGCGATATGATTTTAATGACCATACATATGTAGTTTATTCTATCTCGGCCTTGGCATGAGTGGCATGATGAATATGTATGCGGTACAGCTTCCACGAATCCATATTAAATACTTGTACGTATATTCAAGTATATAAAAAATTATAATAGATATTGAAGAACCAGTTCGGTTCGCTTAAGTATTCCCTAATGTGTTTAATACTTGAGACAGCAAAACCACAATGTAATAGATACATAAAACATATTATTACTTCGAATGCTGCTTTTCTCAGTTATGCATCAAGTAAGAAGATGTAATTTATAAAAGATAAAACAATTATGTTTACGACGAGGGTCATTCCATAACGCTTGTTTATGTTGTAAAACATTCATACACGATAGTTTATGTGGCCAATGAACATCATCTGAAAGTTTGGTTTGACGTAACATGTTTCAGCTTAATGCTATCGTTGTTTTGAACTCAAGGCAAAATCAAAGAGTTAGCAGTATAATTTAATTTTCATCGACATACCACATCAAACTGAAACTAAATACTGTTTGTTTAGTATTGGCAAGAAATTACATCAAACATGACGTTTTTATGCCAAGTTTACAAGAGTTCAGACACTTGTTGATAGGATAGTTCAATAATATTTAAGACGGGTCCTTTGGCAGCCCACATATATACTTGCAATATACTCTGGCACCTCAATGTAAAATTAATATAAATAAGTATTTTTCAAGAGTTGAAGTGTTAGTACAATGTTTAATTCTGAGTTTTTATTTTTAAAGCCTCAGCTACTATATAAAACTCGCAAGGTGGCTCTGGGAAAGGTTGAATATAATTCAGTACATGATTCAACTCAGAGAACCCTTCTTCAAAATTCAACGGTCACCAATGCATTACTTTTGTTAGAATTTTGCATACTACTAGATTATTGGTAATACATTTAATTGGCAAAACAATAATATTCAAAAAGTGTGTTAGATGCAGTTTGAAAAAAAAAGTTACATGGATCTGTTTTAATTCACCATCAGCAGATAGCCGAGTGCAGTGTTGTAATTTGATAGTTTACTCTTACAAATATTTACTTCTCTTGCAGTAAAGGTTTTGGGGGTTAAGGACGTCATACACTGTAAAAGAAGTGACAATATGCGCGGATTGTATAAAAATAACTTAAGACGTAACCCACATTGAAAAATATCCCTACTACATAGTGATCTCTAGTGTAATTTTATAGTTCTACATAACAATATCACACATTCATACTTTGAATACTGGTATGGTCTGTTTCTCCTCTATCAAAGACGTCATGTAACGTACGGCTTCTATGTACTAGTTCAATTTGGATATGAGAAATTTGCATCAGAAGGTTAACATATAAATGTGTACATGTACCTGATCATTATATAAATCATATCAATATTGCTACGGAACAAACTTTTAATTCATTTTACATTAAGAGTAATAATGCACCAGTTACTACTATACTGAGAGGTGCATGCTACATATAATTTATTCAATAACAGAGCGACTGATTATCAAAGTTGTTGAAATTATTTTGATGTTTTCTTTTAGTCCTCTTTGAATGTGTGTTTTTAAGAATAATATAAGAAGAGAAAACATGTGCGAATTTATCTTGTTGAGAAGAAGTGCTATTTTGATCCATTATAATTGGGTTCACGTACACATAATGATTGGAACATGTTTCAGCTATCAAAGGCTTGCAGATGCGCTGCAAGTAATCAAAAACAAATCTTCTTCATAATGCATCAGAAACGACATGATAAAAGTATTTAAGAGGCTTTAAGATAGATGTTTGGTAACAGACACGCGAGGTGTTTACCTGTTGAACATAGAAAGCCGCAGGAATGTGCACAACAATTGTCTGCGGGAAGTAATAGATTACATTACTGCACTATTCAGCAGTGTGCTATGTAAGCTCTCATTTTGATACAACGTGCCGAGTTGTCAATGTTTCAGATGAATACCGAAAGTCGGATATTTCAAAACAAAATGAAACTGATCATGGAAATTGATTCAGTATAGCTAATAGACAAGAGGCGAAGCATTCAAACGACACAGCTACTAAACAGTATAAACAAAATCAATACATAAAATAATTATTTATATGTTTCTTTTTATTCCTTTATCAATACAATCCAATGTCCGTGTATATTTAATTTAATTACAAACATATATATGTCACCGATAAATGGCAGGTGATAATATGCCTGGAATTGTACATAATGTTTCAATCTACAGTTTTATTAATTTACATAATGTTTACGATGTTACGCTTTATTGTTTATGCTTCATGCCAAATTTCCAACAAGTACAACATTTGGTTCTAGTGGGGAAGAAGCTTGTCACTGTGGGTTGTCTTTGATAGTACAATACATACATACAGCTGGGGTGATAGCACGAGCTTTGAACGGTCAGTAAATAAAACCGCCACTTTATCTTTGGTTACACGTGTGAAATAATACTTTCTTATCTGAAAAAGGTTAATGAAGAATATATCCCGTTTTAAAGACAATGTTAATTACATCTCGATTATTAATCAGGAAGGATAATAAATAGTTTATGTTTCGTCTTAAACTCACGTTTGTTTTTTAAATATAGATAATATATGCGTGTTCTTGTAACCTTGACATTGAATAAAATCTTACCTACTTCTTACAGACTTCACACACTTATACAATATAAACAAAATAAATAAATTATCGTTTTGTTTGGACCATCTACATTTCACCGCCGATTTATATATACAAACTTGTAATCGTTTACGATCATGGTATGCATGCCGGAATGTAACCCGTTATGTAGGTTATTATTGATAAAATATACTCGTTCTTTGAGACTTGTTCCAATTCTTATAATAACGGTAACAGTAATTTTATTAGGCGAATCTCACCAGCCACTGACATGACGTCATAATAGAACACGTGACATATTCGACGTTATTCAAGAGCTTGAACGTATATGAGAAATATATATATTGATAACAAACCAAAGAGATACATTTCAAATGGTACCGGAAATACCAATGACCGAAACATTAGTTTGTGAAACAAGTTCTTACAACTTATGCCAATCACGCTCGAAGTCTTCCTGGGTAGAACAAGTACAAAGCATATGCGGAAAAGTGTCTTGCTCAAGAACACCACACATAGCCGTGGCGGAGGATCGGACCCATGATCCTCCGATTATGGATTCAGTGCTCTACCATTGAACCACAAAACAAAATCGTTGCTGCACATATATGGGGGTGGATGTGTAAGCCAACTAGAACTAGTTATTGGGCTGTTTATTGACAGAAACATTGATGCACATATATGTATGTACATATCAACAAAGGACAGAGTGTTATCACAAGTGAAAAGAATTGATAAGGCATTCCAGATACCCCTTTGAGACTGTTGACTTTATTAAGATATAATTTGAATACTTACGCCTCAAAAACGCTATCCGCAAATGTCACGGACTGTTCAGAGTATTGTGTATTTGCAATTTTGCATCGATTTACTGTAAGGGAATATATCACGAAAAAAATGCGAAATAAAATATAATTATTTTAGAAATAAATAAAAAGCATCTCATTATCATAAATAGATAAAATTCGAATGATTTGGTATATCAAATCGATCAAAACGTGACAAAATCGAAGTTTTAATCGGAAACGAAACCCCCGTTCTAAAAATAGACCGCACTTAAATACTGCATTTCCACCTTCATATCGTTATTCAGACTCGTTCTAAGATGAAATATTTCACAACTTGTAAACCTGTATGGCGGATCAAACTGAAATCAAAATGAAATCCCTTGTTTTATGTCACAAAATACGTTGCCATTTTAAACGGGAAATCTATTTTAGTCTAACCTTGGCGCGTAGCACATGCTAGGAAACTTTTCAACATATTATTTTGGCATGTTTAGATTTATATCAATTTGGCAATACGGGGTCAATGAGTGTATATAGGCATGATATCTTGTTCAAGTTTAAAATTTTAAAAAATCCTGATATATTCCCTTTAATATTTAGTAAAGATGAATTTCGACATGTTAAAAATTTGGTTAAAATTATTTCTCCATCTCTGAGTAATGGCACAGTCTGTGTAATTCGTAAGCATCTCTCGTATTTGTTATAACTAAACAAAAAATTATAGATCGTGTAACGATATAGTGAAAAATGATCGGTTTCGGTGAAATATTTTATTTGACCGAGTGAACATCAAAACAGATAGATCAATATTAAACATTTCAATGTCAATGTTCACAAGTGAAATTGAATTGATATTTCACTGATATTAACCGCTTGTGTAGTTTATCATTTAACTATTCTAAACCGCAAAATATCAAATATAATTCACTGACAAATCACTTATATTTTATTGAAAAAGTCAACATGTCAAAGAATTGTACATAACTCTGAAAGAAACCCATGTCTCCAAAACTTTCAGCACGCAAAATAGGTATACTATGGTAACATTATCATAAATGTATTACATACGTCAGTCAATCAAACAATACAATGATAATAGTTTGTAACTTACTATCGTTGCGGGACATGATAAATGTTCGAAAGACGTTACAGTGTTAAAGGTAATAATGCATCTATACTAACATTGTTTATATTGCTTCATTTACAACATTGTCGGTGTTTATTATAAATTGTTGGTAGGATTTGTTTGTTGTTTTGGGGTGGGTTTTTTTTTGGAAATGTGCGTTTTATTTATATCAATAAACACGAAAACTGCCTACCAGCAACTCTTATCATTTTCATAAGTGAGTGTGACAAAGTCATGTTCATACCAGCTTGTGTGAAATACGTCATAAAAGCTTACATCATTTATTTTGACATCACTTTACTTTCCAGCTCCATATTGCCATTCTATACGCCAAATTCAAATTATTATCAATCTTATGGGAGATGAAAAAAAACTATTACGAATTTGAATCTAAAATAAGTCCATTCAGAGTACGCTTCGATTCAATAGCCGACAATTACACTCATATTCGCATGTGTTAAACAAATTAAAATTTATATTAATTAAATCTCTATCAATTTTATTCCTTTTAGCAAATGTGATCAGTAAACAACACTTGTTTACATCTGTTTACGTCTGTTCATAATTGTTTGTATTAGCAGATTATACCACATCATTATTACCTGTACACAACGCGGATATAGATCAATATATATAAATAAAAGATTTTAATTAGTGGAAAATCAAAATGGGAAAGGAAGAGAGATAAAAAAAAATAGGGATGTTTTTAGCTGAATTTCTAGTTACGCCCTAAGTCCACCTGTTCAGCAAAGCAATCAAACAATCACAAAACATTGCTGTATTTGTATTGTCTTTCAAGTGCAGTATAAACGTATCTCTCCATCTTCGATAGGTAAAAAATGATATCACAAAACATTGGAAGAATTCTACTATCACATGTGTTGAGGTTTCGTTAAAAGTGATAAAATGTGTTAAGGTTGCACTTTTTATAAATAATGGCAATAAAATATGACGTTTTGCTTTTGATGCCGCTGTAGACAAAACTGATGTGGCTCCTGTCCAATTTTAATATGAAATGTAATGAAACGCATCGTAAGTTCTATCTGGGGTATTGCGTGTGTACGTGTGTATCAATATACATATGGTTAGGAATGGCCCTAACGGAACACCGTATCAGGTAGCTAATACAAAAAGAAATTTAGACAATATATATAACCAACATGTTTAAGTAGCATTCAAAAGACATCCTTCAAACTTGTATGAACACAATAAATATATGGAATTGTATAATAAACAAATTTAATACAGATAAGACGTCACCGTATGAATTACCGCCTTTGAAAGGTCAGTTGTGAAAAACGTAATTTTGGGACATAAGGACACACGATGACTCACAGACATTAATATACTGGACTTCATCTCCATCCTGTAAGAGATGATTTTAACAAATGCTAAATATTCTATTTATTTTTAGATATGTGATAAAAAGCGATTACATTAATCTAGTTATTTATTCATTAAACTGTGCCATTACACGAGCTAAGTTGGCTGAACCCGTATACCAAGTTTCGGCGGCAAGGTAGCGGTTATGTTACTGATTTACTAATTCAAAACTTCAGTCCTGTCGAGATGGAATAATTCCGTTACTTCTTTCATTTGAAGTTTATTATTTTATGTTTTAGCTTAGAAAATTAATTTGGTGTTGTCTTAAAAACTAATGATTTTTTTTAACCTCAATATTCAAAACATTTTCTTATGCTCTCTCTCTCTCTCTCTCTCTCTCTCTCTCTCTGTCTCTCTGTCTCTCTCTTTCTCTCTCTCTTACATTTAGTTCACACCATTATTCTTCATTTGCACGAAGGACGGACCGCAGCTAATGTTGTCAGAACTGGTGACGCAACCTAATGTTGTCAGAACTGGTGACGCAACCTAATGTTGTCAGAACTGGTGACGCAACCTAATAGTGTTAGAATTGGTGACCTAACCTAGCACTGTTATAATTTGTAGCCGAAGCTAAAAATTGATAGAATTTGTCGCCCATCTCTCTTGCTAATATGGATATATATATGTTATGTTTCTTGCGCAATAAAAGTGCTTAACCTGAATTGATTAAAGTTATGCCGTTGAGATGGGTGTGAATTGTTAATGTTATATATAATATAATATATATATATATGGAGATAATTATTTGTGAATAACCAAGACATAAATGTACAGACCAGACTATAACAAATGCACTTCGTTTAGATAATAAAATAAAGTACATGATAATATATCGGATAAACTACTAGTAACTTCGAAATGTTTCAAACTGATATCAACATGCGTATAAGAAACCTACTTTTGCCAATTATGTCAAATGTTCAAGGCGGGTAAGCGTCCGGGTGTATATTCCAACATACTTCAAAGTCTGCCTCCTATAATTTATATAGCATCTAAACTAAATTAGATGCGCCAGTTAAAGTAAATGTATTACCAAGGATTACTTGTGTAGGATATTCTCTCAAGTACCTCGAACTAAACGTAACGACCCGGCTAAACGGTAGTGTTTGAAAAATGCACCATATTGTTAGATCTTATTCTTAGCTTATATGTGATTTTGATTGTTTGTGCCGAATCTTATAATGTCTAGTTTGATCAGGAAAAAATATGTTTGTAGATAATTTGGCAGTATTTTGTTTGTTTCGAATAACTCAGGCAGTATGGGGTTGGGGTTTTTTTTTTTGGTTTTTTTTTCTTGATGATTCTTACAGAATTTGTTAATAAAAAAAACAAAGATGATGGCTATTATATGAGAGCAGATATGTTCTAAAAGCTTAAATATTTATTTCATAATTTGCAGGTATTGTTTACAAAATGGTAGTTAGAAAAAATATAATTTTAATTAGTTTATGTATACGTTTACGATTTGTGTCTATGACAAACATTATGAAATCATGTCTGCTAGACATTGAAAAACTCTTTGCTTTTATTATCGTTCATATAAATAGCAATCAAAGATAAATATTAACGATGTATGTGAAGGATATATGTATCCAATGTTAGAAGCAGCATACAAATGGCACTGTCACAATAAAAACACATCATATAACAAGATATATCACTAAAGGTGATGAATACCCCCAGATGGCGCTCTGGCATAGTTAATGCACCCTTTTGCTGCCCGCTGCTTTGACACAGTGAATCAATTACAGTAACCAATCACTTTTGTGAAGTGCCATTCAATTCCAGCCAATGGTTGCCGAGAAACAGCGACCACATTAAAATGTTTGAAAAGTTCAAAGGGTCATACTATTTTCTGGGAATATAATTTATAAAGTAAGGTGCAAAGATACAGAAGTTAAAAGGGTCATCGGCGTGGAAAAGTCAGTAGGATAACTTGCTTACAACGGGTTCCTCACCAACATGAACTTGAATACTTAAATGTTTAAACCTAAGGAAGGCAGCCAGGCAATCATGATTTTAGAATGGTTCCAGTAAAATTGCATATTAAGTATTTTGATAAAATGCTGGTGAAACTGACGCCTTGTTTACGGGTGCACCCAATCTCGATCATTTACCCATCGTTACGTCATAATGCAAGATAGAGTGCAGATAAGACCGCCTGACCTCTCTTTAGAAAGCGGCAGTATTGCGTGTGTATGTTATATGCAATGCACTAATGTAATATGAAAAAATATGTTTAATAGATAATGAGAAATAGTCTGTCAGGAAAACACATTAACTACGCTAGCTAGCAGTAACATTAGAAAGAGTAATTCATTTAAGAGCATGGGTTTCGTGATATATTGATCAATAACAAGTACAACAACTTCCGTAAAACATTCGACGATCAACAAAGATACAAAGTGTGTTTCATAGTGTCTACCTTACGTTTGTGTGCTCTTTTGTTATTTATAGTTCAAAGTCGAACAAATGAGTGATATACCAATTGCGACGAACAATAAACGTTAGACAGATTTACTGATTTATATCTTTTGGCGATTTACTGATTGATTTAACTGAAAGTTTTGTGTTTTATGCCTGTTTCGAAGAGTCAAATATATATCACACGAGATACTTAAACATTTTTAATCTTTGGATGTCTCAATTTTCAAGTAATACATCCATCTTCAAAACATGTCCAGGAAATCCAAGAAAATATGAAACATACTTGTATCTAATAATTCTTAACAAAACATTTCACAGTCAATCATTAAAATCTCCTTAGCACAACAGTTGAAATATATATATTGGATTTTGAAACTGAACTGAAAACATAAAAAAAATCAATAAAATATGTTGACATCTAATTAACAGACTTATCCTTTCGTGGACAAGGTCATACCGGCATTACTAATATATTCGCCGCCTCATCAAAGTAGTCCCACCAGATTGTTCTTGTACAAACAAAGTAGTCCCACCAGAGTGTTCTTGTGCAAACAAAGTAGTCCCACAAGATTGTTCTTGTACAAACAAAGTAGTCCCACCAGATTGTTCTTGTACAAAAGCGGCTGTATGCACAGATGTGTGCTTAAAATATACAAATTGTATAATCTAATAACATTTAAGTTTATGGGAAAAGTTTGTCAGAAAAAAACAGATAGATACAAGAGCAGTATCACTAGAAAGAGTAATTCTTTAAGAGAATGGATACCGTGATATCAGCACAAAAGCATCCGACAACATCCGAATATCAACGAACACACAAAGAAACATTTCCGAATATTTGTATAATTCAAATTATTTTCTAAATTATACTTATAAATAAATTTACCACTAAAAATTTGGAGATTATTTCGAATAGTAAGACATGTCTACAGGATAAACTTAAATATTTTCAGTCGTTGTTAATATTAATTTGGAAGTAATAAAACGATTCTCATAAATAGTTTTTAACAATTCTGAGGTAAGCAAAAAACTAATTGAATGCACGTATCGGCAATAAGAAATATATCAGCTAATCAACATCATAAATCACAACAACGGAAATCACATCATAAATCACAACACCATAAATCACAACAGAAATCACAACGCCATAAATCACAACAGAAATCGCAAAAGCATTAACTACAACAGCTTAAACGTAAGAAATAAAGAATACGTACAATAAATACAATACATAATGATGATAATATCGGTCACCGCACTGGAACGACGAGTACCAATACAGTAATAATCTACGCCAAACCGTAGGGTTACAGATGCGGCAGCGTGCACGTGTATATCTTGTATAGTTGTCAAAAAAATGCAACTTGAAATAAAGCATTATTCATAATATGAAGTTCTTTGTCAGGAAAATTATTAAATACGCAAGCAGTAGCATAAATAGTATTGTGATAGGAAAATACAAAATCTGTTAAACATTCAAATACCAACACACATACACAGAAGCATGCGCTTGATATTGTATAACGTTTGTTTGCTCTTTAGTAATAAGTTTCAGTTTAAACCCCGACATAAATGATTGATCTGTCTACCAATTTTGCTGAAAAAGATTAACCGTAAGACAGGTTTACTGGTTTATATCTTCTGACGACTTGATAATTATCCGAAAGTTTGTGTTTATTTCGAGAAGCCAGATATTACAAGGTATAATTAAACGTTTAAAATCTCTGAATATCTTAATTTTCAAGTAATACAACCGTCTCCAATAACGTTATTTTACAATTTCAGAGGAAAGCTTTATATAATTGAAAACGATAACCACCAACAAAACATAGATCGACTGATTATCCTGATAGTTACATAGCAACTAAACTATTTAAACTGTGTCACTGGAACTATGGTTACTAGTCGCTTTTACAACAGTTAAATACCACCGTTTTACTGGAGGTCCTATATAATTTATGTAATTTTAAAAAAGGTCGTTGATATTTTAAACACAATAAGCTCTAATGAAACGTCATGTTATTTAAATATGTAATATTAACTAATGAATTATTGAAATCATTTTTTTTAAGTACTATACCAAATACCAGATTAGTGAATATCTATATATAAACAGTAGAAAGTGTAACCATGCTATATTTTGCTAAATATATTTCTATGGTTACCATTATCTATTTAGGAAATTTGTATATTACATCTTGTTATTTTTCAATCATAAACAGTAACGCATTTAATATATCATGTTATATTTACAATAACGACAATTTTGTTACTATATTAATTCTGATAATTTTATTAAAATACTTAGATTTTTGGATATCTTGTTGATAAATAAATCAGATATAAATTGCTATCACTTCGCTAAAGATTGGCCGGTTGATGAATGACTTGGCATGTTTATGACGTAGTGTCACCTTTGACATAAAGTTATCTTCTTTGTTCGAATAGGGTTTCTTATCCGATGCAACGGGTGTTAATTTGATCATGTGACTTAATTTTGGTCATATGACTTAATCTTTCTGCACTCAAATTGGTTATGTTTATCACGTGGTTTTCTAAACCCATGTGTACTGTTGGAGCGCGGATTAAGAAAATATAGTTCAAGTTTAGGCCTGTTAAGGACAAGATGCAAAATATGGAATTAATCAAAATTATGTTTTAAATTAGAACTTTCAAATTTATATTACGACGAAGGAAGTAAAAATTTATACGATTTATATTACATCATTAAACGATGAATGAGTTTTTACGATATAATTACAAGAACTTTATGCTACAAGTATTTATGATTCAAGATTCAAGATTCAAATTCTTTATTCAGTAATTTAAACATATAATGTTTCTCATTACATACAAATTCAGATAATAAATGTAACACAAGACACATAGATAATAGATGCATTGACATCGGATTCCCGAATACTGTTTATGATAAATGTGTTTACTGATCTGATAAACGTTATTATGCTGAAAATATTTATGCAGTCGTATGCTGTTATGCTGTTATATTAAACTGCATCCAAATTATACTGGACTTAATTATTTCTTCAACTTCATGAAATATACGTGCCTTAAATCCCCCGGTTACGGTGATTAAACTGTATGAATTTTATATATATCAGACTTGAATTATTTCTTCAACACATATAAGACGAAGATTCTCTATAATTTCCCGCTGTTACAAAGGTAATTCCACGCCATTAACATTCATATTCTAAATAGTTTTTTTTTTGTTTGGTAGTCATTTGCACATACACTTAAACATAAGTTAAACACACTTGAGCAAGTTAATTATAGACTAATTCCTGAAAAAAGAAAATAATAGCAAATGAAATGGAAGACACGACCGCAACTTAATTAAGATATGTAAGTGGTTGCCTTGTTAAGATATGTTCAATGATTACATTTCGATGTTTTGTTAATATAAATAAAGTTTAGAATCATAACGCACATTAAATTTTCAGTTTCTTCGTTAACATGCTTCAGTAATTCTAATTGAGTTAAACGCATGTAAAACCTGATTTATTCGTGAATAACTGACGTGTCAGGTGAGTGTAGTTTATTTATTATGTGACACAGAAATGTCACACTATGATTAAGGTGCATGCATCAATTGTTAAAAAAAAGTCGCTATTATATGACAATAAATTAAATGCCACTTAAAGCCATTGATGATCTGTAAATCCCATTTAGAATAAAATGAAAATGGTATTACAACAGGACACGAGACGCAGCATGCACGTTCATCGCAACATATAATAGATATTAGTATATAGAATACAGTCGCTACACAATTAAATAGGTGTGGTAGACAGATAGATATAAAGCCCCAGTCTCTATTATTACTTTTCTCATCCTTATGTTCAAACACACTGCAAATGCTAAACCACGAACTTGTTTTATAATAAATCAAAACCGCAATACCATCTATCAACTACAGAGGCCGATCAGAGATAAATGAGTTTAGGTTCAATGTATATTTAACAAGATATGTTGTTGATGGGATGTTAAGCATCATGTACAAACAATACATAATCATCAGTCAGAACGTAGAGATCATTTGTAACCGCCTTTAGTCCTATATAAGTACAATAAAGAAGTAAGCAAGAGCTTTAATGCAACAGGCAATATCATAGAGTAAGAATTTTTTTTTCCATCAGATATTGATCAGCTTTCTTACAAGTTGTGCGGCGACTGACACATGTTGCCCCTTGGGTTGACACGGTGTTGTCATTATTTCTGGTATTTTGGACTCATGGTGGTCGATGCGTGAGCGCTGTGGTTTGTTGTGTTACCTCGCATGAACAGTCGAAATAAAACAGAATCTGCTATTTGCATTTCTAGTGTGCAGTCTGTACTTCTAATGGACCCTCGCATTAGATATTACACACGTGTACACTAAGGCAGTCTTACGTGATGTTTGGGGGACGTAAAAAGCAGCCCTGTACTGAAGCATTGCTTATACTATCACTGATTCTGACTCCTTCATTAAGCTCAGTCAGTGATCTTGCTTATTTCATTACACCTCAGGCTCAAATGCGATTTCCACTTGTTAGTGGTTTGTCTGATTGACAGGTATCATTGTACCATGTATTACTATACTTTGGTGAATAACAGTAGATGAAGACATGCTATTGTCGGTAACGTGGATGATTGTTAAAGTTCTGTGTACAAAGAGACTTCGTAATGCGTTTGCGAGATTGCGTATATCCTATCATGCATTAAGAATTGAGTAGTAGATATTCTAGAACACATTTAGTAAGACACGAACGCGTATGTCAGTCATGCCATTATTTAGATATTGAAGATGAATATCGTTATATTCTAATATGCCCAACGTACACCAGCATAAGTCATATTTCTTATTATTATACCAGACGCACAAGTATGTTTCAATTTACTAGTTTATTCAAGTTAAATAAAAAAAAGAATTAATTAATTGTAGTAATTATTTCCAATAATAATGAGAATTGTTTTTTCAGTAATCCACTATACAAATTTATATTTGTTTTATTCTATCTTAAGACATAACTTATAGATATACGTACTGTTTTATATGAAATCCACTACACATTCATCCTTCTATTATCAGGTGTAAACAATGTGCATGTTATCTGTCTTGTGTATTTTTAATACGCGTATTATTGTGTATCATGTAATGCACGTATTAGTGTGTATCTTGTAATGCGCGTATTAGTGTGTATTTTGTAATACGCGTATTATTGTGAATCTTGTAATTCGCGTATTATTGTGTACATGTAATTTGCTTATTATTGTGTATCATGCATGTTATACGCGTATTATTGTGTATCATGTAATACGCGTATTATTGTGTATTTTGTAATACGTGTATTATTGTGTATCATGTTATACGTGTATTATTGTGTATCATGTAATACGCGTATTCGTGTGTATCATGTAATGCGCGTATTATTGTGTATCATGTAATGTGTGTATTAGTGTGTATCTTGAATGCGCGTATTATTGTGTATCTTTATATACGCGTATTATTATGTATCATGTAATATGCTTATTATTGTTTATCATGTAATACGCGTATTATTGTGTATCATGTAACACGTGTATTATTGTGTATTTTGTAATACGTGTTATATTGTGTATCATGTTATACGTGTATTATTGTGTATCATGTTATACGTGTATTATTGTGTATCATGTAATACGTGTATTATTGTGTATTTTGTAATCAGAAATGGTAACAGTTGAAGTCAATAAGATATTTCTTCTCTTTAGCTCAAGCGGTAGCAAATATGACTATCAATCCAGAGGTCGTGAGTTCGAATCCCCGCCCGGCAACAGTCTCCGTGATGATTGATATACGACAATTGTCTCAATAATTCGTCTCTTATTGCTGATTCAAGTGGAGAAGTTGTCAGTTACTTGCAGAGATGGGGTGTGCTCGAGTACTTGTTAACCTTTCAGGATCCCAGGAAACAATTGATCGTCTATTAGCCCTCGATGGCATACAAATGACGCTAAATATTCAATCAATCAAACAATCTTCTCTTTAGATAGCAAGGTAATTTGGCGAGTGTGCTCGGTTCATTCAGCACACCCATACTAAGCATACTACTTGTAGGGTGTTGAAGGAGGGGGAAAATAATTAAATTAAAGAGAAATTCAATTCTTGGGCGAAGATGTTTTAAAATCATATCTTTCGTCTCGCTGCAGTCTTATTCACAATATAAATATTCACATAACGTTATCTAATTATCAAGAAACATCAAGTTTTTTCACGATAGGAAATTTATTATAAAGACATATCTGAATGACCTTTAAATCATGAATATTTGTTCACCATTCACCTCAAATGTCTTTGGTGGTCTTCAAACTAATTAGTAATGTAAATTTCAACCCGTTAATTCATGGTGCTTTGAATTACAGTAATTTTGACAATAGATATCACCAGAATGTTATTTAATTGCTGTTTACACGTAAATGTTTAATTTATTATGACGGTAAAACTATAATTCAATACCTGTCAACGATTACCACGGTGAAATATGATAAATTTATTATTAGTTGTTTGAAATCTGTACAGTGGTTTATTTTTCCTAAACGCCTTATTAATTTCTCGTTACAGCTATGTGTGGTACAGAAAAGCTGTCACGAGAGCCCTGTGATTATAAACGCATTAGAGGTTATAAATGAGACTCAGCAACCGTGGTTTTAACAACACATCTGCGACAAATAAATCGACATTTCTGCTTTTAAGTGGACAGGTATTCATGCTTTAAACTTAATTAATTTACATCGATTGTGGAACAAGTTCTTTACATTTAAACAAATTACGCTCGAAATTTCCCTGTGCAGAACCAGTACTGAACATAATCAGATTAAGTGTCTTGCTCAAGGACACTACACATAATCATGACTGAGCCACTGATCATTGGTCGATGCTCTACCACTGGACCACGTGTTTCACATGGTTTAAGTTTGATGCCCAAAGACTAACATATTGAGCAATAAAATATTATTTCCGTAAAAGCATAACTCTTTATCTTAAAAACTAAACAAAGAACATAATGAAATATAAGAAGCAGGAATACCACAGCAGTGGTCTAAGGGTAGAGCGCCCGCCTCGTGTTCGGAAGGTCATAGGTTCTACCCCCGGCAAGGTCATAACAAAGACTTAAAATGGTACTAGAAGTTCCCTCGTTTTTGCGCTCAGCATTTATAGAATAGTTCTAGGCCTGGTCAGATTCGTGTCAGTAAAATGTGACTGGGTGGACTATCAAACAATATGTCTGTGGCATAATACTTAAGTGTGGTATTGCTTAGAATATTATCGCAAGCAGACATCGTCGCCATATAACTGAACAATTGTTAAAAGCGACGCCAAACACCATACAACAACAGAAACAGGACAATCTTTTAGAATGTATAGGCTGTCGTGTAACCCTAAGATCAAATGTCCATTGATATTAAACTTATGACTGTTTGTTGTACATTGCAAAAATGCAACAGACTTAAATTCACTTTTATACTGTTTTCTGATCATGTTGCTAAAGGGGAAGCGCGAGGTTGGAATCACCTGTTAACCAGGTTCCGGCAGCCCACTGGTTGTCTTGCTATTGGCCGTTCCATGGCGATGAACAATATTGTCAATTCCTCCGTATGTATCTATTATTGTACTCGTTATAAGTATTCTATATATTTGAATATATTCGTTCATGCCGTGTCTATGTTTATATTGAATATTTTGGTATTTGCTGTGTCTATGCTTATATTGAATATATTGGTATTTGCTGTGTCTATGTTTATATTTGAATATATTTGTTCATGCTATGTCTAAGTTTATTTTTGAATATATTTGTTCATGCTGTGTCTATGTTTATTCTTGTGTCCTACGAATGCTTCACAAATGCCTAGATGCAGGCACGTCATTATGTGTTACTGTTGAGGCAATTAACAGTTAAACGTCTCACAGTGCAGGTGCGCTCCTTTTTCACCCGCGTGACTTTATGCTATGGAGTGGTGTAAAACCTCGGAACACAACTGTCTGCTTCAGGTAACATTTTTGTAGATAACTTTCTTCATATTTCATAGATTGAACCATCGGTGATATCAAATCGGCATGGAAAAAAAACGTATTATTTCAAAAAAGTATAACGGCGACATTTTTGTAAATTGCATCGCTTCATACCACAATTGTTTCAACTGAGCACAAAACGCCGTTGCACCTTTTCCAAAGAATACAAGTTTTGCATGGTCACTTTATATTACCGGTGGTACATTATATAGGGTTAAAAAGACTAACAAGAAGCTTAAATCTTATCTCACACTCATAAACATTCCAATGAGTGACATTTTTACAGACTTTCAATTAATTTTGCTATTAACATTTATATTTCGCTGAGTTTGACGTCTCTTCTGTGCTTTTCTGTATATCAATTGAAACAGGAACAAATTAGAAACTGACGATACAAAAACAATTAAATTAAAATGTACCCAACCGTAATTGCCTTGGTGCAAGTGTGCCTTTAGGTGTACACAAGTGTGCCTAATGTATACTTTACTGATGATGTAATTAACAGCTAAAATAGGAAAACGTATCACTGACATTGATTAAATGTTCATGAAGCGAATATAAATTAGACATTATAGTACGTGTTAGTTTAAACATGTGATGTATCATTTTTGTCTTCAACATTCTATATATGTACACAAGTTCACATTGGAAGCAACAAGGACATGAAAATAGCGGTTTTCTTGAGGCTGTTCATGAGGGGTAATAGAATATGTAACACCCCTCATGGCTCGTTCACATATTTGTAAACGTTAAACAACAGGCGTCATGGTCACAAAGGATTGATTGAATATTTAGCGTAATTTTTATGCCATCGAGGGCTAACAGACGATCAGTTAACCTAACCACTGTTTCCTGGGATTAACCAGTACTCGAGCACACCCCATCTCCGCAAGTAACTGATAACTTTCCCACTTGAATCAGTGGTAAGAGACGAATGATAATGAGACACAATGTCGTTTATCAATTATCACGGAGACTGTTGCCGGGCGGGGGATTTGAACTCACGACCCCTAGATTGATAATCAGACGCGTAATCGACTGAGCTAATCGGGCCCGGCTGGTCCCAAAGGAAACATAAATAATAACAACACTGAGTCAAAGTACAGGATACATTTTAAGAATGCAACACAGCTCGTAAGACAGCTATTATGAAAGTAAATTCCTGACTGATAAATAGATTCTCACACACACTTGAGGCCTCACTACACAGTTGAATTTCGGCTTTGTTCTATATAGAATAAGGTCTTGTATTCCCATGGTAAATAAGAATTCCACATTGTATATTTTTAAAGTAGTTTTTTTCATAACAGGAGTGTATACCCGCATAAAAAAGCACAATAACTGGTAGGTTGGCCAGCTTGGTTGTTTTTTAAAGAGGACGCAGTGACACCCTCAAACGCTCATAAATACATGCATATATTGAAATCCTATAAAAGTGACTTCACCAGTGATGTCTTACTGCAGTATATGCTATACCAACGTTTACTCTGCTCATCTGCAGCAAGAAATCACCACCACTATGAACCATTTTGAAAATATTTCAAAACCAAATTACATAGCCCTTTTTCTAAGCGTAAGAATCACGTAACTTGGGGGGGGGGGGGGGGGAGGTAGGTAACTGTGTTGTGAGACGTTCATCAAATTATGAAAAGTATTTATAAAGTATTACATGTGATTAATATTGTCATAGTGACTTATAATGCACGTGCCTATCACACAATTTTAACACGCGGCGTAAGCTAAATAAGTTGTCTAGATCATAAACAAAATCGTGCATATACTGGTATGACTATTTTTCATGGACATACTAAACATTTCTTTTATAATGTCGCTGTTATTATTAGAAAGTGGCATATCTTGAGTTTTAACTCAGTAATGACAATATTGGAAATAATATACTGTAAAATGTCAGCTAACACATTTGGTATAGTTAAGTGTGTCGTGTGCTCAATTACATAAACCGTGAAGTTTTAAATTGCTTGTCAAGTCTGGTTAACCGTTAAAACTAAATAGTACTTAGTTCGATAACAAAAGTAGAAACTAAGCACACATCTTAGCCGTATAAACAATTTCACCTACTTAAAGTCGTAAAGCTCAGACAGTTTGCAAATACTAAATAAGTATTATTATATTATTCAGCTTGAATTTCACTCTTTAATGCGAAATTAATAACTGCTAAATCTCTGGCGGTATATTGTGGTTCTGGGGTCCGTTTCACTAACCTTTGTAAGTCTTAAGAATTTCTTACGAACAATTTGTGGCATCTTGGAACGTTTCATTTGCGCATTATTTTTGCAAATTTTACAAAGAATACCCTTTATAGGCTAACAAAAGATCGTAAAATAAGAAGGCGACAAACTCAATGAATTTCTCGACTATTCAAATTCCGTAAACGAGCCCAAGATGCGGTTTGCTGCGAACAGTCTGGCTGACGATGTATTGCTATTTAGGCGCGATTTACTGCGAACAGTCTGGCTGATGATGTATTTTTATCTAGGTGCAGTTTACTGCAAACAGTCTGACTTGAGATGTACTGTTGTCTTGATGCAATTTAATGCGAACAGTCTGGCTGGTAATGTACTGTTATATAGGTGCGGTTTGCTGCGAACAGGTTGGCTGCCTATGTACTGTTATATAGGTGCGGTTTGCTGCGAACAGTCTGGCTGGTAATGTACTGTTATTTAAGTGCGGTTTACTGCGAACAGGTTGGCTGGCAATATACTGTTATATAGGTGCAGTTTGCTATGAACAGTCTAGCTGGCGATGTACTGTTATTTAGGTGCGGTTTAATGCAAACAGGTTGGCTGGCGGTGTATTGTTATTTGGATACGATTTACTGTGAACACTCTGGTTACATTTATATACAGAAACTGGCGTTTATATTTAAGTATACAGACTATAACAGTGCGCTTGATAAATGTCTTATTCATACCTAAAGCTCATCAATTGAAACTTAATTCAAGCAAGACTGTATTGCGGGTGAAATTATAGACACCAAAAAAAATCATATTCCCCTCTGTCATTCTAGCTATTTCGTTGGTTAATAATGCCGTTTAATCATATACAACGTATCGGTCATATTTCATCATTATTTATGTTTATCAGCAAGTCCTGACTGGGCTGCGAAGATACAAACTTTGGTTTCAGATTAACGAAACACTAGCTATGAAACTAGGTAAACAATCTTCTGTTAAGATTTTAATATCTTTTTAACTATTATGTCGCGAGTGTTAATGGAGGTGTTCCGGATGATAGATATATGTAACTGATGCAGTAATTTAACGAAATGCTTGGTTGGAAGCAAAGTTTATGTATTAATAAAGAGAATAATTATGTGATCCATACACTATATCTCCATATAACATTCACTGTATCTATTATAGACATATAACATTCGCTGTATTTGCTATAGACATATACCGTTCGCTGTATCTATTATAGACATATAACGTTCGCTGTATCTATTATAGACATATAACGTTCGCTGTATCTATTATAGACATAAAACATTCGCTGTATCTGTTATAGACATATAACATTCACTGTATCTGTTATAGACATATAACATTCGCTGTATCTATTATAGACATATAACATTCGTTATGACATATAACATTCGCTGTATCTATCATAGACATATAACATTCGCTGTATCTGTTATAGACATATATCATTCGCTGTATCTATTATAGACATATAACATTCGCTGTATCTGTCATAGACATATAACATTCACTGTATCTGTTATAGACATATAACATTCGCTGTATCTATTATAGACATATAACATTCGTTGTGACATATAACATTCGCTGTATCTATTATAGACATATAACATTCGCTGTATCTGTTATAGACATATATCATTCGCTGTATCTATTATAGACATATAACATTCGCTGTATCTGTTATAGACATATATCATTCGCTGTATCTGTTATAGACATATAACATTCGCTGTATCTATTATAGACATATAACTACAGATTCCTCCTATTCTGTCACTCCAGCTATTTTCGACGATCGTAATACAGTTTATTTGTATACAACACACCGGTCATATATCGTCATATGTTTGTATTATTTTCGTCATATATGTCAAAATATATTTAAATTGTATTATTACATCAAATATAATCGTATGTCAATCGTAACTTAGCTAATTTCGATTTTCATCGTCTAAATAAAAGTTTAGCGACTTCGTCGAGGTTTCCAATTGAATTACTAACAAACATGCGGAAAGATGGTGGCTTTTCTTAGAGCTTTCTTATAAAATAACCTGTCTTGTTACATTAATTGAAGTAAAACTAATTGGGGGCGGGGGGGACTTTAATATTTATGTCATTATGATAGTATTAATGCAATTTTACAGCATGCTGTAATTACACAGTATGGATAAAATCCAAATTGAAAAACATAGTTTATCAATAAAGTAATAAAACTTTATTTGTCTGACTTCTGTGAAAGTGCATCTCACACCATGCATATAATTATTGAGCGTGTGATAATGACGTCATGGAAACGCCACGCGAATTGTGCGCATCATCAATATAAAAACATGTCTGTGACAGTGGTGCATAACTGATACCTACAGGAATACCTACACGGTATTATTAGGAATTATTAGGAAAAGGCAAATAGTGAAATTTATTAATATGTAAGAAATACCCTAAATTCAAGACACATTAAGGGGAAAAAGAGGATGGTGCTTGATGCTTTTTCAACAAAGTTCAGATAATATATGCCCGTTTTAAATCTCAGCCAATAACTCAACCACTTTTTAAATAGTAACAGACAAACGTCCTCACAGAAGAGTAAGCTCGATCCAAAGACCTCGGCGGTAAGAGTTGAGTAGTCGTCAAACAGTGCCTCAAACAACTCGGTTACGGGGATTATAAATCAGTATATTCCAGCCCCTGATATCTTCCCAATCAGGTATGTTACAAAGCTGAGAATTCTTTACCTGTCACATATTTCATAGAACATGTACTTCCACTCTTACCAAAATGTGACATCATTCAACTTTCGCTGAAGCAATTGACCAAATATCACTGCTATGTGACCTGAGTGGGGAGAGAGTCGAGTCCGTTCTACAATGTGACGGACCTGAGCGGGGAGAGAGACGAGTCCGTTCTACAATATGACGGACCCGAGCGGGGAGAGAGCCGGTCCGTTCTACAATGTGACCGACCTGAGCGGGGAGACAGCCTAGTCCGTTCTACAATGTGACGGACCCAAGCGGGGAGAGAGCCGGGTCCGTTCTACAATGTGACGGACCTGAGCGGGGAGACAGCCTAGTCCGTTCTACAACGTGACGGACCTGAGCGGAGAGAGAGTCGAGTCCGTTCTACAATATGACGGACCCGAGCGGGGAGAGAGCCGGTCCGTTCTACAATGTGATGGACCTGAGCGTGGAGAGGGTCGAGTCCGTTCTACAATATGACGGACCCGAGCGGGGAGAGAGCCGGGTCCGTTCTACAATGTGACGGACCTGAGCGGAGAGAGAGCCGGTCCGTTCTACAATATGACGGACCCGAGCGGGGAGAGAGCCGGTCCGTTCTACAATGTGACGGACCCGAGCGGGGAGAGAGCCGGGTCTGTTCTACAATGTGACGGACCTGAGCGGGGAGACAGCCTAGTCCGTTCTACAATGTGACGGACCTGAGCGGGGAGACAGCCTAGTCCGTTCTACAATGTGACGGACCTGAGCGGAGAGAGAGTCGAGTCCGTTCTACAATATGACGGGCCCGAGCGGGGAGACAGCCGGTCCGTTCTACAATGTCATGGACCTGAGCGTGGAGAGGGTCGAGTCCGTTCTACAATATGACGGACCCGAGCGGGGAGAGAGCCGGTCCGTTCTACAATGTGATGGACCTGAGCGTGGAGAGGGTCGAGTCCGTTCTACAATATGACGGACCCGAGCGGGGAGAGAGCCGGGTCCGTTCTACAATGTGACGGACCTGAGCGGAGAGAGAGCCGGTCCGTTCTACAATATGACGGACCCGAGCGGGGAGAGAGCCGGTCCGTTCTACAATGTGACGGACCCGAGCGGGGAGAGAGCCGGGTCTGTTCTACAATGTGACGGACCTGAGCGGGGAGACAGCCTAGTCCGTTCTACAATGTGACGGACCTGAGCGGGGAGACAGCCTAGTCCGTTCTACAATGTGACGGACCTGAGCGGAGAGAGAGTCGAATCCGTTCTACAATATGACGGGCCCGAGCGGGGAGACAGCCGGTCCGTTCTACAATGTCATGGACCTGAGCGTAGAGAGGGTTGAGTCCGTTCTACAATATGACGGACCCGAGCGGGGAGAGAGCCGGTCCGTTCTACAATGTAACGGACCCGAGCGGGGAGAGAGCCGGGTCCGTTCTACAATGTGACGGACCCGAGCGGGGAGAGAGCCGGGTCTGTTCTACAATATGACGGACCTGAGCGGGGAGAACCCGGGTCCGTTCTACAATATGACGGACCCAGGCAGAGAGAGAGTCGAGTCCGTTCTACAATGTGACGGACCCGAGCGGGGAGAGAGCCGAATCCGTTCTACAGTCTAACCATTTATACACAAATAAGACGAATGTTTTGACTAAGATGTTCAGACAGTGTTGGCGCGACATTCGTATTCCATTATTGTATCAGATAATGACAGTTGAGTGTCAGTATACAGGTTTGTTGCCACATCTATCTGTCAGTGAGATAGCATGATTTAACATTATGTCCAATATACAATTAAGAGATATGAAATGAGATATGAAAACGCAACACATGGTTTAAAGGGGACTCATTTGGAAATGAAATGTAGGAGATATCAAATTATTCAGTAACATCTCCAGTAAATAGACAAAAACAGACAATAATTACTGTAGGAAATGAATATAACATTATAATAAATAATTATGATATGTTACGTTTTCAAATATCTCCCTGTGTTACATTTTTATATTTCATCAGTGTATTATAGGTTTATTATATAAAACATCAGGTTTTATTATGGTGGAGGACATTCTCAGGTGCGTATACACGAACCCGAGTAGAACCATTCCCTGCCGAAAGTAATTTAAAATGTTTTATGGGAACTTATAATTTGTCATGACGATGTCTTATTATTAATTATTAATAGAAATAAAAAAAACTAAGAAGAGCGCTATGGAACGGAATTACAATGATAGGCAGTTTGAAGCCTTGCACTTAATGAACAGCTTATTGATATAAAATGATTCTCTCTCTTGGCACAAACTTGACAGGTATTTTACGTGTTGTGTATTAAACACACAGTATCTAAGAAATGATTACGCCAGCTGTAATGTGTTTACAAAGACGGTGCTAGGGGAGTGAGGGGCGTGTTGCAATGCTGTTATCCCTCATGAACAGGTTTGATAAAACCGAGTATGTTTTTTTTTTCTTCTTTTCGTGGGTTTATCTTTTGTTTCAGGGTGATCCTTTTATCAGATAGCATTACTTATTAATCATATGTCAAAACAAGATGAAATTAATTGATGTCAATCCAATATATAGATACTATCTAGAGTATATATATATCCATTAGAGAAGATAATACACAGAGTATGCAAAGTATTTGTTTATTGAAAGGGTCAACCACAATGGGCTAATGAGACACCGTTATGTTGTACACAGTTCGGTCCATCAATTTCACTAGCTGCTGTGTGAGCTGGGCCGTATCAGAAAACGTCAAGTGCTTCCGCCGGGATTCGAACCATCGACCTCCCGCTTCCGATGCGGGCGCTTAAACCACTAGGCCTCGGAAGAGAATATGTATATGTAACAAAACATAAGTGTTAGGGGATTGAAAAGCAAACCGTATGCCCACTGGCCACGGTATTCGCGGTTTTCTTCTGTTTCTATTCAATACTGAATAACCCCTGTGATCATACAATGTAAAATATTCAAATCCATAACACCATCATCGATAAATTTACTGAAACATCTAAGCATTTATATATACTTTAAAGTGATTCCGAAAGCTGAAATACATGCTTATGTGTGTTATAATTTGTTGATGTTTCCATTGGGAGTTTGTTATTTTATTTGATCAGGAGTTATTTTGTTTTTTCTGCATTTAGTTTCATTAAAGTTAACTTAGTTAAATACTTTACCGATTAAGTAAGACAAAACCAAATACCTGCATGAACATTAACGCTTTAGAAGTTTAGGCACCTATATGGTATAGTGAATCTTTGTGAAAAAATACCCAGGACATGTTTATAATCTAGGCCTACCTGTATAGCATTCCATCAGCTCTGCTTCCCGCAGTGTCAATGTTTTCTTCACTCTTTGATATTTTTTGGACATTTCCGTGTGGTTTCTCTGAGTTTCCGCCATCAATATCTGGGTTTGGTTAAGTTTATGTTTGCACGTTTCCAGCTCTTCTTTCAGTGTTGCCTCTGATCTCACGACGTCGTAAAGCCGCGTTTCAATGCCTATCAACTGGCTTTCCGTTGTGTTTAGTCGTTCAGTACTGTATTCTAAACGTTCAGTTTTGTCCTTTAGTTTATTTTTCAGTATATTCGTTTCACGCTCCAGCACAGCTGCTTTTGTTTCAAATTCTACCAACTTGTTAGAAGAAACAAATACTTGCCGCTGTGCTTCAGTCAGTAAATCTAAGGTTTCGTTTAATTTGTTTTTAGTCTCTAAAAGATCGGCTGTCCTCGTACTCAAAGACGTGCGTATCTTGTTGAACTGATTTTGCAATTGCAACATTAGTATGTTCTCAGAAGGCCCACCTGTCGACCTTACTGGTGGACGTGGCGCTCTCTGATTAAAACTGTCTCGTCCTCGAGCTTCAATTCTCACGTTACTGTTACTCGTAGTACCATAATCTATGGGAACAGTTTGTATGGAATTTCTTAAAACTTTTTGAATAGAACTTTCAAGTTCCTTTATTCTATTTTCGTGATCGGATTTCACAATATTTAGATCTTGCTGCATCTGGTACATCTTTGAATCGTCGTGCTGCCGGATTGCTTCCGGTGCTGATTCCTGAACTTTCTTACCTTCAGCCGACGGAGAACAACTTCCCGACGGCGATAAGTTGATATTATATGTACACTGGCCATTCTTAAGAAAACATTGATCCCCCGACGAAGTAGATATAACACACCAGCAAGCAACTAAAACTACCAGTTGTGCTACGCCAGCCACGGGACGTATCATAATATTTATCATTTAAAATAAACTTAACATATATAAACAGAAATAAGAAATACTAAAACTGATACAACTTTTAACCACTTACATTGCATATATCATGTTTACGCGTGTCATGTTCACTTTCCATAGGAACATTTAGAATTTAAATAAATTTTATCGAATCCTAAATTGCTATAAATTTAAGTCCATTATATCCCTATATAAAATATATCCGTGATGTAAATCCATGTTGATGTTAAGTGAAACAAGATTACACTGTTTGTAAAATACGTGTTATTTCATAAAACGAATAAAGAAGTACTATATCACTTTGCTTCGTTTATGAGGAGTGATATAGCTAAGATGTACGCTCTGTTGATTAGTTAGTATATAACCTGTCTTATAGTCAGATATTTCTATGTGTGAGAGGCTCGTGTACAACAGTAGTCCGTAGTAGGTGTAGATAGTGTGTACTTCAAACTTTGTCTTTTATATTGAATATAACAGTTTTACAGGACGCATTACACTATTGTTGCCTTGAAAAGCATGAAACATAATATATAGGACTCACTACACTATTGTCGCGTTGGATACTCCGGACCTTTATTACGGGACATAATCTATAGGGCTCACTACACTATTGTCGCTTTAAACACTCCATACCTTTATCATTAAACATAATCTATAGGACTTACTATACTATTGTCGCTTTTGAATACTCCGGATCTTCATAATGGAACATAATCTATAGGGCTCACTACACTATTGTCGCTTTGGATACTCCAGACCTTTATCATGGAACATAATCTATAGGGCTCACTACACTATTGTTGCTTTGGATACTCCAGACCTTTATCATGGAACATAATCTATAGGGCTCACTACAATATTGTCGCTTTAGACACTCCATACCTTTATCATTAAACATAATCTATAGGACTTACTATACTATTGTCGCTTTTGAATACTCCGGATCTTCATAATGGAACATAATCTATAGGGCTCACTACACTATTGTCGCTTTGAATACTCCACACCTTTATCATGGAACATAATCTATAGGGCTCACTACACTATTGTCGCTTTGGAGACTCCAGACCTTTATCATGGAACATAATCTATAGGGCTCACTACACTTTTGTCGCTTTAGACACTCCATACCTTTATCATTAAACATAATCTATACGACTTACTATACTACTGTCGCTTTTGAATACTCAGGATCTTCATAATGGAACATAATCTATAGGGCTCATTACACTATTGTCGCTTTGGATACTCTAGACCTTTATCATTAAACATAATCTATAGGGTTCACTACACTATTGTCGCTTTGGATACTCCAGACCTTTATCATGGAACATAATTTATAGGGCTCACTACACTATTGTTGTTTTAGACTCTCCATACCTTTATCATTAAACAAAATCTATAGAACTTACGATACTATTGTCGCTTTGGATACTCCGGACCTTCATAATGGAACATAATCTATAGGGCTCACTACACTATTGTCGGTTTAGAAACTCAATACCTTTATCATGGAAAATAATCTATACGACTTACTATACTATTGTCGCTTTGGATACTCCGGATCTTCATAATGGAACATAATGTATAGGGCTCACTACACTATTGTCGCTTTGGATACTCCAGACCTTTATCATGGAACATAATATATAGGGCTCACTACACTATTGTCGCTTTGGACACTCCGTACCTTTATCATTAAACATAATATATAGGACTTCCTATACTATTGTCGCTTTGGATACTCCGGATCTTCACAATGGAACATAATTTATAGGGCTCACTACACTATTGTCGCTTTCGATACTCTAGACCTTTATCATTAAACATAATCTATAGGGCTCACTACACTATTGTTGCTTTAGATACTACAGACATTTATCATGGAACATAATCTATAGGGCTTACTACACTATTGTCGCTTTGGATACTCCAGACCTTTATCATGGAACATAATCTATAGGGCTCACTTCACTATTGTCGCTTTGAATACTCCAGACCTTAATCATTAAACATAATCTATAGGGCTCACTACAATATTGTCGCTTTGGATACTCCAGACCTTTATCATGGAACATAATCTATAGGGTTCACTACACTATTGTCGCTTTGGATACTCCAAACTTTTATCATGGAACATAATCTATAGGGCTCACTACACTATTGTCGCTTTGGACACTCCATACCTTTATCATGGATCATAATCTATAGGGCTCACTACACTATTGTCGCTTTGGATACTCCAGACCTTTATCATGGAACATAATCTATAGGGCTCACTAAATTATTGTCGCTTTTGACACTCCGTACCTTTATCATTAAACATAATATATATGACTTACTATACTATTGTCGCTTTGGATACTCCGGATCTTCATAATGGAACATAATCTATAGGGCTCGCTACACTATTGTCGCTTTGGATACTCCAGACCTTTATCATGGAACATAATCTATAGGGTTCACTACACTATTATCGCTTTGGATACTACAGACCTTTATCATTAACATAATCTATAGGGCTCACCACACTATTGTCGCTTTGGATACTCCAGACCTTTATCATGGAACATAATCTATAGGGCTCACTACACTATTGTCGCTTTGGACACTCCATACCTTTATCATGGAACATAATCTATAGGGCTCATTACACTATTGTCGCTTTGGATACTCCAGACCTTTATCATGGAACATAATATATAGGGCTCACTACACTATTGTCGCTTTGGACACTCCGAACCTTTATCATTAAACATAATATACAGGACTTACTATACTATTGTCGCTTTGGATACTCCGGATCTTCAAAATGGAACATAATCTATAGGGCTCACTACACTATTGTCGCTTTGGACACTCCAGACCTTTATCATGGAACATAATCTATACGGCTCACTACACTATTGTCGCTTTGGATACTCCGTACCTTTATCATTAAACATAATATATAGGACTTACTATACTATTGTCGCTTTGGATACTCCGGATCTTCATAATGGAATATAATTTATAGGGCTCACTACATTATTGTCGCTTTGGATACTCCAGACCTTTATCATGGCACATAATATATAGGGCTCACTACACTATTGTCGCTTTGGACACTCCATACCTTTATCATGGAACATAATCTATAGGGCTCACTACACTGTTGTCGCTTTGGATACTCCAGACCTTTATCATGGAACATAATCTATAGGACTCACTACACTATTGTCGCTTTGAATACTCCGTATCTTTATCATTAAACATAATATATAGGACTTACTATACTATTGTCGCTTTGGATACTCCGGATCTTCATAATGGAACATAATCTAAAGGGCTCACTACACTATTGTCGCTTTGGATACTCCAGACCTTTATAATGGAACATAATTTATAGGGCTCACTACATTATTGTCGCTTTGGATACTCCATACTTTTATCATTAAACATAATATATAGGACTTACTGTACTATTGTCACTTTGGATACTCCGGACCTTCGTAATGGAACATAATCTATAGGGCTCACTACACTATTGTCGCTTTTGACACTCCGTACCTTTATCATTAAACATAATATATAGGACTTACTATACTATTGTCGCTTTGGATACTCCGGACCTTCATAATGGAACATAATCTATAGGGCTCACTACACTATTGTCGCTTTGGATACTCCAGACCTTTATCATGGAACATAATCTATAGGGCTCACTATACTATTGTCGCTTTGGACACTCAGTACCTTTATCATAAAACATAATATATAGGCCTTACTATACTATTGTCGCTTTGGATACTCCGGACCTTCATAATGGAACATAATCTACAGGGCTCGCTACACTATTGTCGCTTTAGACACTCCATACTTTTATCATTAAACATAATCTATAGGACTTACTATACTATTGTTGCTTTTGAATACTCCGGATCTTCATAATGGAACATAATCTATAGGACTCACTAAACTATTGTCGCTTTGGATACTCCAGACCTTTATCATGGCACATAGTCTATAGGGCTCACTACACTATTGTTGCTTTAGACACTCCATACCTTTATCATTTAACATAATATATACGACTTACTATACTATTGTCGCTTTTGAATACTCCGGATCTTCATAATGGAACATAATCTATAGGGCTCATTACACTATTGTCGCTTTGGATACTCCAGACCTTTATCATGGAACATAATCTATAAGGCTCACTATACTATTGTCGCTTTAGACACTCCATACCTTTATCATTAAACATAATCTATAGGACTTACTATACTAGTGTCGCTTTTGAATGCTTCGGATCTTCATAATGGAACATAATTTATAGAGCTCACTACACTATTGTCGCTTTGGATACTCCAGACCTTTATCATGGAAAATAATCTATAGGGATCACTACACTATTGTCCCTTTAGACACTCAATATCTTTATCATTAAACATAATCTATAGGAATAACTATACTATTGTCGCTTTTCAATACTACAGATCTTCATAATGGAACATAATCTATAGGGCTCACGACACTATTGTCGCTTTGGATACTCTAGACCTTTATCATTAAACATAATCTATTGGGTTCACTACACTATTGTCGCTTTGGATACTCCAGACCTTTATCATGGAACATAATCTATAGGGCTCATTACACTATTGTCACTTTAGACACTCCATACCTTTATCATTAAACATAATCTATAGGACATACTATACTATTGTCGCTTTTGAATACTCCGGATCTTCATAATGGAACATAATCTATAGGGCTCACTACACTATTGTCACTTTGGATACTCCAGACCTTTATCATGGAACATAATCTATAGGGCTCACTTCACTATTGTCGCTTTGGACACTCCTTACCTTTATCATTAAACATAATATATAGGACTTACTATACTATTGTCTCTTTGGATACTGCGGCCCTTCATAATGGAACATAATCTATAGGGTTCACTACACTATTGTCGCTTTGGACACTCCAGATCTTTATCATTGAACATAATCTATAGGGCTCACTACACTATTGTCGCTTTGGACTCTCCGTACCTTGATCAGTAAACATGATATATAGGACTTACTATATTATTGTCGCTTTGGATACTCCGGACCTTAATAATGGAACACAATGTATAGGGCTCACTACACCATTGTCGCTTTGGATACTCCAGACCTTTATCATGGAAAATAATCTATAGGGCTCACTACACTATTGTCGCTTTGGACACTCCGTACCTTTATCATTAAACATAATCTATAGGACTTACTATACTATTGTCGCTTTGGATACTCCGGACCTTCAAAATGGAACATAATCTATAGGGCTTACTACACTATTGTCGCTTTGGATACTCCAGACCTTTATCATTGAACATAATCTATAGGGCTCACTATACTATTGTCGCTTTGGACACTCCGTACCTTTATCATTAAACATAATTTATAGGACTTACTATACTATTGTCGTATTTGAATACTCCGGATATTCATAATGGAACATAATCTATAGGGCTCTCTACACTATTGTCGCTTTGGACACTCCGTACCTTTATCATGGAACATAATCTATAGGGCTCACTACACTATTGTCGCTTTCGATACTCCAGACCTTTGTCATGGAACATAATCTATAGGGCTCACTACACTATTGTCGCTTTAGACACTCCATACTTTTATCATTAAACCTAATCTATAGGACTAACTATACTAGTGTCGCTTTTGAATGTTCCGGATCTACATAATGGAACATAATCTATTGGGCGCACTACACTATTGTCGCTTTGGATACTCCAGACCTTTATCATGGAAAATAATCTATAGGGATCACTACATTATTGTCGCTTGAGACACTCCATACCTTTATCATTAAACATAATCTATAGGAATTACTATACTACTGTCGCTTTTGAATACTCTGGATCTTCATAATCGAACATAATCTATAGGGCTCACATCACTACTGTCGCTTTTGATACTCTAGATCTTTATCATTAAACATAATCTATAGGGCTCACTACACTATTGTCGCTTTGGATACTCAAGACCTTTATCATTGAACATAATCTATAGGGCTCACTACACTATTGTCGCTTTAGACACTCCATACCTTTATCATTAAACATAATCTAAAGGACTAACTATACTATTGTCGCTTTTGAATACTCCGGATCTCCATAATGGAACATAATCTATAGGGCTCACTACACTATTGTCGCTTTGAATACTTCAGACCTTTATCATGGAACATAATCTATAGGGCTCACTACACTATTGTCGCTGTGGATACTCCAGACCTTTATCATGGAACATAATCTATAGGGCTCACTTCACTTTTGTCGCTTTAGACACTCCATACCTTTATCATTAAACATAATCTATACGACTTACTATACTTTTGTCGCTTTTGAATACTCCGGATCTTCATAATGGAACATAATCTATAGGGCTCACTACACTAATGTCGCTTTGGATACTCCAGACCTTTATCATGGAACATAATCTTTAGGGGCTAACTACACTATCGTCGCTTTAGACTCTCCATACCTTTATCATTAAACAAAATCTATAGAACTTACTATACTATTGTCGCTTTGGATACTCCGGACCTTCATAAAGGAACATAATCTATAGGGCTCACTACACTATTGTCGCTTTAGACACTCCATACCTTTATCATTAAACATAATCTATAGGACTTACTACACTATTGTCGCTTTTGAATACTCCGGATCTTCATAATGGAACATAATCTATAGGGCTCACTACACTATTGTCGCTTTAGATACTCCAGACCTTTATCATGGAACATAATCTATAGGGCTCACTACACTATTGTCGCTTTGGATACTCCGGAACTTCATAACGGAACATAATCTATAGAGCTCATTACACTATTGTCGCTTTAGACACTCCATACCTTTATCATTAAACATAATCTATTGGACTTACTATACTATTGTCGCTTTTGAATACTCCGGATCTTCATAATGGAACATAATCTATAGGGCTCACTACACTATTGTCGCTTTGGATACTCCAGACCTTTATCATGGAACATAATCTATAGGGTTCACTTCACTATTGTCGCTTTAGACACTCCATACCTTTATCATTAAACATAATCTATAGGACTTACTACACTATTGTCGCTTTGGATACTCCGGACCTTCATAACGGAACATAATCTATAGGGCTCAATACACTATTGTCGCTTTATACACTCCATACCTTTATCAATAAACATAATCTATATGACTTACTATACTATTGTCGCTTTGGATACTCCGGACCTTCATAACGGAATATAATCTATAGGGCTCACTACACTATTGTCGCTTTAGACATTCCATACCTTTATCATTAATCATAATCTATAGGACTTACAATACTATTGTCGCTTTTGAATACTCCGGACCTACATAATGGAACATAATCTATAGGGCTCACTACACTATTGTCGCTTTGGACACTCCGTACCTTTATCATTGAACATAATCTATTGGACTTACTATACTATCGTCGCTTTGGATAGTCCGGACCTTCATTATGGAACATAATGTATAGGACTCACTACACTATTGTCGCTTTTTTATACTCCGGACCTTCATTATGGAACATAATATATAGAACTTACTATAGTATTGTCGTTTTTGATATTCCGGACCTTCATTATGGAACATAATCTATAGGGCTCACTACATTATTGTCGCTTTGGATACGCCAGACATTTATTATTAAACATAATCTATAGGACTTACTATAGTATTGTCGCTTTGAATTCTCCGGACCTTCATTATGGAACATAATCTATGAGGCTCACTACACTATTGTTGCTTTGGATACTCGAGACCTTTATCATGAAACATAATGTATACGACTCACAACACTATTGTCGCTTTAGACACTCCATACTTTTATCATTAAACATAATCTATAGGACCAACTACAATATTGTCGCTTTTGAATACTCCGGACCTTCATTATGGAACATAATCTATTGGGCTCACTACACTATTGTCGCTTTGGATACTCTGGACCATTATCATTAAACATAATCTATAGGACTAACTATACTATTGGCGCTTTGGATACTCCTGACCTCCATTATGGAACATAATGTATAGAACTCACTACACCATTTTCGCTTTAGTTATTCCGGACCTTCATTATGGAACATTATATATAGGGCTCACTACACTATTGTCCCTTTTGGATACTCCAGCCCTTCATTATGGAACATAATCTTCAGGGCTCACTACACTGTTGTCGCTTCCGGATACTCCGGACCTTCATTATGGAACATAATCTTCAGGGCTCAAAACACTATTGTCGCGTTGGATACTCTGGACCTTTATCACGGAACATAATGTATACGACTCACAACACTATTGTCGCTTTAGACACTCCATACTTTTATCATTAAACATAATCTATAGGACCAACTACACTATTGTCGCTTTTGAATACTCCGGACCTTCATTATGGAACATAATCTATAGGGCTCACTACACTATTGTCGCTTTGGATACTCAAGACCTTAATCATGAAACATAATGTATACGACTCACAACACTATTGTCGCTTTGGATACTCCAGACCTTTATTATTAAACATAATTTATAGGACTTACTATACTATTGTCGCTTTGGATACTCCAGACCTTCATTGTGGAACATACTGTATAGGACTCACTACACTATTGTCGCTTTGGATACTCCAGAACTTTATAAAGGAACATAATATATAGGACTCACTACACTATTGTCGCTTTGGATACTCCTGACCTCCATTATGGAACATAATGTATAGGACTCACTACACCATTTTCGATTTAGTTATTCCGGACTTTCTTTATGGGACATAATCTATAAGGCTCACTACACTGTTGTCGCTTTTGGATACTCCGGGCCTTAATTATGGAACATAATATTCAGGGCTCACTACACTATTGTCGCTTCCGGATACTCCGGACCTTCATTATAGAACATTATTTATAGGACTCACTACACTATTGTCGCATTGGATACTCCAGACCTTTATTAGTGAACATAATGTATAGGACTCACTACACTATTTTCGCTTTAGATACTTCGGACCTTCATTATGGAACATAATCTATAGGGCTCACTACACTATTGTCGCTTATAGATACTCCGGACCTTCATTATGAAACATAATGTATAGGACTCACTACACTGTTTTCGCTTTGAATACTCCGGACCTTCATTATGAACCATAATGTATAGAGCTCACTACACTGTTTTCGCTTGGAATACTCCGGACCTTCATTATTGAATATAATCTATAGGACTCACTACACTATTGTGGCCCTGGATAATCCGGATCTTCATTATGCAACATAATCTATAGGGTTCACTACACTATTGTCGCTTTTGGATACTCCGGACCTTCATTATGGAATATAATCTATAGGACTCATTACACTATTGTCGCTTTGGATACTCCGGACCTTCATTATGCAACATAATCTATAGGGTTCACAACATTATTTCGCTTTTGAATACTCCGGATTGTCGATTTGGATGCTTCGGACCTTAATTATGGAACATAATCTATAGAGCTCACTTAACTTTTGTTGCTTTTGATAATCCGGACCTTCATTATGAAACATAATATATAGGACTCACTAAAATATTTTTTACTTTGGATACAACGAATCTTTACCATGAAATATAATGATCTATAGGTCTCACTACATTATTGTCGCTTTTGATACGTTGACACATAATTTATAGGACTCACCGTACTATTGTCGCTTTGATACTCCGACCTTTATCATTGGAATAACATATAAGACACACTATGGTATTGTCGCGCTTTAACCACGGACTTTTATTATGAAGCAAACAATTCAAGGACTCACTGAACTAGTATTGCCTCGGATATTTCGGACTTGTATTTATGAATCAAAATGTATGGGGCTTAATACACTAATGTCGTCGCCGTGAATACTTTATACAACAGTTGTGAAGCAAAAATGTAACACTCACTACACTAGCATCGGCTTGAAGATTCCGGACAGGACTCACTACAGTAGTATCGTCTTGAATTTTCCGGACAGGACTCACTACACTAGTATTGTCTTGAATATTCCGGACAGGACCGCTTACACTAGCATCGGCTTGAAGATTCCAGACAGGACTCACTACACTAGTATCGTCTTGAATTTTCCGGACAGGACTCACTACACTAGTATTGTATTGAATATTCCGGACAGGACTCACTACACTAGCAACGGCTTGAATATTCCGGACAGGACTCACAACACTAGCATCGTCCTGAATATTCCGGACAGGACTCACTACACTAACATCGGCTTGAATATTCCGGACAGGACTCACTACACTAGCATCGGTTTGAATATACCGGACAGGACTCACAACACTAGCATCGTCTTGAATATTCCGGACAGGACTCACTACACTAGCATCAGCTTGAATATTCCGGACAGGATTAACTACACTAATATCGGCTTGATGATTCCGGACAGGACTCTCTACACTAGCATCGTCTTGAATATTCCAGACTGGACTCACTACACTAGCATTTGCTTGAAATATTCCGGACAGGACTAACTACACTAGCATCGTCTTGAATATTCCGGACAGGACTCACTACACTAGCATCGTCTTGAATATTCTGGACAGGACTAACTACACTAGCATTTGCTTGAATATTCCGGACAGGACTCACTACACTAGCATCGGCTTGAATATTCAAGACAGGACTCAATACACTAGCATCGTCTTGAATATTCCAGACAGGACTCACTACACCAGCATCAGCTTGAATATTCCGGACAGGACTCACTACACCAGCATCAGCTTGGATATTCCGGACAGGACTCACTACACTAGCATCGTCTTGAATATACCGGACAGGGCTCACTATACTAGCTTCGTCTCTGATATTCCGGACAGGACTCACTATACTAGCATCGTCTTGAATATTCCGGACAGGGCTAACTATACTAGCATCGTCTTGAATATTCCGGACAGGACTCACTATACTAGCATCGTCTTGAATATTCCGGACAGGGCTCACTATACTAGCTTCGTCTTGAATATTCCGGACAGGGCTCACTATACTAGCATCGTCTTGAATATTCCGGACAGGACTCACTACACTAGCATCGTCTTGGATATTCCGGACAGGACTCACTATTCTAGCATCGTCTTGAATATTCCGGACAGGACTCACTACACTAGCATCGTCTTGGATATTCCGGACAGGGCTCACTATACTAGTATCGCCTTGAATATTCCGGACAGGACTCACTACACTAGCATCGTCTTGGATATTCCGGACAGGGCTCACTATACTAGCATCGGCTTGAATATTCCGGACAGGACTCACTATACTAGTATCGTCTTAAATATTCCGGACAGGGCTCACTATACTAGTATCGTCTTGAACAGACCGGACAGGACTCACTACACTAGATCGCCGTGATTACCCCAGACCTACTAAATAATCACAGTAGAAATAGATATATAGTCATCTTTTTATTCTCCTTTTTTAAGATTTTACATTGCATTTATTTATTTATTCCTGCTATTTGGTGAATTGTCAGTTTTGCGAAAAATGTACTACGCGTTATAGATCAGATGTACAAATTAAAAGGAAATTGCAGAAAATACTTTTGTTATCAACTGTGAAACTATTCTAATGACATAATCGACAATATCTGTTATAAATGGTATCGAATTTTGTTCGTTTCTTCATAGATGAAATTACATAATTTGAAATGCTGCGATTTCTGAAACAAGAACTTAAACACCTTAGCAACCGAATTTTATTTAGACTTTAATTATACAATTTCCTGTTACAAAATTACAGATGATAAATGGTTGTTTGTTTAAGTAATAACTTACAAATTACAAAATACATGTAGACATATGGAAGAATGGATGATCTCCAGTTTTGATTGTTCTATTTCTAAATTTAATTACACACGGCTATTTTGATCAGTATTTGATTCACTGTTTATCAGAAAAGAATATATCTACATATTTATCGATCTACAGATGTGTGCAGGCCATTAATTTTGTTTCATTTTCGGAAAAGTGCATAATTCGTCTAAGTGGATGAATAGCAACATACAAGTATTTCGCTTTTTGTCGGTTATATATGACTAAAAGTGTAACAAATATTTTACTTTATTCTAGTTACTGGTGTAATAGAAAATATTCAGAGAACTATCAATTTATATATTTTCTATGTTTTATGCATATTTAAAAAAACGTTCATGATATTGTCTCTAATCGACTGTAAAATAAGATATTATGGACACGAGCCCCTTATCAAACAATACTGAGCGATTATCTTCACCTCCTAACGAGTTTTGACAGCAAATAATTACACGGCTTACTGTTTTTTAGCAACATATGGCACACGCGGTTCGTAGCTTTTTGAGAATTACGTTTTGCTGGAAAAGTGATACGTTTTATACGGTGTTTCGTGTGGACCCTCGTATTTTTATTTTCCCAAACCACTATGCTCGAAACCACGATGGTGAAAGTCGAAAATACGATGATGAAAGTCGAAATCACGAAACTACGATGGTGAAAAGTCGAAACCACGATGGTGAAAGTCGAAATCACGATGGTGAAAATACGAAACTTCGATGATGAAAACACGAAATCACGAAACTACGATGGTGAAAGCGCGATGGCATTTTGCGTTTTCACCATCGTGGTTTCGACTTTCACCATCGTAGTTTCGACCTTCGACTTTCACCATCGTGGTTTCGACTTTCACCACCTAAGTTTCGACTTTCAACTTTCACCATCGTAGTTTCGACTTTCATCATCGTATTTTCGACTTTCACCATCGTGGTTTCGACTTTCGCCATCGTAGTTTCGACCTTCGACCTTCGACTTCCTGTCATTCACACGCACATGTTTTATCAACAAGTCATGTCGTCTGATGAAGGTATGCTTTTATAAATATTAATTCAAATACCCGTTGATACATTAACCATCACCATCATTTCTTTGTAGGAGCTACGATGGTGAAAGTCGAAACCACGATGATGAAAGTCGAAATCACGGTGGTGAAAGTCGAAACTACGATGATGAAAGTCGAAAGTACGATGGTGAAAGTCGAAACTACGATGATGAAAGTCGATAGTACGGTGATGAGTGTCGAAAGTCGAAATTACGTTGGTGAAAGTCGAAACCACGATTATGAAAGTCGAAACTACGATGGTGAAAGTCGAAACCGCGATGGTGAAAGTCGAAACTACGATGATGAATGTCGAAAGTACGATGGTGAAAGTCGAAACTACGATGATAAAAGTCGAAAGTACGATGGTGAAAGTCGAAACTACGATGATGAAAGTCGATAGTACGGTGATGAGTGTCGAAAGTCGAAATTACGTTGGTGAAAGTCGAAACCACGATTATGAAAGTCGAAACTACGATGGTGAAAGTCGAAACCGCGATGGTGAAAGTCGAAACTACGATGATGAATGTCGAAAGTACGATGGTGAAAGTCGAAACTACGATGATAAAAGTCGAAAGTCGAAACTACGATGGTGAAAGTCGAAACCACGATGGTGAAAACGCGAAATTACATCGCGTTTTCACCATCGTAGTTTCGTGATTTCGTGTTTTGATCATCGAAGTTTCGTGTTTTCACCATCGTGATTTCGACTTTTACCATCGTAGTTTCGACTTTCCACTTTCGTGGTATGGGGTATAGAAATAAAAAACGCGATGGTCCAAATGGAACACCATAGTTTTATCATATAATCATCGTACTAATAAAAAGGAGAATAACACGTAACAAAATATAACATGTGTTTTTAATTAAAGTCTGTTATTTAGAAGACTGATGCATAAGCATTATAAAAGGTCAATTCAGTCATATATTCATATAATAAAATGAATAAATCTATATTGAATTTGGTATTTAATTTCCCATTAACGCATATCCATGAAAGGTCATGTTTAGCTTCGGGCATTCTTTTGAATAAAATCAATTTTTCCAAGATTTTCAATTGAGTATGCCGTCAAGAATAAATTTACATGCTTGACAAGTAAGAAGAAGAGGAAGGACTTGTGCTTCACAGTTTACCAACTCTTACTCAAGGTGTGTGCCGGTATCTTGATACTATGAAATCTAGACATGGTGGTATTAGTTAAGGGCAATAATAATAATTTGTGGAACATGCATGATCTATGATCTTACATATATCAAGCAGAGTTTACGTGAAATCCTTCGGGGTGCACTTTCTTAGTGCGTTGCAAATATAAGTTCATTAACGTTTATCAACGTTTAACAAATATAATGTTCGCGGTGTTCCTATTGGAATGTTTTCCATCTGGCGTTAATTATCACCAATCTGTACACTTGTACTATGAAGTCTCAGCTTTCTTATCAGCTTTAATTTTAATAATATAGTAACAGCGTCTCCTAGTGGTACGCATTTTCCGGACGAGTTTCCCCTTTTCCCCTTTATAAATAATTAATGGTTAATGTTAATTACAAATTGGTTTTATAATATTTATGAATTATTTATTTTATTTGCTATGATAAGACTATAACTTTTATACAGATAAAACGCAAATTGTGTTACATTTGAATTTAATCATTACGACGTGGTTGGTGCAGGTGTAATAACAAAACATAGTTGAACATGGGCCCTTGATAATGTACTACTTAGATAATCCACCTCCGTTTTTTTTAAAAAAAAAAAACTCTAGTAGAGAGACTGAATTTAAACGATAACTACAGTTGTCGAGTTTTCACTTCTGTTGTCGGCGAAAACGACATCTCGGCATGGCAGAAATTGGCCAATTTACTCATCTTCTACAGCGATGCAAGACATAGCTTATTGAATGACCCTCGAATTCAATTTGAGCAATCTTCTCATACATTGTTGCTGTTGCTGTTGCTGTTGTTCATGTTCAGGTCGTTGTTGTTGTTGTTGTTGTTGCTGCTGCTGCTGCTGTTGCTGCTGCTGCTGCTGCTGCTACTGCTGTTGTTGTTACAATAAGAGAATCGCTTCACCAGAATGTGTTACTTTTTGATATATCTGTATAATATCAATTCCGTTTGCGTGCGTACTCTTCTTGAGGCAGAACGAATCGCAGCAGACTGTAACGTTTTAATCAGGTTTAATTGCCCGAGTTACCACGTTTTCCTCTGTGCGTCTTACTTGGTTAAACAGTTCGGAGTTTGAGCGTGTATTTACAGCTAGACAATCAGTGCGAATGCCTGATATAACGACATATAATTTGGAGACTCTTTTATTAATAACAAGAGTATTATTATGATTAACGACGTACGCGATAACCTACAGGCATGTTTTCTGTAATAATTCGCTTCTGCTGTGTTATTTGGTACACAAGAAACAGTCCTTGCTGACTGAGGAAGCAAATAGTAATCTCTAAAAAGCAATAAGTAGTTTAAATTTATTTGTTTTCTTTCAATTGTGAAAATAGTTCTTACAATGTAGATAAATCATAATGGGTAGAATCAAGCATAGCCGTGGCGTAGGATCGAACCAACAACCCTCTGATCATGGGTTCGGTGCTCTATCACTGAGCCACGCGCTCCATTTATAAACGGTTAATTTATAACACATAAATATAATAGTTAATGTAAACCGTGGCACTTTTCTCAATTTTTCCCCAATTGAATACAAGATATGAAAATCAAAATAAATCATACAGTACATATCAAATTATAACTTATATTACTTTTATTCGATCTGAGAATGATTTAACAAATCGGCATTGTGTGGGTTTCAAATTCTACTTTATATTCGATCTGAGAATGATAAAGTCAGCATGGTGCCACTCTCTATTTCTACTTTATTTACTGACTGGTATACTCTTTATTTCTACTTATCTTCTGACTGGTATACTCGCTATTTCTACTTTACATTCTGACTGGTATACTTTCTATTTCTACTTTATTTTCTGACTGGTATACTCTCTGTTTCTACTTTATATTCTGACTGGTATATCCTGTACGTCTACTTTATCTTCCGACTGGTATACTTTCTGTTTCTACTTTATCTTCTGACTGGTATACTCTCTGTTTCTACTTTATCTTCTGACTGGTATACTCTCTATTTTTACTTTATCTTTTTTTATTCTACTTTATATTCTGATTGGTATACTAGCTATTTCTACTTTATATTCTGACTGGTATACTCTATATTTCTACTTTATCTTCTGACTGGTATACTCTTTATTCTACTTTATATTCTGACTGGTATACTAGCTATTTCTACGTTATATTCTGACTGGTATACTCTCTGTTTCTACTTTATATTTAGACTGGTATATCCTCTACGTCTACTTTATGTTCTGACTGGTATACTTTCTATTTCTACTTTATATTCTGACTGGTATACTTTCTACTTCTACTTTATCTTCTGACTGGTATACTCTCTGTTTCTACTTTATATTCTGACTGGTATACTCTCTGTTTCTACTTTATCTTCTGAATTTTATATCCTCTACGTCTACTTTATCTTCTGACTGGTATACTCTCTGTTTCTACTTTATCTTCTGACTGGTATACTCTCTATTTTTACTTTATCTTTTGACTGGTATACTCTTTATTCTACTTTATATACTGATTGGTATACTAGCTATTTCTACTTTATATTCTGACTGGTATACTCTCTATTTCTACTTTATATTTAGACTGGTATATCCTCTACGTCTACTTTATCTTCTGACTGGTATACTTTCTATTTCTACTTTATATTCTGACTGGTATACTTTCTACTTCTCTTTTATCTCCTGACTGGTATACTCTCTGTTTCTACTTTATATTCTGACTGGTATACTCTCTGTTTCTACTTTATCTTCTGACTGGTACACTCTCAGTTTCTACTTTATCTTTTGACTGGTATACTCTTTATTCTACTTTATCTTCTGACTGGTATACTATCTACTTCTACTTTATATTCTGACTGGTATATTCTCTGTTTCTACTTTATATTCAGACTGGTATATCCTCTACGTCTACTTTATTTTCTGACTGGTATACTTTCTATTTCTACTTTATATTCTGACTGGTATAATTTCTATTTCTACTTTACATTCTGACTGGTATACTTTCTATTTCTACTTTATCTTCTGACTGGTATACTCTTTAATACACTTTATCTTCTGACTGGTATACTCTTTATTCTACTTTATCTTCTGACTGGTATACTATCTACTTCTACTTTATATTCTGACTGGTATATTCTCTGTTTCTACTTTATATTCTGACTTGTATATCCTCTACGTCTACTTTATCTTCTGACTGGTATACTCCCTATTTCTACTTTATCTTCTGACTGGTTTATTTTCTATTTCCACTTTATCTTAGTTCAAACAATATTTTATTCACATAAGTGCATATATTTAGCATACATTCAACAATAAAGCAATATTATCTATTTCTACTTTATGGTGAATGAAAGATTTGGCATTGATGTGACTTTCTCCTTCTAATTTATCTTGGATTGGAGATATTACGGTGGTTTTCTCCTCCCATATTTAATTGTATCTAAGAATGACAAACCAAATGTGCTTTCACATTAACATTTCGTTTCAATTACAATATACCACATTCACCCAGTATAAAAATATGAACATTATCATAGTATTGATAATAATGGAATAATTATTTAATCTGACAACATGTTATCGCACCGTGTAACGTTTGATCTTTACGTAACTATGTCAATGATAACTGCCGTAACATAATGATGAAATTAACATAGCCAGTTTATGCTAATAAACGTGATTCAAAATAAGAAGTATGTAGATTACCCACATCCGAATCTAAATGACATATCGTAATAATGTTTGATGCTTCTGTCTAGAACAATATTTATGTCAGGTTGTGCTATGATAGGTGATGTAATTAGAATTACAGACATTACAACAGATAGCGAATAAACGCCGTGTCGGCTCTGGGAACGGAGTCGTATACAGACCCGCAGTTTTGGTGGTGGGAGGGATCAAATTGTTGCTTCTTTATATTTTAGGGCAGGTCTAAAGAAGTGTATTTTTACATTTTTCGCTGAAAAACACATCTTTCATAAAGATAGTTTTAGTCTCACTCTACTGAGACCCATCCGTGAAGCTGCAACTATACAATTTGCAATACCTCATGACCTCATGACCTCATGACCTCGCGAAAAATGATTACTGATAAAGTGTTTAGAGACTCGGCGGCGGTTTCCGGTTTTTGTGTTAGTGGTGCATAGATTTCCGTCGAGTGTTAATGTGGAGGAGGAGAATCATGGTAGTTACAGCGGGCTTATATGCATCTAGGGGAGGTGTATTTGGGCATATAAGGTAGTGCGTACGACGGTCCGGATATCGGATCTTCAGTCAATTTAACTATATTAACCAGCGTTTACTTGCGCACGACGGTGAGTCCCAATTCTCTGGAGCTTAGCGAGACTGATCATAATTTATGATGCATTGTCAAGATATATATGTAATTTGAAATTGAATTCAGTATCAAACTGGTATCCGATGTCCCTATCACAAACTGTTGTCATCTTATATGTGACAGTTAACACATGTGTATCAGGTAAGGAAATAAGATGCTTTTTCAATTTTCACAACTCCTCGATTTGTTGACCTGGAATGAATAGTTTAAAATTAGTCCCGCCAGTACGTCTAATCATACGACATGTTACTAATCAACCACAATAATATAAAAAGACACGTGGCATTGCTAAATTGTTTTACCCATGGTCACACACCAAATCAAGTTTTATACGACACGAGTCTAAGTGTATATTAAAATGAAAACATGAATTCCCCAGCTTCTTTTCGAAATTCCATATTTTATAAAATCATTAACGCTTTTTTTTTCTTCATAAAACTTGTGTTGTCATATTAAGTTTGAAAAAATTCAAATAAAAATACAAATAAACATTTCCTTGGAATATTTACTTTTATGCCGAAATCATTCATGCAACTCAACTATTTGTTTTACTCTTTGTCATATACTGTCATTGATATATGAAAAATAGTGACTTTCAACCATTGTTTTAAACTTATTTATTTTACTTCGATTTTGAAAACAACTTAGACAACAGGTGTGCCATTTTCCAAAATATAAACGAAATTTTAAGTTCTGCACACATGCTTGTGTATTCCTATATTGTATTATACGGGTATATATATACAGGAATACGGTTTAATGTCCAAATTTCCAATGGTCGCCACATCATTTTTATCATATTTTTTTACCTTAAATCAATACAAATTGATTATGTTTAACTAGTTTTGTCTAGACAAGTATGCATATGAATCGAAAATGATAGATCTGAAAAAAGAAATTATATTAAAATGGCCGAAATTCAAGATGGCCGCCTAAATATAGAAAAACGCATTCCTCTAAATAGCTTAAACGTTATTTTTTTACAAAAATTGTGAAATTATATTTATCTAAAATGAACAGATTAGTTAAAAGAAGTGTTGGTTAAACTGCTGAAACTTGTATGTGTGTTCATTATAAATCTTACTACTATATTATGGAACCACCACGTCACTTGAATATTTTACAGTTTACATACATTATCTGGCCGTTACAATGACATCAATACATATGTCAGCTGCATCGTCCAACCTTTGATTACATCTGATCACTATTTCATTTCTACCTTCTTAATAGGTAAAATTGATTGACTAATTTCTCATTTACTTCTTCAACGATGGATTGTCTATTTGGAACATCTGTTTGAAAAAACAACATAATTATATATAATGTCCTCGTCTCAAAATAAAGCAGATGCAATATTACAAACAACTTCTCCAGTGTGCTGGTTGACAGCGTTTCTGCTTGGTCAGTTGTACCTATTGTCTTACATGTCTGTGGTCATTCTGGACCCGATGTACATCATTCTATATGTCATTTAAGCTGTCATCGACACTCTAAACTATAATGTTCCATTTAGGATTCAGGAAAGTTGCTCATCTCTTCACTGCGTGAACCCACTTTTCAGACGTTGAATTAATAAACTGATGTCTATTTTTCACCCTAAACTTCACTCAACATGCATGCATAAAAGGTTTGAAACCTGCTGACATGCAGTGTTGATATGAAGTTCGTCGAATTGTTACAAGTATTGTTATCTGAACCGATATCGTAAAACGCATATTTGTTGGCTTCTATTGAAGTAAACAAATATCTGTATATCTGCAATACCATTTCGAGTGTTTGAGATATGCCGTCGATTTCTATACTGAACAAAAAAGAAACATCCGATGAATTTGACTGATATTTTAAAGATGCCATAAACTTTAGGAATTTAATCTAAACGGTTCCTGGTTCGGCTGTTATGTGTTCCAGGTGCATCAGCTACAATAGTATTTGCTGTCAGAAACTGAACCTGCAGGTGCATATTAATGATATAAACCTTACGCCTTAAAAAACGCAAGAAGCGGTATTGTATCAAATCTACATATGACATTAATAATAAACGATAAAACCAAGATAAAACTTTCTTTCCTTGTTTTTCATTTTTATACAAACAATTGTTGTTTTGTTGTACTGGTGTCTCGATGTCTTTTTCTTATTTCCGATATACAACTACGGTCGTCAAGACAACCATACTGGCTCTGTATGATACACGTTTAGGGACTTTTCACAAGATCCTATATTTAATTATTGTTGTTTTCAAACGTTAACAGCTTTGCATCTCAAAATGTCACTGAAGTTTTAAATATGAAAATGTTGTCATCACAAAACAAACAATGTGTCTTGTTTGACATTTACAACTATGTACTGAAAAGTAAAAATATGTACTCACTGTGAGTTTCAGACATTTTGACATTTATATCGATTTCGTTTAAAATAGATTGCTGTTTTTATATATATGAGAACAGTTTCTGTATAAAACTTGTAAATATTTTCATTTTGTCCTTGAAAACCAATTATGTCCAATACTTGAAATGTAGAAAATTATTTGGAATCCACCTTGTATAACCGCTAATTAGTATTTTAATAATAGGTATTCTATAAGAATATTTCTATTTGATCAAAACATGGATATTTGTCTATAGATACAAACATGTAAAACAGCATTTGTTTAATATGAATCGCACCGATGGTCTAAGCGTAGAGCGTCTGCCTCACATTGAAAATATATATTTTGGAGGCCATTTTAAATATGGCCATTTTGACATATTCTTATTAGATTTCATTAAGAATACATTTTTCGTGTGTTTCTTTTAAGAATATAAGACACTTGTCTGCCAAAGTATGTTCATGTGTCCCTTTTATTCTTTAAAAAGACGCTTGGTGCATATAAGGGTAAAATTATATGCCATTTGCGGTCATCTTGAATATCGGTCATTTTGACAGTTTCACTTAGATTCCTTTTAGAATACTTTTTTATTTTATTATTGCATGAACATGTGTCTTTACAAAGGATGTAAAACGGCATTTGTTTATTCTTGCTCAAAAGTACATTCATACTGATAGGTAAACATAGGTGTTTCGGGCGGCCATTTTAAATTATGCCCTTTTGTCCTATTCTTATTTGAATTCATTAAACATATATTGTTTTTCATATATATTAGACACTAATGATTTTTTTAGGATTTTTTTCTTAAACAAGGCAACTTATACCCCATACAATTTTTATATATTATAACGTAGAAGATATACATTTGGCGGCCATCTTGGATTTCGGCCATTTTGACCATGCTCGGCGGTCAAAATGTTTATACACTGACATGTATTGAGATGCATGCTCAAGTTTCACTTGTCATTTCAACTTGAGATTTTCTTCAACTTAAAACTTTCAAGTGCTATAACTATTATTACATTGATTATTTTACATGTTACTCTTTGCCAATGAATAAAGACGTGTTCCAACTTCAAAATTGTGTGGCCATTGTATACGTGTTATTTCTCTTTGTTTGCACTGTATTTTCTTTACACAATTTTGTAATATAAGATATAGTATGTGTTACAGCATGTATGCAAATCTATTCCGGTTTTGTATATGTTCATGCGGGCCTATGGCCTATTGAACTGAAAATAAATGTTTCTTTCATTTAATGTGAAAATGAGCACAAGTAAGCATTTAAAGAAATTGAAATTTCTGATTTTCTTATTCTAGTGTAGGGTTATGTGAAATATTGCACATAGCTAAATCTTGAAGCAACTGTAGCAGTGGTTTATGGACAGAGCTTCTGCCTCGCATGCGGAATGTCGTGGGTTCGATCCCCGGCCGTAGAAAAATAGTATTAGAAGCTTCCTCTCTTGGCTCTCAGCATTTAGAGGATAGGTCTAGGTCCGGTCGGCCCGGTGTCAGTATAATGTGACTGGATGAGGTATCATACCACGTGTCTGCGGCATGATATTCCAGTATGGCAGCGTTCAGAATACTGTCGCAAATGAAACACCGTCGCGATATAACTGAAAAGAAATCTGAAAGCGACGCTAAACACCATACATCAACATCAACAACAACAACAACAACAACAACAACAACAACAACAACACCAATTATTGAATCCGGACTGGAGGTAAACATTCAATACAGATCCTAGATCAGTTTATAAACATAAAATCGAAATAAATATATCGGCCACGCTGTACTGGGCAAGGGAGATAAGCGATATTACTTTATCAAGGGCAGAAAATACCGAGTTGCGACACTTAGATTGTCGTGCAAGCACATCCCGGTTATCATTGAAGGTCTAAATAAGGAAATTAGTCGAGAAAATACTAATTGAAGAATACTAAAGCATGTTTCCTTGATTAGGTCTACAACGGTTTTGCAAATTATGTTAAGCCATTTAATGGGATTTCACGCCATTTTCAGGCATGTGGCATGTCCAGTTTAATGTGTGCGGTAAGACCTCGACATGAATCGATACATCTCAGTAGAACCACCGTCATTTCGTAAATATTTGGCAAACTTTCTGACAAAAAGTTTATGGGCTGAGTAGGGCTCGAACCGATGACCTCAGCGGTGAAAATTAATTGAATAAAGTTAATTGAAAGGTAATTGAATAAAGTTGTTAAAAACAATTTTGAAAAAATGTTGATTATTTTACAAAGGAAAAACAGCGATAATCGACAGAAAAATACGTACCACCAGGGGGCGTTGTTAACGAGAAACTGTGGTACTATATTAAATAAGGAAAGCTTAAACGACAGCAGCTGAGACTTCAGAGATCAAATTTACAGAATTTTTATAAATTACGCCAGATGTCAAAGAATCCAATAGGAACGCGGTTAACTTTAGATGTGATCATTAGACAACAGCACAATAGGCTTTAGGCCACTCGGTCACGTAGTTCGATCTTCGTCCTGAGTCCCTTTCAGTCAAATGTGTTCTAAGTATTATATCTAATTACACGGTGTGTCCTTATCAAGGGGTGGGGGTGGGGGCTGTATTATATAATATGTATTTTACTGTTAATAAGGAGGAGGGCGTACACTTATTGAAGCACTACATTTTCAGCCAACTTAACTATATTTACAAACATTTAGGTATTATTGTTCAGGCTCGTATTTAAATTTCTCAATAGTTCATGTCGGTATTAGTAGATAGATTCGAAGCTTTCTTTGTTTTGACAAAAAGAAGATTTAGCCTGAAATATCCGAAAATAATAGAGTTCTGACGAATGAAATAATACAAAACGTTTCCGTTTTCATATTTTTTGTTTGTTGCTGTTGTTGTATTATAGCATGTGTTGTGTACTACACGTGATGTACCATTGTGTCCACATGACGGTAACATGTTTATGACATGTTAAAACACTCTGTCTATTAATGCCATTTGTTCATTAACAAATAGCAATTACCAACTCATAAGCAATTAGCAATCCTGCATGTTCTGCAATCAATCAAGCAATTAATTTGACAACCATGTGGACAACCTAGTGGACGTACCGCAGAAGTAAGAAGGTTAGATCGTTTTGTAGCATATTGACCTCCTGTCAAGAAGTATAAAAAATATACCAACACAGATGTTCATGGTACAGGGGTTTATAATAATTTGGAATTATGTTTGAGTGTTAGAAGACGAAAATATAATCGTGTTTGTGTTTCTCAAACATTTTCGACACTGTAGATCGAACCCACGGCCACATTAGTAGGAAAAATAAAAATAAAATCCTCTTGTTTAAGTTTTTATAAATATTTGTTGTTGTTTTATTCTTGTTTTCCCAACCAACGAATTAATGACAGGCACTCCCGCCTACACACCATGCAATAGTGTTCCGTTTTTCTATTTCCTACTACACAGATGTCTGACACTATAAGTATTCTAGTATTTTATTAAAAAGTAGTTCAAATCTTTGGAACTTGGAATTTAAACTTTATTCCTCCTTAGAAATCTTTCTAAATTACTGGGGTTTACGTGAGAAAAAACATGTATTGACATAATAATATAGGTCTCTTGGTGAAGACAGACAGGCGGACGGACGGACGGACGGACGGACGGACGGACTTCGTTTGAGCTTCAATAAAACCAAATGAATGTACTAACTAAATTTAAATACATTTAAAAAAGCTTCGAAAACATCAAAAGTGCAAAAGAGACTGAAAAAGCAGAATTATTTAATGAAAAGAAAAAAGCAACTAAACTGAAGATATTTATGAAACAGAAGCAAAGCACATAGATGAGGCAATGTAAGTTATTGAACTTTCACAACCACTGATATCTACAACATTAACAAGACTTGAAAACATTATTGAGTTTGGAATGTTGGAGGAGAAATTTCTTGCTATGAAATCTGCATCAAATGACGTGAAAAAAATATGAGGAAATCATCCAGGACACAAAATCAGTTTTAACAAGAACGATTAATTTTACAGACAATCATGAACTGTCAAATACCGAAAGTGTAGGTAAAATCATGATGGTTAAAGAAAGTAAAGACTTGGAAATGGACTTTCATGGTGTTATTTTACTAGTAAGTTATTTTGACAAAACACATAGTCTCATTAGTTCTATGACAATCCTATCAAATGAAAAGTACCTTGTACTGGATGCTCATAACATGAAGCTGAAACTGTTCAGTGCAAGTAAAGTCTTCTTGGGTGAGCTTACTCTTCCAGACAAATCAGCTACTATGGATGTTTTGAATGACAAGGAAGTAGTAGCCATTATCCCAAGTGAGGGTCTACAACAGAGTCTACATGTGATTCGTATTGACAATGGCATAATGACACTTGGCAGGTGTCTGTCAACAAAACTGTATAACTGGTGTGATACCAAGTACTCAGACACAGAACTGTTAACATTATCCTGGTGATATGTCTGGACAGTTCTATATCCAGATTATTGATCATAATGCGAATGTTATAAAAAGTTCAACAAAACTAAATAATCATCTGTTGACAGCACCATTGTGTGTACACTATAGTTCAGATAAAACAAAAGATCTAGTCTATGTAGTAGATGAGGAAAATGGCTGTATAGTTCTGACACTTGGTGGTGAGGTTATGTCTCAATATAAAGCTGACACTTATGATGAATATTTGGAACTTGCTATTGATGATGAAGGCTGTGTTAATATTGGGTGTGGCCATGCATCAAATATCGAGATGAATGTTATAAAGATTTCTCCATCAGAGAAGAAGATTAAGTGGTTATTTCATAATGACAAAAAGGATGCGGTTATACCCATTCACTGTAAAGGAAACAAAATGTTTGTCTACACAGAAGTAAACGATACTCCTTGTGTGGCTTGTGTCTACACCAGCCTCCTATAAAGACTGAGTAGACAACATAGACCGAAATACAACAGTTCAACAGGTGTTGAATATAATACAGTGAAACTTGTCAATAATGACACTTAAAAATAAAGATAAAAAGGAAAGGTCATACAACCTCACACTAAAGGAAACAAAACGTTTGTCTTCACAATGATACTAATGTGTGGCTTGTGTCTACATCAACATCATATAAAGACATTTTGTGTCTAATGAAGTGGAACATCTGTGTTTGAAGGGAATATATCAGGATTCTTTCAAAATCTTAAAATTGGCTTAAAAACATTTTTTCCAATATATGTATACTCACTCACCCTGTATTGACAAAAGGATATCTATTTACACATGTCAAAATAATATATTGAAAAAGGATTTTTAACTTGGGCTACGCGCTTAAGTTAGACTAAAATAGATTCCCTTATAAAAATCGTAACATAATAATAGTGTGGCATATTAAACGAGCCACGTGATTTCATTTTGATTTCAATTTGTTTTCAGTTTGATCCGTTTTACAGGTTTACACGTAGTAAAACTAATTTCACCTAAGAATGATGATGTGACTCGTCAAGTAGTAGTTCAGTGCAGCTGCTCATTTTTAGACTCGGGATTTTATTTCAAGTTTACCACTCCAATTTAAATATCAATATTGTCACGTTTCGGTGGATTTGACATACCAAACCATTCCAATTTTATTCATTAATGATATAACGCGATGCTTTTTATCCAATTGAAAAATAATTTTATTTTTTTAGACATTTATAGTGTGTTTTTTCTTCCTGATCTACACCTTTTAAGTGGAAAGATATAATCTGTGCCTAAAGGGAACTGTGAAAATGTTGTCATTTGCTACAATATATTTTTGATGATTAATTCAGCAATATAATTATTTTAGTTAAATAACAATTCATTCTTTTGGTATTTGGCATGCTTTTGATTGATAAAAAAACATATGTATTGCAAAGTTCAACAAGTTATTAATGAAAAATAGTTAAGGACATAATTTTATATAACCATTATTTAATTGATATATACAAAATTAATAAATGTGAAAATATCATGAATATCTATTTTTTCCTTGCAGCTGATGTCAATTCAAAAATGATTTTTCAAAACATTCAATAATGTTTAATTCAACAAATTATTTCGATATGAATAATCAAGCAGTATGCAAGTACCGCGCAAAACCTGCATATGCCCTTGGTCGAATATTGGTTTGGATACGATAGTGTGTACTGTACATTGTACAGTAAGCAATCCCTTGGGTTGGGTGGGAGGAACCTGACCTAAAAATGGGTACATCCCCTGTAAACTTCAAAACATTGGCATAAACTCTACATTGCAGTCTTTAATTTGGGGGTAAAAAATTTACATATTCAAACCAATTAATGGGGTCGAAACTCATACAAATTATATATGGGTCAAAACTCTACATTTAATCTAAATAAATCACAATGACATAAGCTGTTGGATTTCATTAAGAATAAAAGCGAAGAGGTTCCTAGCCTGGGGTTCCTAGGCAGGAGGTGATTGAACACGTTGATTACAAACCAATCAGAAGATTACTATGTGTAACAAAAGTTTAACAAACTTTAGCCCTCGCCATGACCTCAGAAAAAGAATAGAATTATACAAAGAAAGAAGTTCTATATATTTTCCTAAAACTGAGAAAATTGTATCTCCTAAAAATATGACCAGATATTTTCTTTTGTTGCTAATGATCATGGGGCTTCCTAGCAAAATCGCAGCGGTGGTCTAGTGGTAGAGCATCCACATCGCACACTGAAGGTCTTGGGTTCGATCCCCAATTTGATCACACAACATTGAAAAAATGGTACTAGAAGCTTCCTCACTTCAGCATTTAGAAGAAAGTTCTCGTGCTGGTCGGCCCATTGTCAGTATAATGTGACTGAATGGGCTATCATACCCTGTCTCAGCGGCATGGCACTCCAGTTTGACAACGCTTAGCATACTGTTTCAGGGAGACACTGTCGCGATATAACTTAAAAATTGTTGAAAGCGATGCTAAACTTTATAAAACAACAACTTTCCAACAAGAACCTACATGCATACACATATCTGTTTCTAGTCCTTACTTGAATATTGGTTCGATAAGATATTAAGGTATTTTACTGTACATTGTAAAGTAATTGATATGTGTACATGACCCAGGGTAATATCACCTGATAATCCCCGTATATCAGTCACTTTCCTATCAGGAAGTTTACAAATGATAACAAAAGTTTAACGAACTACAGTCCCATTCACGACCCCAGATTTAAATGTTTAGATAACTGATATCAGTCATCCAAATATTAGCTTTACTTCAAATCTTGATTTTTCCTTGCATTATGATCTCCTTTGGAAAATCATTCATATCTTATGCTCACCCACTAAAATATGTAAATATATATAGGCTGGCTTCTGACCCTTAGGATGGTTACACTTTTTTGTGATCCATTAAAACTAAATGTACACACGCAGGGCTTTTTTCCCTGTAAATTGAGGAAGAGTTCCAAGCCTTCGAAATTTGGGGAAAACAGCGCGATTGAAGAGGGAAAATATTTAGCTTGAGCAAACTGGAAAACAAAAGGTGGGTCGTTCTTAAGAAGATTGTTTTTTAAGTTTCTCTTTGTTAAACTGATTAGTCCCTGAGATTGGACCAATTTTGATCCTAAGGTAACAGTTTTAATAATAATGAGAGAAAATTAATAGGTGATACTACATGCAAAATATCAAAGCTCCAGGCCATGCTCTTTTGGACGAGAATAACTTAAAAATTTCAAAGACCTGATAGTCCCCTGGGTCGGAGCCAAATCTGAACCCAGGTTTATGATTTGAATAAACTTAAGAGAGTTTTACATAAAAATGTTTCACACCAAGTTGAAAATCTGTAAAGCAGTTTCAGATAAAAAAATCCTTTAATGCAATAGATTGACAGTGGCTGGACAACATATGGACAGCAAACAACAGAACGACGACTGATACAGGGCGAGCACAACAGCTCACCTGCGAGCTTTGACTTGAGCGAAATAAAAAAACTGTAAAAATACTTCCTATATACTAGTACTAGCACATGCATTTGATGAGTGAATTTGTTCTTGAACCTAGAGGTATTACAGATATATGTCAGATATCATTATATGATGGAAGGTGGAAAAAAACACACGGACAAGCCCACCCGACTCTCATACTCAAATTGTGTTTTTACAAGGCGGACAAAAACCAAATTTGATGAGTTTTTTTTGTCCTAGTAGCAAAATTCTTATACGATATGTGAAAAATGAATGCCACTATCTACAGGTACAAATGGGAAAATGTCATATCAAGATTCTCAAAACAATCTACTAAACGTACACATACATACAGCTGTGCACATTAAAGGCTAAGGTGTGTCTGACATGCCACTCATGCCACCGAGTAGGGTACTATGCTAATATACTATAGTGTGGCAGTGCTTGTAATAGTGTCTCAACTGATTTTTATGGTGCAGCTAAAATTCATGCGATACCAATACCCTTAATGTGAAAAACCAAGTCAGGAAGCTTTAAGTGCCATTTAATAAGTATCTGGATTGACTCAGTCAGAGGTCGACCTAACAACCTCCTGAAACAAGGGGGTGGGGAGAAGAAGAATGTGTAAATAATCATTCAATAAATATAGAGATCTTCAAGTCTAAAAATGCTTAACACATTATAATTCCTTTAACCTCGGTGTTTTAATCATACCAGGAAAATGTCTGCTCATTGATTGTGTATTTAGCTACAGCAAAGTAATATTCTAATGTCACATGACACGATATTGCTTCTAGGTGCATATCAGTGACACCTGGGTATGTTATGAATTCTTCTCTTAATGATCGGTTATAGACAACAATTCACCATTACAATCTTAAATTCTGTGGTATGACATACTAGTTAATCGAACCTATAACCTTCTGCACGAATGATTCACGGGTCGTGAGTTTGTATCCCCGCCCAGCCGCGTTATCCGTGATGATTGATATACGACATTGCGTATTATTATCATTTGTCTCTCATCGCTGATTCAAGCGGGAAAGTTATCAGCTACTTACGGTGATGGGGTGTGTTTGTGTACTGGGAAACCTTTCAGGATCCCAGAAAACAGTGGTTTGGTTGACTGTTAGCCATCGACGTCATAAAAATTACGCTAAATAATCAATCATCAATCAATCAATCAATATTCTGTACGAATGATGTGGGATATACCACTGCTTCGAGCGAAACTTCTTTATGAGCTACTGGAGAAAAGAATAAATAGGCTATTTACAATAATAAATACCTCTATAAAATACATTCACACCAAACACCCGGAACTGTTTATACCTATTTGTAGAGAATGGGATCATGTCCGGATTCTTTTTCACTTACCCATGTTTAAAAACGAACAGGCAAAAGCAGTTCCGGTTGTTCTCAGTAGTAGGTGTCCATTATTGGATGACTACAGGTTAGTCAATATGAGTGTCTGCCTGGGTATAAGATCCATATCGTGGTATCTCTTTCCGGCGGTATGTTCCAGCTGAAAGTTGGTACTGAGAAAGCTGATGATTGCGAGTATAAACATTTAAATGAAATATTTTATTTCTTATTGGTCAGTTACCTGAATTACCCTAAAATTGTTTATATCATCTTGAAAATATAATTATATACTAGCGTAAGGTACGAAAAACTGCGGAACAAAATTAATCTGCTTAATGTGTCAAGAATTTATAGTTGTATTGTTCTCGAAATAAGTTTTTTATAGAACAGAAAAACACGTTAAACTCAATTTGCTTATAATAGTTCATTATCATGACCTTTTTCAGTGAAATAAGAATAAGAATAAAAAAAATAGAAAAGCAAAAAAATGCCTACCTACTAACCTACCTACCTACCCTATTTGTTTTGGTCAAGTAACCCTAAACAGTTTTTTTCTGGCCTTATGTATTTAACGTTGCTGAGCGCAGCTTTGATGTGTGGTACCAGCGTCAATACCGACAAATCAATTGAAAAACAATAAATGTCACTGGCAAGTGTTGCATGCTCCCAAAATTGTCTGTGAACATAACGATATATTTTGTAATAGGTAGCGATGTATCCATGATATCAAGACTAACCTTTCAGACTAGACACGCAATTTCATGGGGTTTTTTACATTAAAGTGTGACCTTAACCTTTGTGTAACCTTAACCATAACATCTAATACAAAGGTCTGGGTATTTCTACAGGTAAATGCAGGTGACACATCATTGTGATATTCTGATCACTTGTGTCAAGCTATTTAAAAAACCCTCCCTGTCAAACAAAGTTAAAGACCAGAAATGAAATATCAAACAAACTGAAAGTGTGACCTTGACCACTGATGTAACGTTCTGGGTCTAAAAGACACTTCGCCATGTCATGTTGATCAATTGATAAATTTAGCCAAGTGTTTTTGAAATCCATCCGTGTATGTTAAAGTAACAGACTGGACTTGAAATCTCAAACAGACTCAAAGTGTTGCTGAACAAACTCAAAGTGTGACCTTGGCCTTTGAGGTACGGTACTTGGTCTTACGTGCGACACATCGCCATGACATCTTGATCAATTGAGCCAAATTGAAGACAACGTTACAGACCAAACACAAAATATCAAACTAATTGAAAGTGTGACCTTGACCTCTAAGGAAAGGTTCTGGGTCTTACACGCGAAACTTCATCAAATCATTTTGATCAACTGAGCCAAGTGAAATGTATCTATAGGTGACAAAGTTACAGGCCGGACATGAAATCTCAGACTGAAAGTGTTGTCAAAGACCAATTGTTACCTTGACCTTTAACGTACGAATGTGGGTCTTACGCATGACACATCGTCATGTCATAATGGTGAATTGAGCCAAGTGTTTTTGAAATTTTTCCACATGTGACAAAGTCACAGACAGGATACGAAATCTCAAGCAGACTAAAAGTATCGTCAAAACAAAGGTAAATTGTGACCTTGACATTTGAAGTAGGAGTCTGGGTTTTACACGCGACACGACGTCATATTATATTGATCATCCGATTTATAAAATACATCTATGCAAGACAAAGTAACAGGCCATACACGAAATGTCACACAGACTCAAAGTGCTGTCAAACAAACTCAAAGTGTGACCTTGACCTTTGAGGTACAGGACCTAAATTCATCAATATTTTGAGTCTGAGATTTTGACTCAGACTCAAATTGTCAAAAATTTAGGATTCAAATAACATCTATTCAACAATGAAATTACTTTATTTATTAATAGAAACAAGTAATTTTATTGATTATTTAATAATAAATGTTACAGGGTTACTGAAATATTGAAATATGAGCATGCCTAACCTAAAACCTTTCACCGAATTAATTGAGTATAATTTCATTGATGTATAGGTAGTGGTTACTGAAATATGAACATGTCTAAAACCTTTAACCGAATTTATTGAGCATAATTTCATTGATGTATAGGTAGTGGTTACTGAAATATGAACATGCCTAAAACCTTTAATCGAATTTACTGAGTATAATTTCATTGATGTAAAAGTTGTGGTTACTGAAATATTGAAATATGAGCATGCCTAACCTAAAACCTTTAACCGAATTAATTGAGTATAATTTCATTGATGTATAGGTAGTGGTTACTGAAATATGAACATGCCTAAAACCTTAAACCAAATTTATTCAGTATAATTTCATTGATGTATAGGTAGTGGTTACTGAAATATGAACATGCCTAAAACCTTTAACCGAATTTATTGAGCATAATTTCATTGATGTATAGGTAGTGGTTACTGAAATATGAACATGCCTAAAACCTTTAATCGAATTTACTGAGTATAATTTCATTGTTGTATATGTAGTGGTTACCGAAATATGAACATGCCTAAAACCTGTAACCGAATTTATTGAGTATAATTTCATTGATGTATAGGTAGTGGTAACTGAAACATGAACATGCCTAAAACCTTTAAACCGAATTTATTGAGTATAATTTCATTGATGTATAGGTAGTGGTTACTGAAATATGAACATGCCTTAAAACCTTAAACCGAATTTATTGAGTATAATTTCATTGATGTATAGGTAGTGGTAACTGAAATATGAACATGCCTTAAAACCTTTAATCGAATTTACTGAGTATAATTTCATTGATGTATAGGTAGTGGTTACTGAAATATGAACATGCCTAAAACCTTTAATCGAATTTACTGAGTATAATTCCATTGATGTATAGGTAGTGGTTACTGAAATATGAACATGCCTAAAACCTTAAACCGAATTTATTGAGTATAATTTCATTGATGTATAGGTTGTGGTTACTGAAATATGAACATGCCTTAAAACCTTTAATCGAATTTAATGAGTATAATTTCATTGATGTATAGGTAGTGGTTACTGAAATATGAACATGCCTAAAACCTTTAATCGAATTTACTGAGTATAATTTCAATGATGTATAGGTAGTGGTTACTGAAATATGAACATACCTAAAACCAATAACCGAATTTACTGAGTATAATTTCATTGATGTATAGGTAGTGGTAACTGAAATATGAACATGCCTAAAACCTTTAATCGAATTTACTGAGTATAATTTCATTGATGTATAGGTAGTGGTTACTGAAATATGAACATGCCTAAAACCTTAAACCAAATTTATTCAGTATAATTTCATTGATGTATAGGTAGTGGTTACTGAAATATGAACATGCCTAAAACCTTTAACTGAATTTATTGAGCATAATTTCATTGATGTATATGTAGTGGTTACTGAAATATGAACATGCCTAAAACCTTAAACCAAATTTATTGAGTATAATTTCATTGATGTATAGGTAGTGGTAACTGAAATATGAACATGCCTAAAACCTTAAACCAAATTTATTGAGTATAATTTCATTGTTGTATAGGTAGTGGTTACTGAAATATGAACATGCCTAAAACCTTAAACAAAATTTATTGAGTATAATTTCATTGATGTATAGGTAGTGGTTACTGAAATATGAACATGCCTAAAACCTTTAACCGAATTTATTGAGTATAATTTCATTGATGTATAGGTAGTGGTTACTGAAATATGAACATGCCTAAAACCTTTAACCGAATTTATTGAGTATAATTTCATTGATGTATAGGTAGTGGTAACTGAAATATGAACATGCCTAAAACCTTTAATCGAATTTACTGAGTATAATTTCATTGATGTATAGGTAGTGGTTACTGAAATATGAACATGCCTAAAACCTTTAACCGTAATATTGAGTATAATTTCATTGATGTATAGGTAGTGGTAACTGAAATATGAACATGCCTAAAACCTTTAATCGAATTTACTGAGTATAATTTCATTGATGTATAGGTAGTGGTTACTGAAAAATGAACATGCCTAAAACCTTTAACCGAATTTACTGAGTATAATTTCATTGATGTTAAAGTTGTGGTTACTGAAAAATGAACATGCCTAAAACCTTTAACCGAATTTATTGAGTATAATTGCATTGATGTAAAAGTTGTGGTTACTGAAATATGAACATGCCTTAAAACATGTAACCGAATTTATTGAGTATAATTTCATTGATGTATAGGTAGTGGTTACTGAAATATGAACATGCGTAAAACCTTTAATCGAATTTAATGAGTATAATTTCATTGATGTATAGGTAGTGGTAACTGAAATATGAACATGCCTAAAACCTTTAATCGAATTTACTGAGTATAATTTCATTGATGTATAGGTAGTGGTTACTGAAATATGAACATGCCTAAAACCTTTAACCGAATTTATTGAGTATAATTTCATTGATGTATAGGTAGTGGTTACTGAAATATGAACATGCCTAAAACCTTTAACCGAATTTATTGAGTATAATTTCATTGATGTATAGGTAGTGGTAACTGAAATATGAACATGTCTAAAACCTTTAATCGAATTTACTGAGTATAATTTCATTGATGAATAGGTAGTGGTTACTGAAAAATGAGCATGCCTAAAACCTTTAACCGAATTTACTGAGTATAATTTCATTGATGTTTAAGTTGTGGTAACTGAAATATGAACATGCCTAAAACCTTTAACCGAATTAATTGAGTATAATTTCATTGATGTAAAAATTGTGGTTACTGAAAAATGAACATGCCTAAAACCTTTAACCGAATTAATTGAGTATAATTTCATTGATGTAAAAATTGTGGTTACTGAAATATGAACATGCCTTAAAACCTGTAACCGAATTTATTGAGTATAATTTCATTGATGTATAGGTAGTGGTAACTGAAATATGAACATGCCTAAAACCTTTAATCGAATTTACTGAGTATAATTTCATTGATATCTAGGTAGTGGTTACTGTAAAATGAACATGCCTAAAACCTTTAACTGAATTTATTGAGTATAATTTCATTGATGTTAAAGTTGTGGTTACCGAAATATGAACATGCCTAAAACCTTAAACCGAATTTATTGAGTATAATTTCATTGATGTAAAAGTTGTGGTTACTGAAATATGAACATGCCTTAAAACCTGTAACCGAATTTATTGAGCATAATTTCATTGATGTATAGGTAGTGGTTACTGAAATATGAACATGCCTTAAAACCTGTAACCGAATTTATTGAGCATAATTTCATTGATGTATAGGTTGTGGTTACTGATATATGAACATGCCTAAAACCTTTAACCGAATTTATTGAGTATAATTTCATTGATGTATAGGTAGTGGTTACTGAAATATGAACATGCCTAAAACCTTTAACCGAATTTACTGAGTATAATTTCATTGATGTATAGGTAGTGGTTACTGAAATATGAACATGCCTAAAACCTTTAATCGAATTTACTGAGTATAATTTCATTGATGTATAGGTAGTGGTTATTGAAAAATGAACATGCCTAAAACCTTTAACTGAATTTATTGAGTATAATTTCATTGATGTAAAAGTTGTGGTTACTGAAATATGAACATGCCTAAAACCTTTAACCGAATTTATTGAGTATAATTTCATTGATGTATAGGTAGTGGTTACTGAAAAATGAACATGCCTAAAACCTTTAACCGAATATACTGAGTATAATTTCATTGATGTTAAGTTGTGGTTACTGAAATATGAACATACCTAAAACCTTAAACCGAATTTATTGAGTATAATTTCATTGATGTAAAAGTTGTGGTAACTGAAATATGAACATGCCTAAAACCTTTAACCGAATTTATTGAGTATAATTTCATTGATGTATAGGTAGTGGTTACTGCAAAATGAACATGCCTAAAACCTTAAACCGAATTTATTGAGTATAATTTCATTGATGTAAAAGTTGTGGTTACTGAAATATGAACATGCCTAAAACCTTTAACCGAATTTATTGAGTATAATTTCAATGATGTATAGGTAGTGGTTACTGAAATATGAACATGCCTAAAACCTTAAACCGAATTTATTGAGTATAATTTCATTGATGTAAAAGTTGTGGTTACTGAAATATGAACATGCCTAAAACCTCTAACCGAATTTATTGAGTATAATTTCATTGATGTAAAAGTTGTGGTAACTGAAATATGAACATGCCTAAAACCTTTAACCGAATTTATTGAGTATAATTTCATTGATGTATAGGTAGTGGTTACTGCAAAATGAACATGCCTAAAACCTTAAACCGAATTTATTGAGTATAATTTCATTGATGTAAAAGTTGTGGTTACTGAAATATGAACATGCCTAAAACCTTTAACCGAATTTATTGAGTATAATTTCAATGATGTATAGGTAGTGGTTACTGAAATATGAACATGCCTAAAACCTTAAACCGAATTTATTGAGTATAATTTCATTGATGTAAAAGTTGTGGTTACTGAAATATGAACATGCCTAAAACCTCTAACCGAATTTATTGAGTATAATTTCATTGATGTATAGGTAGTGGTTACTGAAAAATGAACATGCCTAAAACCTTTAACCGAATTTACTGAGTATAATTTCATTGATGTTAAAGATGTGGTTACTGAAATATGAACATGCCTAAATCCTTAAACCGAATTTATTGAGTATAATTTCATTGATGTAAAAGTTGTGGTTACTGAAATATGAACATGCCTAAAACCTGTAACCGAATTTATTGAGTATAATTTCATTGATGTATAGGTAGTGGTTACTGAAATATGAGCATGCCTAAAACCTTTAACCGAATTTATTGAGTATAATTTCATTGATGTATAGGTTGTGGTTACTGAAATATGAGCATGCCTAAAACCTTTAACCGAATTGACCGAGTATAATTTCATTGATGTATAGGTAGTTATTGCTGAAATATGAACATGCATTAAACCTTTAACCGAATTTACTGAGTATAAGTTCATTGATGTATAGGTTGTGGTTACTGAAATATGAACATACCTAAAACCTTTAACCGAATTTACTGTGTATAATTTTATTGATGCATAGGTAGTTGTTACTGAAATATGGACATGCCTAAAACCTTTAACCGAATTTACTGAGTCCTATTGCATTGATGTATAGGTAGTGGTTACTGAAATATGAACATGCCTAAAACCATTAGCCGAATTTATTAAGTATAAAAGGGGCAATAGCTTTGCCTAAAATCAAAATATAGTCATTCAACTTGGCGTCTTGAGTTTTTGAGTAATGGTAGTGAACACTCACGTGTAGTTTCATTGATTTCTGTGTGGGAAGTGGTAGATATGAGAATGCCTAAACGTTAACTAAAATAGTTATGCTGCTGCCGACGTCAAGGCGAGTACAATAGCATCCTTTTTTCAAAATAAGATCAGCTAAAAACATTATTTTAGATAAAGTGCTGGGTGTTCCTGCAGAAGTGGAAATTATTTATTTACTTATTTTTACAATAATGTAACTACCAATGAACATAACACCATTAAAAAAGTCCTGTCAGCATATGACCAAAAGAAACCAACAAAAAGTATGATTAGTCACAAAAATGTATTTTACATTTGTAATGTTACAAAGCGAAAACTTAAAACATTTGATTTATTGGTTACATTTTATCACGTATTGAAGCTCGGATATTCTCTACAGTATCTTTTCCGCGTATCATATCTGCGGCCTTTTCGGCAATCATGATTGTTGGAGCATTTGTATTTCCAGAAACAATATTTGGCATAATGGATGCATCCACCACTCTCAAACCACTAACACCCTTTACTCTAAGTTCTGGGTCTACCACAGTGGTCTTATCTTCAACTGGTCCCATCTTACAGGTTGATGTTGGATGGTACACTGTAACTGCCAAATAACGTAATAAACACTTGTAAAATTTGTCAGATTGAAATTCAAATTCGTTACATATATCTCTGTTAAGTCTGTCAAATGAAGCATTAATGGCCTGGAAGGCATCTGTTGCAAAAAGCTTCTCGACAACTCTTATTCCTTTAATGAATGTTTTGATGTCCTCTTCTTCCGCTAAATAGTTTGGATCAATGCGAGGATAATCAAATGGATCAGAACTCTCTAGAGTTATGGTACCGCGACTTTTTGGGTGAAGTAGAATTGGTAAAGCCAGAAAGCCTTCTGTTGTACTTTCGGGATATATATCTTTTCCTCTAAACATTGACTGATTAAACTTCAGCATGCCAACTACTGGAATACTTGAAAAAATGTGCAGCTGAATATCAGGATACTTGGTAGAACAATCCTCAGTCTTTATAAATGCTGTGCCTCCAAGGGCTGTCGTTGACCAATATCCAGATTTAAGAAGAAAATACTGAGCAATAGATGATATTGATACTATTTTTGACTCTGTTATACTGTCGGTGGTGTTAATATCGGTAGGTATATAGAGCATCAGATGGTCCTGTAGATTCTGTCCTACAGGTAAGTCCTCTATCACAGGTATATCCAGACTTTCTAAGTGATCTTTTGGTCCTATGCCAGACAGTAACAATATCTGAGGTGAGCCTATCGCCCCAGCTGACAAAATTACCTCTTTAGTAGCTTTTACAGTTTCTTTTCTCCCATTTCTAACAAAAGAAACACTAACCGCTCTTTTGTTCACAAATTCAATTTTAGTAACATGTGACTTTACCGATACATGTAAATTATTTCGAGTCATTGACGGACGTAAAAATTCACGAGCAGTGCTTGCCCTTTCACCTCTTCGAACAGTGACTTGGCTGATGCCAAACCCGATTTGATTTTCTCCGTTGATGTCAACTTCCTGATATCCTAATTCTTTTCCTGCTCTTACGAATGTCTTTCCTAAAGGGAGCTGTGTTTCTTTGGTAACACCTAGAGGGCCACCTGTTCTATGATACTGAGAATTTTTCAGTTCCTCGACCAAATTATCTTCGGATTTTAGAAAGTAGGGTAAAACATCCTTATACCCCCAACCTTCACAACCATTCTCCGCCCACTCATCGTAATCGTATCTACTTCCGCGGACATACTGCATGTAGTTGTAAATACTGGTTCCACCAAGAAGTTTACCTCTTGGCCAGTAATGTTTGTTATCATCAAATACTTTCGACGAATGTTTTTGCGGTTCCGTGAAGTATTCCCAGTCAGACTTGGAATTCTGCAGAGCTCCGTGAAAAATTGGAACGGAATTATTAATATTACCGATTTCCTCATCACCAGCTTCGAGCAGCAGGACGGTAACATCAGCATCCTCAGACAGCCGTGCAGCCAAGACAGCCCCTGCTGACCCAGCTCCAATAATGATGTAGTCATACGTACTGTTCACTTTATCAACCACTAAAGATTTCTCCTCATGCAAGAAAATGTATCCAATATATGCAACAAGTCCAACAATTAATACAGTTCTAATCATCTCCATTTTTCAGCTTTTCTTTGTTTAATGTTTAAGACAGCTTATTAACTTTTTTTTTTCTATCAAAGTTATTTTGTTATATTACAAATTGGCTAATATAAACAAATATTCGTTTCTTTATCATGACAGTAAAGTGATTATATGTACCATGTATATTTTACACTGGTGATATACACTGTATCTGAACTGTGAGGTCATACAATCTGTGGTCATGATCTGGAACGTGCTACCACATTATAACCTGTATAATCTGTTAATCTACTTTAATCCAGGTGAAATCTGTTGAGTACACTTTTATCAATAATACTCCCTCAAATGAGTGTGCTCTTCATGCACACGGTATTTTACATACATCAATCTTATTCCTAATTTATTTGTTACAAATCCATACTTATACTGAATGTGGTTTAACAATATGTGCAGTTGGATAAAGGTTATTATTTTGAAACTGCTTTTTGTGGTGAACTCCACGAACAAGGTATAAATATATTGGGGGTGGGGGTGGTTCTATATAAAAAAATATACAGTTTTCACCCATTCTTGTACTTTTACTTGGTTTTACAATGGTAAGATTTTGAGTCTGAGTTTCATTCTCAGACTCAAATTATGATGAATTTAGGCCCAGGTATGGACATTTCAATTGGGAATCTGGTTGTTACGCGCGACACGTCGTCATGTTATTTTGATCATTTGTAGCAGGTATTTATAAAATCCATCTATGCATGACAAAGTTACAGGCCGGATACGAAATCGCACAGACTCAAAGTGTTGTCAAAGAAAATCAAAGAGTGACCTTGACCTTTGAGGTATTGGTGTGGGTCTTACTCGCGATACGTCGTCATGTTATGTTGATCATTTGTGGCAAGTATTAATAAAATCCATCTATGCGTGACAAAGTTACAGGCTGGACACGAATTACCGGACGGAAAGACGGACAGACAGACAGATAGACAGAGACATGACCGAGGGTGAAAATGAACACGAAATAGGATAGAAGTTAACAATCATTTCTTTAACCCTTTTCCCCATAATATCACGTTCCTTCAGATTGAGTTTCCGTGCAGTAACAGCAGATATGTAAGTTGATATGAAATGTACATCCAAATTTCTGTTAACAAGACCCAAAACTTATTTTACTTGGTCATCAGCAACGATATGAGATTTTTTCTTTGACATAGATGATATGACTAGGACATAGAGCTAAGTACATTTTGTTTCTTAGATTTATTAATGTATCTGGATAGAAGGTTAGACGTCAAACGTTTACATAAAAAGTATCATTGATAAGAATTATGGCACGATGCCAACAGCGATTTCTGACATGATTTGAATTTAAAAGTAATAACCTAAAATTTGTTTAGATATAAAACATAAATCAATCAATTTTAACTTTATTTTATTTTCAATTTAAATAACTGCTTTAAATTATGTCCGAGTTGTCTAAATCTCCCTCTCAAGATCACTAACCTGTTATGTTCTGCTCTGATACAATGTCATTTGTACTATTCATGTTCTTCTTGGTACCCAAGCTTAAACAAATTATTAAGAAACAAACTTCAAATCTGACAAAATAAAATTGTTAGATTCATTAATGGTGTGGAACCTGGAGAAAGTGTCAACAATGGTAGTATGGCTAATATGTCTTTTAAATATAGAAAATAGAAATAAGCAATTTCTTCTTAACCATGTTTTAAAAATTGTAAATCACAGGTGTCCGTTATAAATAAAAGTAAATTGTGTTTTTGATAAAAATGTGCACCCTTATTCCACTAGGGCAAATTTATATCATTTAAATGTACCCAAATACTGTGGGAAAGATAATGTAACCTTCTTTTACAGTACAATCAATGCTTGGACTGCATTGACTGTAGACATTTAGAAAATTAACAAAGATAGTCACTTTAAAAGTTCTGTCAAGACCCATTTATTAGACAGAGCTAGGAAAGCATAGTTTATTTATTGCCAGTGTTGGCTAGATATGCTCAATGTTTCAATTGTTATATTTCTATACAAAATTTGTAAAAATAATAATATATTTGTAAACGGCAAATAAATTATTGAAACATTCCATGTGTTAACTTCCAAATTCCAAAGTTTTCAACTTTATAGTGGAGAGGGTCTGTTAGGTTTTTTTTGCATATACCATATAGGCCCATTTATTTTTCTGCATATGCCATATAGGCCCATTTATTTTTCTGCATTTGCCATAAAGGCGAAATATTGTTTGGCATATGCCATATCAGGTTATTGATTTTTTTCTATATGCTATTCGAAAATTGAATTAAAATTCTAAAATATTTTTTTTCTTTTTTGAGTCTTTTGATCTATTTTGATATATTTTCAAGCCTCTTTAAGATCCTTACACGATCTTAGAATCACCAACGTACGCCAAAAAGTGTGATAACTTTGTAATCTAGTTTGTGACTAGCGTTCGACAGTTCCGTATGTTGAATTTTCATACCAAATAAAGCGTGACAAGTATAAACACATTACCTTTGATGACCGTTAATTCAGTTTGACCATTTTCCTATTCAAAATTAGAGACTCGTAGTCTTAAACTTTATTTCCTCCACATAGAAAAAAGTATTTTTTTGCATATGCCATATGGGTTCACCACCACGCCCCCCCCCCCCCCCCCCCCCCCCTAACAGACCATCATGGTATGTTACATTAATTGAATACTGCTTTGAGATTTGCCATTCATTACCATAGTTTTCTATAGAATATTTTATTGTGATAGATCATTAACTTTTTACATTGGATTTTGCCAAAACAGTAGTATAAAAACTGCATTGTGTGATACTTTATATTTAATAAGTTGCAATACTTAATTAATTTTATATAGTATAGTTGATAGTTATAAAATAACCTTTTACTAATTTATCTATCTTTTATATGTAAATGAGTATGTATATTTAATGTAGCCTGTATATGTGTGTTTTAACCTGAATAAACATCCATCAATCAATCTATCTCTCTCCACTGAGCCGTAGGTTCGAGTCCCGTTCGATCCAAAAACTTTGTGATAAAATGTGCAAGTTACTTGCGGAATGATGGTGGTTCTACTCAAATGTGTTCTTAATTCTTCCTTCATCAGTAATACTGGATATGCTTTATATAACCTGTGTGTTGAAAATGGCTTAAAAACCATTCAATGGCTTATGTGGTGAGAAGCATTTAGCGTGACGATCGCATATTCCAGCTTCTATTATTTAAATGTAATCGAAAATGACCACATCAAAACAGCTATTTCAACAGTTCTGAAGTTTATGAACTAATTTAGAAAATATTGAAAGTGACGAAATTCATTTTGCACTAACATCATAATCTAGTTTTCCCATAAGTCCAATACATGAAATCGTACATGTCGAAGTTCGCAGGAACCTTACATGGATGACATGTTTGGGGTTGTCTCTATTGTCCATGCGAACATCTTGGTATTATATGCTATACCGCTTGTCTTGGAGAGAATGGTGTGCTCCCAGGAAAAAAAGGTTAGTTTAACTAGACATGTGTTAGCCCTCGATGACATAAATCAAAATATTAAAAGTACTGGAACCTTGACATAGAAATGAAATGAAAAAAGGTTTATCACAGCTGGATACCCTTTCACATTGTGGTTGTGCCAAAATTGGGGGTGGGGTTAAGGGAGTGCTTAATATAACTATTTTCTGGTGTATATTTATATTAATATGCATAATATAAATATTATCAGTAAACTCTATAGAATTTTATATTCCAAATACCTGGCCAACACAAATTGCCTCTGTAATGCTCCAGGCAGAAAGAAATAGTGCATTTATAAATAAAGATCTTTACAAGTGTTTTGGTTGTAAACATATATATATATATATATTGCCATGAAATAAATCGTAAATGAAAATAATTATTTGACTGAGAGACACTCAGAGGACATTTTGATTGTTTTTTATCCTACAGTTTTCCATTTGCAATAACTAACTACAACATGAATTTAGATGATGAATGGTGAACTTCAATTTACTGGCCAACTAGCTTACACATGGACAATCATGCCATGTCATATATCAAAACAATGCTCAGGCCTTATTATTTAATTTCATATAGTTGGGCTCAACATTGGTAGCATGCGTACTTTATAGTTAGCAGGAATAGCAAAATTTCAATCTTTAACAAGTGTACGAATGCATGTGAAAAGATCAAGTTATTTTGGCTAATATTTTGACTATCATAACAAATGATATATCGAAACGATGGGGAAATTTTTGCAGCTTTCTTTACTGCAACTAAATAGAATGCATCTGATGTGCACAATAAAAACATTAAAATGTTTAAACTGGATGGGGTCTTCAGATTTCAACTGTTTCTCTCTCTAAAAGTTGCTGCTCAACTATTTTACACATGGACAATCATGCTTTATCATATATCAAAACAATTCTCAGGCCTTATTCTTCAATTACATATACTTGAGCTCAACATGGATAGCATGTGTACTTTAAAGTTAGCAGAAATAACATTTTTATTTACTGCCATTATATATAGTGTGTGTGAAGTGCAGGATACAAAATTAATTTAAAATATTAAAACTGGATGGGGTCTTAAAATAACGACTGACTTTCTAAAAGTTGCTGCACAACTATTTTATACACATTCGATATCATCAAGACATATACCATTACAATACTTACTAAAGCCAGTTAACACTTACGAGTTGGGCAGGACTGAACCATAAAATATTGATCAAACCTGATAAAATAAGACACTTCGGGTGGGGAAACGCAGCACAGTTCACTGATTGAAAATGCGTGTTTTCTTCACGTTAGTCCTTCCAGAGATATTTTATAATATATCAAACTAAAACTTATGTTTTGCTTCATAAGCGCATAAAATTTGGATATCAAACATATTCAAATAAACGCAGTTTTGAATCTTTGTCAATACTTACCGAGCGTTTGCTGTTTACATGTGTGGTTCCCCGCTATCCAACAGGGCCCTAATTGCGAAGGCAACGCCGAGAGTATTTTTTTGGTCCGAGAACCAAACTCAGGTTATTATAAAGTTTCAAACGGAAGAATAAATGAATAATCAACGATGCAATAAAACAAAAAGAAAAATAACGAAATAATTTCAAGATGACTGGTATTTATCTCCGAACTGAATAAAACTCATCGGTGATTCGTAGCTCAAATATTTTTTTCAGTGGCAGAATGTCATGGACGTCCTTCGGTTTTGTGTTAGCTGTTACTATTTATAGAACATATATTCTATGAAGCTTTAAAACGCGACTGTCAAACCCAGGCAAATTTTGCAAGTAAAATGACGCTAGAAATTCAATCAAACCCATGCGATCACCTCATCATTTGTTCTTAGTATGATATGATATTTCTTTTATAATGTAGCATTAATTATAATGACACAAAGATCAAATTTACCACTTTTAAATTAAGGAAAATAGTGAGCTTTACCAAAAACCCGTAATAATAATTTTTTAAAATATGGTCAACTTTTTTCATGTGTACCAGAACTATGGAAAATGAAGTAAAAAGATAACCTTCGTTTTAATTGATATTTGTATAAGTTATTTGATTTTTTTTTGTAATAAAAGAAAACGAGAAAAGCCTAAAATCAAATCAAGAACTCAAATGCGAAACAACTTTCTCGAATAACGATTTGAAATACGACCTTACCATTAGAACCACATCGACTGAAAAATAAAGAATTTTCAGTACAAATACCTTTTGGGATAGTACCAACAAAATGTGATTTAGCAAATTCAAATCTTTGCAGTTTTTTTGCAATATGAATATCGAAACAATATATCACCTTCTTTGGGAATGAATACATGCGCAAACTTTCTGGAATAAACTGACAACATATTTAAGAAATATGAATATAAACACAAACACAAATGTATGTTTAGAGACTATTACTTCCGGTTCGATAAACTCGACGGAAGCAATCAATTACATACTTTTCTGTCCAAAATATTACATTTTCACCAATATATTTCCCTTTTTAAACAATATTTACAAAATCGAGGAACAAATAGATCTAAAGTACGATAAACTTGCCAAACACAACAATAAAAGGAGATTTTTTTCTCAAGTAAAATGAAATCTACTATTTTCGGGAAGACGATATATTATTCTATTCCCACTTTTTTTTCTTTTACCTACCTTTTCTTGTACATATCGTTTCGTATCGCATCGCATCGCATCGCATCGCATCGCACCGCACCGCACCGTACCGTATTGTATTAACACACTTAAATTTTATGTTAATAAATTCAAAATTATTATAAAAAAGTCGATCATGTGAACTTATTATATATATCTCGTAACTAAATATTAGTACGCCTATGTGTTTGCTGGACTATGCTGATAAATGAAATAAACTTTTCAATTAAAGAAAATGTCACTTTCAATATTTTAGGGAATGTATCAATATTATACATAACGGATTGTAAACAAATCAGGAATTAGAGGCATTTTGCCATACATTTGATTTAACATAAATTACATCAAATCCTATACATGCAAGTAAATACGCGTGCATAAAAACTCATATACATTTATGTAAAATGTACAACTGATTGAATATCACCAACATAATTATGCGTAATTTACAAGATATTTTAAGATTTAAAGTACAGCAGTTTAGAAGTTATTGTGACATGAAAAAGTATACATATCTCCACACACTTTGATATCTAAGAAGCTTCTATGCTTTTCGATCCATATTTAAGTAAAACCTATCTGAGGTCTGCATATATATTTGCACTTTGAAATGTAAATAAATACTTGCTGATGCCAATTTTGCTGCAACACCACCCAGGTGTGTTTTTTGTTTTGTTTAATCATACTTCATATCTTTTTATATGCAGATATGGGGTTGGGCGGCAATTTTCACCATCATCACTTTCGGTTCAATCCAATTTCTGTTTATAAAAATAGAAAAAAACATGTGATTAAACAAAAAAAACAACCTAAGTTATTTAACGTGAACGGTGTATAGCAACGGTACAGACCAGCTATCAAAACTATACCCTAAATATACCAGTGAATATAGAAGTCAGTTTTAAATAACATATGCCGTCTTTACAGCGACGCGTTCAGAATAAGTGTTCAAAGTGTAACAGAGGTGGTATTTGTGTAACTATTCATCTTATTTTACAGTGCAGCGAATCAGAAACTGGCAGGAATAATCGGTGGAAATCAATTGATACCATTATCGGCCCTCTACCATTCCACGTATTTGTAGATCTCAACCACCAGGTGCAAATAGCTACACCGATTAATGGCTTAAAGCCAATTTTCACTAATGATACAAAAACCATAACTGTCTTGTAAAGGTTGTTCGCGCACTACACATACTGCACATACTTTTGTCTTAAAACAGAGTAGCCTAAATGCGAAGTGCAGTAAAGCTAAGGTTTACCAACATATTAATAATACTATTTATCAAAATTGACATAGTATGTGTAGAACTGATTCCCTTCTAATATCTTGTATTTCGTTTCGACACAATTCGTTGATTGGGTACCATGTGACTGTCATCATATATATATAATACAAACATTTACAAATATATGCTCTCCATTTAAGACAAAAATAAAGAATCAAATGAAATCAAATCAAACAAAAATTGAAATATTTCATTATGACCAGTGATCAAACATTTCAGAATATTTCTATTAAAAATATTCAGTCAATGACGGATAAAATTACTGATTTCATTATAAAGATCGGGTTGTTACATATATGTCATATTAAAAGTATTTCGTACACTGCAAGACTCCGGTATCTGTGTATTAACTTTTGTTAAAAAAGGTTCACCCACCAGTTGCTATTAAAATGATTTAAAAACACTAAAGTTCGGTTTAAAGATATTTTCAACACATATCATATGTATTCGTGGAGGAAGACCTTAGAATGGATCTGAGTAGAACCTCTGCTCTTCCGTAAGTAGCTGGCAAACGTTCTCACATAAAGTTTTAGAGGGAGTGGGACTCGAACCTTCGACCTTAGCGATAAGAGGTAATTGTTTTTAAGACAGTGTGTTAGACCTCTCGGTCACGGAAGACCTGATTTAATGTGAAAGACACAACGTGAGGATGCCGTGAATACAACTCATGCTCCCGGGATTACGAGTCGTTCTTATATCTTCTGTGTATGATGTAGCCGTTACAAAGCTAACAAGAGAAGACGATATTAAAGTGGATAAGATGCTGGTCACGGGTTTGATCCGAGGTTCGAAACGCCGGCCTCATAACATCCACCACTGCTGCTACCCAGGACAGGACGCCAGGAGTGATTAAAACTTATATCTCAATGTAGCTTAAGAAAAAAAGTATAGATAAAACAGTCAGTTGTGCGATGTATTGTGTGTGCAACATTTGTATTGACCGAATACGCAGTGACACAAATAGAGTGACATGGCCTTTATGACATGACCTTTTATGACACCGGCAAGCGGAAATGTTTTTTAAAAAAATAGAGACATTAGTTTTGGTTTCTGTTTTTTTCGCCGCATGTTTTATTCCACAAACATATTCTATCAATAACTATTAAATAGATACATACAATCATCTGGTTTGACCACAGGTCAACTCTGTCACATTTCGCATGTACGTGCGTGTCTGTCCGTAAATCACTGTCAAGCCAAACATACGTTTGTATATAAGGAGGGACACAGACTTGTATCGTCACATTGGGTCCGCCTCCGCAAGCTCTAATACCCACATCGACAGAACAGGTAAGCTTTTAGGCTTAATTCTTTTTATTTTATTGATTCTTTTCAATTTCTTTACAAATACATCTATAATGTAACATTGTCTTAATGATATATTATTTTTGTTGTTTGTTTTTCTGGCAAAATTGCGTTCGAAGTTTAGTTCCTGCGTTGTATGGTATTTTATAAATTCGCTTAAAATACTTGGAAGTGGGTGGGACTAGGCCAATGCTAAATAGTTAGGGGTGTTGTTGTTTTTTTATATTTCTCAGTGAATTATTTTTTGAAAAGTTCCTAGTTAAAATTAATAAAATCATAAACGGTGGTTTAATGGTGTTTTAATCATAAAATAGAAAAATAACTATGGATGTGTATTTTTGAAAAATCGACTGGAATTGACTCATTAATACTTAACTTGGTTTCTCAACCGTGGCTTCGTCACACAATTCAGAGTCCACTCGCTGAAATAAATATTATATTTCACTGAAAAACAACTTGTAGTCTGTAACTAATCTGTAACATATTATTCAGTCGTAACTTATGTTTGTTGTGGTACTATATATTTTCATTTGCGGCATATCGCCTTCATTGTATCTATATAATATAAAATAATATAAACTTCACTTGTTGACCATTTAGGAGATATGAACTTACAACAAGCTATGTTTACATGAGCCCAGTTTTACTTGTCTTTCATTTTCATTTTGCTAAGTGGTCCGTTTTCGTTGTGAAAATGTACTTATGCCCCTTTTCATCGTATATGCTGTGATCAAATGAAATCGATCACTAAAGTAACAATTAATCATTTAACAAAGTTACCTGTGTTACAATTTGAGTAATGGGCATTATGACTACCCACTGAGGGGATTATGACTACCGACTGAGGGTATTATGACTACCCACTGAGGGGATTATGACTACTCACTGAGGGGATTTTGACTACCCACTCAGGGGATTATGAATACCCATTGAGGGGATTATGACTACCTACTGAGGGGATAATGACTACCCACTGAGGGGATTTTGACTACCCATTGACTACCCACTGAGGGGGTTTTGACAACCCACTGAGGGGATAATGACTACCCACTGAGGGGATTTTGACCACTCACGGAGGGGATTACAACTACCTACTGAGGGGATTTGACTACCAATTGAGGGATTATGACTACCCACTACCCACGGAGGGGATTATAACTACCTACTGAGGGGATTTGACTACCCATTGAGGGATTATGACTACCCACTGAGAGGATTTTGACTACCTACGGATGTGATTATAACTACCCACTGAGGGGATTTTGACTACCCACTCAGGGGATTATGACTACCCATTGGGGGGATTTTGACTACCCACTGAGGGGATTATGACTACCCACTCAGGCGATTAAAACTACCCACTGAGGGGATTTTGACTACCCACTGAGGGGATTTTTACTACGCACTGAGGGGATTTTGACTACCCACTGAAGGGATTTTGACTACGCACTGAGGGGAGTTTGACTACCCACTGAGGGGACTTTGTCTACCCATTGACTACCTACTGAGTGGATTTTGATTACCCACTGAGGGGATTTTGACTACCCACTGAGGGGAATTTGACTACCCACTGAAGGGATTTCTACCCACTGAAGGGATTTTGACTACCCACTGAGGGGATTTTGACTACCCATAAAGGGAATTTTGATCACCCTGCCATTTTTGCCATGGGGATTTTGACTGCTATGCCATTTTTGAGCCATGGGGATGTTGAGTGTCCCACGAGCCCCATTCGGAGTTCTTACCCTGGACACGTGTAACATGTAAGTTGATAGCTCATGAACGTTCAACAAAAGACATAAGTTCCTTCTTCTTAAGTATTTCGTTTTGCTATTGTTTTATAATTTTATCTTGAAACGTCAGTATTTATTGGTATCATTAAGTTATGAATACCGTTATATTAATGTTCTCCATAATTACTGGTCCCATTAAATATAATTCCTGATATCATAGAACTAATCTATTTTCTGATATCAATTAATACTCAAAATATATATTGTAATATGAAGAATATTATTAAGGTAACTCGTATACTTGCAATGTAGATAGCTATAAGTATGAAATGATATAAATAGTTCACCTGAAGATACCATGAACTTGACTGAAGTCATTTCGTGAAAAAATGTGCAATTTTTGAGAAAAGCACTCAACTTGGCACAAACATAAAACAAGGTTAACTGATTATTTTAACATACAGACCAACATTTAAAATGGTGGAAAATTCAAGATGACTGCCAAAATGGCCTACAAATTTGACAATCCCAATTGTCTTTATATTTACAGTAGTTAAAGGTTTATAACTAATGTTGTCAAAGTATATCTATATTTAATTATTTATTGATGTTGATGCTTTTTTGCGAAAGAATATTTTAAAATATAAAAATATGCAAAACATAGGCTTAAGATAGCTACAATTTTTATATTGTGAATATTCTGTTATAGTTTTTTTTTCATAGATATTTGCCCAACTACCTGATAAGAAATAATTTATATCAATAAAATAAGGAAAAACTGCTTTATTCTATGAAATATTATCTTTATTACACCGGGAACCCATTAAAGCGGCGGGGTCATGAGTCGCAAATCCACGAGGGAGCATGCCGATTTCAATGTCCTGAGTGAATTATAATTGATATTACTTTAAAATATTTTTTTTAAAATGGAAACAGTAGAATTACCATTTATAATTTCATTATTAGTATCTTTATTCAATATCAAATATAAATCACCGAGAGATCTTCGTAATTCACAAAAAGCATACACTAACAGTTACTGATAAAAGGTAAAACTCTACTCCGGTATAAATGTACATGTTGAAACAAATTATAACTAGCATTGATTGTTGAATGACCTTTCATTTTTTTTAATTCATTTTTTATTTCAAATATTAAATGAATCACATGGCTACGGGTCGCAGGGTTCGAACATTCTATTCGTCATAAAATCATGAGTACCAGGTTCTACCAGTGATTTAATTATATATAGTATATATTTTATTTATATATTTCTAGTTCAACCCAGGAAATAGTCTGGTTTCCTGACCTACTACAGAAACTGATAAATTAGGCTAAGCTATCTATCGGTAGGTCAGGGAACCAAACTACACAGGAGAGACTCTGAATGGAATTTGTACACGTCATAAGGACATGTTTTACAATCGATGTAAAATAAGTTTAAACATTTACTTTCAGCATACACGAAACGATGTTGAAACTAATCTGTATGTTTGCTATCATGGCGCTGGCGTCAGCGAACAATTGGGGTCGCCGTGGAGGTAACTTTCATATTTTTAAAGTCACATTTGTAAATTATCTTTTTTAAATGACTTATTGTTGACGCATTCAGGTTTAAAGTGAAAGGCGGCAAAATTGTATGTGTTGATAATATTGTTTTTACCCTTTGTAATTGTGACTTTTTCGTCATATACATAATGCATTAATAATATAATACTATGTTTTGTCAAACTGTATACTATTATGTTCTTACATATAGTATAAATGTACGTGTTTGTTGTCTTCTGTACGTTCGGGGGGAAAAGTGTATATAATTGTTTTTATTAATACGATCATACAAAGGAATATTAATACTACAAATTAAACAGGAACGTGGTCCTTCAAGCTCGGTTTTTCACGCGTGTTATGTTACTACAAACGTGCATACATATTTCTCACTATAGTAATACTGCAGTTCTCTTATTTTTCATTGTAATAATAAAATGAATATGTTTCCAAATATACCATTATCATTACTAAAATAACAAAGTAGGCGTTAAAAATTGGTTGAATGGACTATGTAGGCCTATATGTTTTATAGAACACTACAGTGTGTGAGCCTGCTTTCCAAATATTCTGTTTGGCAAGAAGGCCTGTGCAATTTATTCGCTTAATAGCGTATTGCATGGTGTCACACACAAGCGTTCAAACTCGGCCAATTCCGTCAGCCTTCGGTTTTAGGATAAACAGCAAGGTGCACCATGACAAAAATGGTAAAATCGATAAATGAAGTCAGGTTCTTTACACTGAAAACGCCAAAGTTTTTAAAACGCTAATGCTTTTCAACTGAACGAAACTAAAAGGAAAACGGACTACTTCGACGTGTGCCTGTCCTCCGTTTAACTTTAACAAGCCACGTGATTATTTTGCTCTTAAAGATGTTTGTTATTAATGTTAACGTTTTGAAAACGTTTCCAGCAAACACGTCGTTCCGTTGACTTGTGTTGTCAAACGGTAACTAACACGTTGAACATTTACTTGTATTGTATTTAATGTTTAATCTTTATTCAGGCTGGGGTGGTGGCGGCGGCGGTGGCGGCTGGGTTGGTGGCAACAACTGGGGCGGAAATGGTGGCAACTGGGGCGGAAATAACGGAAATTGGGGCGGAAATGGTGGCAACTGGGGCGGAAACGGAGGGTACGGCGGAAACGGCGGGTATGGCGGAAACGGCGGATATGGCGGCATTATAGGTGGAGCCGCTGGTTATGGTCGTCACGGAGGTGGCAGTATAGTAGGCGGTGCAGTGGGCGGTTGCGGTATGGGCGGTTGTGGCAGGGCTGGTGGGTACCGCGTTAGATACAGTCGTATGCCACGATGGGGTAGAAAGGTAATAACACACATATTCTAGAACTGTTTCCAAATGGCACCAGGCACTTTTGAATAATTTCACTAAACTTTGAAAAGCACATATCTACATGGTGCAGCTGTGAAAATGAAATACCAAGTATGTATGTAAACCCTTTTTTATATTTTTGGAAAGGATACTCCGTGGTCGAGTGATCTAAGGCACCGTCTCAAGATCACTTTCATCTCATCGCATAGGTCTTAGGTTCGAGTCCCGCTCGCTCTTAACACTTTATGTGAGAAAGTTTGCCAGTTACTTGCGGAAGGATGGTTGTTCTACTCATATTTATTCTGAGGTCTTCCTCTATCAAAAAAAACTGGATATGCCATATATTAACTGAAATATGTCAAAGCCCATTTCAAAAAGGAGAGTAATTTTGGTAAATCGTATTTGCGAATGTGTGGCTATCTATAACACTAACGCGCACTTAGTTTTCATCAGAGTGCAGTATATTGATACATATTCAGCCGCAATGTCCTTGCCCATATGTTATGCACACTGTTAATAATGTCTTCAATACATGTAGTTTCGGGTGTTCGTACTTGGATATTATGTTCTATACTCATTCATTTTTACTCGATTGCGACGTAAGCTCAGAGCTTATGTGAAACGCTTCCTGGGTAGAACCAGTACAGAGTTTTGATTGGAGAGGACAACGGGTCGAGCAGGGGGTCGAACCTGCAACCTCTAGCCCGGGTGGTCAACAATCTATCCACTGCACAAGCGCTCCACTTTCCTTTGGATATCAATATTTCCATATGGTAATATTCCCTAGGTTTGTTATGCATAAAATGAAGTTAAACTGATTTCAGCATTGAAGTGGATCGCTTTAGTAAAATATCTTATTTTACTAAAATTCAATAGTAAAATAAATTTCCATATCTCTGATCCATACCATGTCTGCTAAGTAACTGACGTGTTTGTAAAGTTCAAATTCGTCCCACTTCTTGTTTTAACTATTTTCGAATCTCTCATAGCTTTTAATGACTCGTGCATGTAAAACTGTTCAATATTTTTTTTAATATTGTTTCAACTGTTTTCGCACCACTACTGATTTCCTGATATCCAGTTATTTCCATTTCTGAGCGTAAAGTATTTTTTTCTTATTTTCATCAATTGTAAATCAAATCCTTACATCTAATAAAAGCTTCACACGATGTCTCCCTGGGCAGAACAAGTCATTAGCATTTGTAACTCACCGACAACATGCGTGGTCGGGAAAGGCACACACGCCCTTCGACCTTGGGTCCGATGATTTACCGTTAGACTACACATTTTGGCAAAGTTTTGTTTAAACCTCCAGTAACTACTGGTTTCCATATCTGAGATGGTATAACCATTTTAAAGTGTACAGTTTCTTTTGAGGATCTTGTATCAGCATCGTAGTCAGTTTCTAAAAGACAAACGTCTTGCCATATTTCTATCTGGATTCGGGTAACATTTCTGATTTGTTGTTTCAAACAACCGGACTACCTCAACGATTTCCGTGGTATTTCAATAGACTACTTTTAAAATCTAGGTTTCTGTATGTATTTATATTTCTTATTTAATGGCATTTTTATCCGTTTTAATTGCTGTCTAAGACAAGATATCGGGAATGACTTTCATCGGAATAAAATATGTCTTAAGTGTATTTAAACATAACCGTTGCGGAGGTGTGTTTTTCTCAACCAGTCAGCTTTTACTGTCTGGGTCATTTTTATGACTATTATCAATGTAATAAAAATACCAGCGGATATATGATTATGTGGATATAATAAGTACTTGATTATTTCATGTCGGTATATTTTTATTGAAACTTAAATCTCTTGGAACTTCTTTTTGATAAATAATCTAATGAGACCAGAAATACTCACCATCCTTTCTAAACATTTCTATTCTTCTTTTTTCAGAAGTCTTATCATTAAACCGTACGACAAGCTTGAGGATGGATTTCCCCCAACTAGTGTTGATGTCAGGTCGACACTGTGATGACCCGTATCTCCTTTATTCATGCATGGCCGATCATGATATTGCTTACCCACTGTTCTAATGCTGTGTATATTGTCATTCTGTATTTGTTCTTGGCCGATAATAAATTAAGAAATGTATACATTTGTTTTATATTTTGTTTTTGTAGTTGTTTGTGTGAGGAAGGGGAAGGGGACTGTTTTGCTGAAGGTAACTGATACATAATAGTTTACGACAATGTGTTTCCCCAAATAAAGTCACTAGCTCCATTTGATCTGTGCGCTTAGTATTGTGTCACCACTATGTAGCGTATAAGTACTGACCTGTGTCCCAACGCATGAATTTTGTCACTTGCTGTCATTAGAAATATTTGTATCGAAATTTTCCCGTAATATTATCAGGAATACCGCAAGTATGTACTACTCCTCCGAAACAGCATTCAAACAGCCACTCTGTTCTGCTTATGTTGATCATTATCGCATCGGATATATTGCTGACAGTGGCAGGTTGTCTGTAAGAGACGACAGTATCCCCTGGATTCAGCAAACCTCATAAATAAGAACAAATTGAGTGCTTGAATGCTGCTTGAGAGGAGAAAGACTTCTCCGACATCTTGACGTCAGAGGTCGTGCGGTAGGACACAGGTCAGTGCGTCAGCGCCATCTAGTGGTTGCGCATTGTGTGCCGGATTACGGAAATGCGACAAGACCGTTTTACTGTGTATTTTTATTTTACAAACTGAAATTGATAGTGTTTGTAAAACGGACATGCGCAGTAGCACGTCCAAAAATTAGCCTGTCATTCGCATTAACTCTAACCAGGTTTTCCTCTAAGATCTATACAGTATCAAAGAAATAATTAATATAACGCAGTTATAGATCAATGCTACTTTTTCTCACTTGTGAAATTCAAGACAACATTAACATGCACAGGTTTATCCTTCAAAGCAAACTTGTACATTTTAAAGGCAGTAGGCCCTAAATCATGTTTCTTCACAATTTAAGAATTACCCAAACACATACTCCCAATTTATAACACTGAGATATACTCACTGAGCCCTTGTCGCTGTAAATCATACCAATATATTATATTGAACATGAATTACCTAACTAAGCCTCTGTGCCCAGGTTATACTAAAATAAGTTAAAATTGCAATAACCTGGGTCATGTGACTTCAATTTGACTTCGATTTGATTCGTGATATTGGCAAATTTAAATGATATTTGTTATTTGAGTCCGAATGGTTACTTATGTCTCGCACCGCTAGTACATGTCCCATGTGTTCCATTGTAAAGTTAATGTCCAAATATGTGAAAAGCATCATCTACAGCATGTTTATGGGCTTACATTCTTCATTGGTTTCAGATCTACATTTTTTTGCTAGAAAAAAAGAATACCTTGACTAAGAGACGAGTTTTTTTATTGCAATTATATGTTTCATGATATCAGTTTGTTTTATGTAGACAATCTGACCACAATGTGATTCGACCAACGAAGTTAATAGATTGGTTCATATCAGCTTCAAATTTTCAGTGACAACTTTCGGTTATACTGGTTATTCCAAACATGATAGAAATAAATAAATCACTTCAATATAATCACATTAAAAAGGAAGATATAGAGAACTATATTTTATTTCTATCTTTATCATCGCTGCAGCAGTGGTCTAGTGGTAGAGTGTTCGCCTCGTATGCGGCGGAAGGGCATGGGTTAGGTCCATGTCCGGGTCATATCAAAGACTTGAACAAGTGTAGTTCCAGAAGCCTCCACGCTTGGTGCTCAGTATTAAGAGAATAGTTCTAGGTCTGGTCGGCCCGATGTCAGTATAATGTGACTGGGTGTGGAATCGTTACCTGTGTCTGCGGCATGATTCCCCAGTGTAAAATACTGTATCAAGTAGACACCGTCGCGATATCGCTGGAAAACTGTTGAAAACGACGCTAAAAACCATACAGCCGCTGCAACCATCATCTGCAAGTTCGGTGTATAAACAAATAGTCCTGAATAGAAGGCCGTACAAAGTTTAGTTACAAATGATAAGTGAATGCTTAATATTCGTTATAAACTTAATATCATCTTATAATCGTTTATAGCAATTGTATATATGTGTGTGTACATATAAAGCGAGCAACTACAGTTTAGTCTTACAATCAGGTGTATTCCGATTTTTTATCAAATTTCTGACAAATCCGATATATAAGGTCGCCCTGTTTTTTGTTATGACTGTCGTCGTGGCAGATTTTCCGAAACTACCACTCGGGTACATTTGTTTCTAAGGTAAAAACATTTGACAGCAGCATTGTGGTCTTATGAAATTAATGTGGTATTATATTTTAAAAACGCCAATGTTTGTGTCCATTTTATTCACATGTTAAAATGTGTGCATTTTGTTTTTAATAAATGGGGTTTTATGGCAATGCAAGTATTACATGACGTCAATATAGTCAAATACCAGGCTCACTACCCATGGTCATAGACAACACTTTAACATTCAGATTTAAATTAAATAACTAGAGGGCCTGAGGAAGCCCTACCGGCTTACTGTTGCCATTGACATTTCGCTGTTTTAGCTCTTTGTGACCGGGTGAGGAGATGGGTGTGGGGCGCTTGGCCTCCTGTGGAAATTACCTTCCCCACTCATAACTGGAACAAAAAGTATTCGCAATACATTCAGAATGAAGTTGAATTAAATAGTTGAATAGATACTAGGATTTTTGTCTCAAAGTTTTCCTATGGAAAAATCTTTACAGAGCCCATATGGAACCTAGCCCATGGGCGAATTCATGAGTGTATTAGTTTTAACATTTTTTCGTTCAATTCAATTTTACATACTTATTCATCACTATAATTTCCATCGTCGGATACCTACAGGTACAAGTAATCCATTCCAATACTCCCCATCCATCAAGCATAGGGAGTATCGGAATTGACGGTCATGGAGTATCCGCGGAGTCAAATACAGATTAGAATAGAAGATATAATCTTATGAAATCTTCTCTATGAGTTTCGCTCCGGTGGTGTTTACTTATTTCAGAATGGGTCCAACATAATAACTTGAAGTTTTTCAGACAAAATAGCAATATGTTAACTATCCTAAGAGGGTTCCGATCCCTCAGTCCCCGCACCCGCTGTATCTGTCAGTGAGGTCACTTAGTTCATACCAACTTCAAACATCTCTACTCGTACAGAAATCTGTGAAACAGACAGACAGACAGACAGACAGACAGACAGACAGACAGACAGACAGACAGACAACAGACAACAGACAGACAGACAGACAGACAGACAGACAGACAGACAGACTAGTTTGTTAAAGTGTCATATATCAATATGTATAACAATTTCATTTATAAAATAAATATAAAACATATCAATATCTGGCCAAATCCGAGCTATAAGACATTGTTAACACATTGCAAGAGACATATCAAAACATGTTACTTGCAGATAAATAGAGAATACCATTTTAGTGTCTGATATAACCAGCTTTATCGGGTGAGTCTTAGAAAAAAGGACGAGGATCTGCCATATAGTCACATATTTGGAAGGGATGCATAATTCAACAAGTTCTATAAAACTTGGAAGTAAAATGTTGAAAGGCAATATCAGCATTATAATTGTAAAGAAGTGACCAGTCGGTTTTCGAAATAAGATTATTTAATCTGGGAAATCTGCCCTTCTTATAAATCTAAACACGTCTGATGAATGTCGAATTAACAAGCTGACAAAACTGTTCATGTTTATTTGTACCATGATGGTCATTGACGTCATGGGGCGTTTCCGTAATATCAGAATCGTGATGACAATCTATTAACATTGACGTTCTGTCTGTTACACGTGTGGGCTCATTCGTCAAATTATTAAGCAACAACATGTCTTTTAAACAATGATTATGTACGGCTAATTGATCTTTGTTTATATCACCCAAAATAATAAAACTATTTGAAATCCCAAAGGCCTTTTCGAAACTAATATTCAAGTCATCCAAAAAGTGTGCAGGGTCATTCGGTTGCCGGTATACGGTACAGATAAGATTACTTTTTTGTTGATTTTTTTTATTCAGTCTATCCAAATGGAGTCTTAAAGAGGATTTTCTAGTTCTTCAACTCCCTTAGCAATCAAATTTCTTGAAACATAAACGAGGAGGCCTCTGGAATGCGCAGTGCTATCCTTCCTTTATATATCAGAATGTGTATCAATGTATAATCAGATATAATTTCAGTAAGATGTGTTTCTGTAAAACACAATATATCAGTCTTGAAAAGTATCTTAATCAATTCAAATGTGTTTCTTATGCTACGAATATTAAGATGAAATAATGGTAATCCATTCAAATGTTCAGTAGCGGAAGGACCGGGATTTAATTCCACGTTGCCGGATATAATTTAATAAGTAGTAATATATATGATGACTGTGAATTTGTAATTTAAAGAGCTCGGTTTGAAATATAAGCTTTATTTGGAGATTCTTGGCAGAGGGCGCTAGTAACACAATGACGTCTGCGTATATGAGCAGAGATATAATGGCTTGGTCAGTCAATTGTTATATCACAGTTAAGATCATTTATTTATTTCACCAGGTCATTTGTGTAGATTGAAAATAAAGCCGTTGATATTGTAGTTTTCAAGAAATCAAATTGTAGGCCCCCCCTATGTCATTTTTCGGTAAATCATTGAACTTTTCTTGTTCTGTTACTTGTTGTCACTTATATTTGCGGTTTATGTTATCGAATAATTTTTTCTCTCAGCCATATTCATCGCCTTAAGCAGATCTACTACGTACATGTTCACATACAATGTCACAGTGTGTTTGGAGAGTGTGGATCCAATAAGGTTTGCAGAGTGATTTACGCTCCTTCGATCGTCCGTTTTTACTCACTGAAAAAAATAACAGTATAATATTTGATTTTTTTATTCAGTTCGAGTTTATTTACAGCCTCCTTATTGAACCAATTGTAACAATGTATATAAAACTCAAATTATCCATATATAAAGTTCTAAGACCTCTATAAATACTATATCCTCGATTCTTATTTTCATTTAAAACCCTGCTCATATGGATAGTTTATTCCAAATATTGGAACATTTCACAAATGTTAATAAAAAGATTTTGAAACTCCCAATTTTGAACCCTTATTGAGCCCTCAGGACGGGGTCATTTTTAACCCCATATGTACAAATCTAATAGAACTATAGTTGGTGATCATTCTACTTAAAAATTGTCAAAATCTGTTTAGCTGTTTTAGAGTAGATGATGTTTTAAGTTTTTCACTATTCATAGTAATGCAGGCCATCTTGATTTTGATCGAAAAAAAAAATCTTATTCAATAGAAACATCCATGTGAAGTTTGGGTTTATCTGGCCTAGTGGTTTCAGAAAATCAGCTGCTAACAGTAGACAGACGACAGACACAACACGCCATCACATATGTCGTTCTAGTGTTTGGCCAGAAGTAATAAAAATATGCATAAAGGTTTGCAAATAAACTCAAGTGTAATTGGTTTTTCACAGTTTAATTACAGAAGCATAAATTAAAATAAAATACAATCAATATACAAGGCAGAACAAATCCATCTTGACAACACCTATGTAATAGAACAGGACTTAAAACAGATTATTTACACCCCAATCAATTCTATTTATACAATTTGTAATGAATTTCCTCCTTGATGTATTACCATATATCATTACATAACATTTCTTATTTTGTTCATAAAATTCAGCTTGGTTGTCAATCTAAGATTTATAACTACTAGTTGTTTTTTTAATTACTTTAATCGTAACATAATATACTCTGGAGTCAGGAAAAAATCTTCAAATTTTATATCTTTATTTACAATAAATGTACATTACGTGCACAAGCATTGACTTAATAATCTAAAAGTAGAAACATTTACCCATTAGTATCAAAAGTATATTTATTAGATGTGATTATTTAATGGTGTATAACATCGTTTTTAACACATTTCAGGTTATAAATGGCATATGTCCACCAGTCTTCAAATAGTGGGGGCATACATATAAATATTCACATTAAAAATTAATTATAACTGCAAATTGCAATGATTTATTATAGCTGATAAAAACTTTTCTCCAAAATCTTAACTAATGAAAATATTCTTAAAAATAGAATAGCATAAAGGAACTTAAACATACAACCAAAGTCTCTCTTATTTTTAAATACTAGTATGCAAACATGGAATACAGAAAATATTTAAAACTATACAGATAATACAAAATATCACAGGACATCTTCCAGCATTAATATTTAACAAATTTACTTGAAATTTACAAAAATTAATCACTTGATAGTTTCTTTAAAAACTATGAAATATTTATCGCTAAAAAACAAAGAAATAACTTTCAACCATTTTATTTTTCATTTTAATTGATTGATTGATTGATTGAATATTTAGCATCATTTTATGCCATCAAGGGCTAACAGACGATCAGTTAACCTAACCACTATTTCCTGGGATTAACCAGTACTCGAGCACACCCCATCTCCGCAAGTAACTGATAACTTGAATCAGTGGTGAGAGACGAATGATAATGAGATACAATGTCGTATATCAATCATCACGGAGACTGTTGCCAGGCGGGGATTCGATCTCACGACCCCTGGATTGATAGTCAGACGCGCTAACGACTGAGCTAATCGGGCCCGGCTACTTTTCATTTAAAGAAAAAAAAAATGGGCTTGAATCCAAAACCTTGGTGGAAAGGTGCTAGTTATCTTGTGACAGTGATTAGACCAATAACTATGGATTCTAATTTGGAATATAAAAATCTAATATATAAAAAATTGTTAATGTAAATGAGTAAACAAAATCAGAAACAAAAGTCGAGATTAATTCACTATTTCCTGCACGAACAATTCCACAAAATGCTTACTGAACAAAAGAAGCAACGGCTTATAAACAGGAGTCTGTTTGACAACAGTATCCTGCCTCCCTCTCATTTTAACAAAACTTCTACAGAGAAAAATGACACATGGCTATGTTAACCTAGAAGTTTACTCATGTTAATATATCAGATCAGTCTGTAGACCTCTTATTTGTATTATCAAATAATGTATAATCTCTTATTGTCTGGTACTTCAAATTGAAGAAATTATCAATAAATTTACTAAATCTGTGTCACATTGGGTTTGAAAATATGAGTCAAAATTCATAAAAAAAAATATCTGATATTTTCTTGTGTTTTTTTCTCTCTATTATACCAATAAAAACAAAATATTTTGTTGTACATTTGGATACATGTACCTTCTAACCATTTACAATAGTTAAACGCATTTCCAAAATAAAAAAGATATGAAGGGCCTGGCCCCTATTTCACTAAACATCCCAACTTGAGATTTTACTCAACTCAAATTTTTTAATTGTTATAACTTTATATACATTGTTATTATTGTATATTATCCATTGCCAATAAGTTAATAAAGATTTTTTTATGATTTATTCTATGTAATTATTTAATGTGCACTGAATTCTAGTTATCAATTAGTGAAATTGAAATTTTTCAGTGGAGGAAAAATCTCAGCTCGAGATGTTTAGTGAAACTGGTCCCTGCACACATATGCACCATGAAGATTATGTAAATTTTTTATTTTAGAATTATCTCAATTGTTGTTTATCCCTTTAAGTTAATGAACTTTTTTATTATACTCAGTAGTTATCTTATAATACTAGATTAACTCAAAAATAAGAGCTGTTAGACAACAGCACTAATTAATTCTAGCCTTTATTTAATATCAACAATAAATAACATCAGATAAACAGATATATCTTTATCAATCAAATTATCTTGAGTATCAGCAAAATGGTAAATACACGAGGAAAATGTTGATGCCACGACGAGCACATAAACTCCCTTATTCATAGAAAAGTGGAGTTAAAACAAGGATTTCAGTGCGTCAATAATTTTCCCTTTACTCCATAGATACGGGTTTTCCCGCACCAATCACAGAAGGCCTTTGAAAACAGTGCAGGAAGAGTTCAGATTGCTCGTAACGAGCAATCTGAACACTTCCTGCACTGTTTTCCACTCTGTCAGTTAATATAAACATAATTCATCCATTGCTGATATGTGGTGAATAAATGCTTTCAAAATTAGAGGTGTCCAAAGGTGTCTTTATGAAGTAAAGGGTTAAACATGTAGATTACAACATTCAGTGTCCTGGGTGAGGAGGATATTTAAATGAGCTAGGTCATCATACACGCTGTCCTCATGCACATCATTCTCAACATGGATACATATATGTATATGTACTTGTAACACAGGTTAAATAAATGTAATGTAATGTAATGAATAGGGTTTTACGGCATACCAACACATTATAGGTTATTCGACGCCAACAGGAAGGAAGATTCCAGGTTCACTTTACATGTACAAAAACAACAGATTAACGTAGATTTAAAAAAAATACACCAACTAATGAAATGAATATGCAGAATGAACCTAGAACCTTGATACCTGCAGAACTGCGGAGTTTCAGCAAATTCTATCGTATTACTCACATTGTCGCTTCTTAAGACATGCATGAGCCACAGTGATCCTATTCTTGCCATCACTCATGGCTCCCTGGAACCACACAGGGGTTGATAATTTAACCACAATAGTGAACATGACAAAAAATGATAATATGAACATGACACCCATTCGGAGGATTCCTACCCCTTTGCAGAGATTGACAGTGATTCTATTCTTAGCCGGAACCACACGGGCTAACCGATGAGAGTAAAGTTTGAATCAAAGATGTGTCTCCATGGTGGAGTCAACAAAAATCAGTATGTTTTGACATTCAGAGTATCTGCACAACTTTGAAACAATTCCCACACAGATATTTAAAACAAAAATTTACTTGGTCTTATAATATGCACAGAAACGTCTGATATTTGATGTAGCAGATTTATATAGTTTATATAGATACAAAATTTGTATGCAAAAGGTCAAACGACATTTGGCTAAAACATGCACCCAGAAGTTAAGTATGGAGCATGTAAAGATGATGACTATGCATATAAAAACATGTACAATATCAACCATAAACACTATACAACATGTTTTACACGATTAATTGCAGTATAGTCCAGTGAGTGACCAGTAATTGTACACGATTGTAGTAGTTTGTACTAACAGGCTTTGTACAAGTGTTTTTACCTTTCAGGAGATTTTTTTTTTAACTTTTTATTTAGAGTTGATGGAATGTGTCAAAACAAACTAAAACAGCAGAAATCGGTATAACAAACTAAATATCCTCAAACTTGTAATCCTGAGACAGCAACTTAGACCACTTGGCCACAAAAGCCCATAATTTTTTTTTTTAATGGGGTTTAATACATATTTTAGGTTATATATGGCATATCCAGTTTTATTGGTGGAGGAAGACCTCAGAATGAATCTGAGTAAAACCACCCTCCTTCCGCAAGTAACTGGCAATTTTTCTCACATAGAGTATTTGGACCCAGCAGGACTTGAACCTACGACCTTAGCAGTGAGAGGTAAGTGCTCTTGAGATGATGCCTTAGGCCACTCGGCCATGGAGGACACTTTAAAAATCACAGAAACAAGTATACTTAAGCAACTGACTCCAGATGGTTTGCTAACAGCAGAAATGAAAGCACTAAACAACAAGCGAGTGTTAAAGGTCGGGAGAAAATGAATGGGCAGGTATAGGTCCTGAAGGCGTTTCAGAAATATGTGAATGCCATTTAGGAAGGAGAACAAATGAGGGGCTACTGGGGGTCGGGGTATGGGGAAGTGGAAGTGGCTGAAGACATAAGGGAAGAAAAGGTGAACCAAAACAATAAATAATAAAAATAACATTAGCAAATGTCATCTGGTATGAATCACACAAGTAACTGCTGTACAGAAATGTTAGTCAATACAGAAAATGCTGAAGCCCAAGTACATGGTCCATTACCATTTTGATTACAAGTTTAAAAGTACAAGAAGTATATCAATTCATATTTCAATATTGTTGACTAGTATTCCAGTAAGATATGAAATAAACCATAATGCATTATTCTCTTTCCAATACCTACAGTACAATACATTAAAGAGAATATATAAAGATTTTTTTTTCAATATATCATGCCTATATATACTCACTGACCCCATATCTATTTAAACATGTAAAAATAATATAAGGAAAAGAGATTTCCTAACTTGGGAAATGCCCCTTGGTAAGACTAAAATAGATTTCACGCTTAAAATTGCAACATATTTTGTAATGATTCACATGTTTTTATTTCAATTTAATCTGTCAAACAGGTTTACACTGTATATTTCCCAATATACTCATATTATAAACAGTTAATGACACATACAGTATAGGATTAATTTACATAGATAATGCCATTTTGAAATCCTTACATTGACAGTGAACATTGTATATACCAATAATTGTGCATACACATAGCTGTTTATTGAAGTTGCAATGATTCAAAATAAAAACAGTCACTTTTTATATCTCAGTCTTGAATGTATATAGCTAAAGAGACAGCATGTTTTCACTAAAGTGGTCTGCGTAATTACTGGAACAGCCTTTCTTCTCTGGATGGTGGAATTGCTCAAGTAGGCCTAGGTCGTCTCTGAACTGAAAATGTATGTACAGCTTACAGAATTATTTGTCGTGTTCATGATAGAGAACGTTTGCTAGCAGTATCAAATCTGTAATCCTGGACATTGGCTCAACCTCAAATAAGCATGCATTACACTACAAATTTAGGGTACCAGACAGTAAAATGTATTTAATGTTTAACAGTACTTAACACAGCCAAGTATATGTTCAACTGGTTTATTTGATGGGACAGCAATGTTAGACACAAACTCAGTTGGTACGTTTTTTTCCCTGAATAAACAGCTATATTAATTCAACAGGAAGGTAGAGTTGCTTGATGAGAGACATTGAAATAAAATCATGATGTGTGATGTTTTATAGTGACACTCCAGAAGTGGACAGAATGTCGACGACGTTCATCTTCCACCTGTTGACTCGCTCAGTAGACAAACCTCCAACTGTAAAACTGTTAAGGAATATCATATAAAAAGACTGTACATTATAATGCATAGAGGTGTAATATCAGGACTAAGACCTATATTAAAAGTATAGTAATGTTTTTAAATGAATTTATCCCGTTCTTGAAAAAAGTTTGCCATAGTCATACCCACTCGCTCAAAATTGAAGCTACCCAAACTTTTTTATTGACAGAGACCATAACAGACCTCCAGTTTGAGCAACCAACCATCTATCCACTACACAACCGCTCTGCTTAATAAACTCAGCAAGGCTGTGTTGATTAACCTGTCCTCAAATAATTTTGTTACATTAACAAATGTCATAAATGATCTCCTGACAACTGAACAATACATCAAGAGTCAGCCAACTTTACCCAAGAGAAATCAAGCTTCCTGTTCAACTTATTACCCATCATCAAACTGTTACCAAAACATAGTCCAGGAAGCATAAACCATTACCAGACGGATCATTGTTCTATACGATAAAGTAATGGTGACTATGACATGATTTGGTTCAAAAGCAATCATTTATGCAAAAATTAATGAAAAATTAATTTTCTTTAAAACCAATCCACAAATGTTCACCCAAAAAAACTTAAAATTAAAGAAAGTAGAGCTATTTGGTGGAAACAAAATTTATATTTTTTCAGTTACAGAGGCAATAACAGACCATGACCCAATTAGCTTAGTAACAATACTATACTTCCTTTCCAGAATATCTTAAAGGGAACTAAATTATATCTTAGTTTATGTTATTAAGAGGAGACTATTTCGGGACAGACTAACAATATGCCCTCGACTTCAATCTCTGAATTGTGTAAGCATAACAATTCCTTAAAGATTCTCCTATACATGTAGAGGTGCAGATAAAAGGATACAACTCGGAGTCCTCTCTCTACTGGGTCAATCAACATTAATCCTCGTGGCACATACACAGCTTGGTTCTGTTGTTCAATGTAAACACGGATCTTTTTCAGCATCTGCAAAAGTGATTTATCGTAATATTTATCTGAAATAATTCAAAATAGTTGTTATTGTCTATCTGTTCCTGAAGAGAATTGTATTAAAGAGCTTTTGCAATGTCCACTGTCCCCGAGTTGTCTGTGTTACACATTTTCATATATGGACAGGTGTAATTTTTAAATTAATATGTCCATGATTAAGTTTTCATATGAAACCCAATTGGGCCTTAGTCGCTCATCTGATTTCACATGTCATTTCTTTCGAAATATTTAATGAATTAAGCCCAAATAGATGAGAAATTGAGAAATATTTCTGTTATTCCATAGTTTTTCCACATAAAAATTAGTGTCCCCAATGAATCCTACTCCTTTATTTGAAAGCTCTATCTAGAATCTATGAAAAACAGCCAGGTGATCATGATTTTAGACTGGTATCAGTAAAACTACATTTTGTTTTATTGATATTAATTAACTAATATAATAAAATATATTTTTTATATAACCAGTCAAAACTTAAGATACAACTTTAAGTATTCAAGTAAATGTTCCAACCAGATCTTGAGAAGACTTTTCAAAATGAAGTTTTTGAGCCCTGCTGGCCCCTTTAATATAGAAATTAAATCCTCTTTGAAAGACCAAGTCTCAACTGCTATGACTACAATAATCCAAATATCAAGATGATTAAAATAGATGATAAAAAGATCTGTTTTCCAATAGTTTTCTTGAATAAAAATCCCTTACTAGACCCTTATAACTGAATAAAATTGACCTCATACACCTCATTTTTACCAAATGTAAATGAATTTGGCTGGTCAATTCTTCAGCTATAGTAGTATTTTAGGTGCAAAAAAAAACAATTTCAAGGCCCTGCAAAGACTTAAATGACAAAAGAGAATGTCGTCTGCTATGTCCCAGTCTTGAGGAGCTAGGGAGACAAAGGATATGGGCATTACAGACCTGCGTTTAGTACAAACAATTCAAATTAATTTATTGACATTTATTATCATCATCATCATCTACTCCATTTCTGCATTCAACATATTTACGCCATTCATTTGTAATTCAGTGGTAAAGCATCAGACCCAGTACATGAAGGTCATGGGTTTAATCCTGAGCAATTGTCATACGATGTGTAAAACAAGTCAATTTGTCAGTATAAATGCTTAATACCCTGGAAGACCTTGAGAATGTCTGAGTGAATTTGTAAGAATTTGTTACACAACCAATATAAAAATAAATAAACTAAACAATATTACATACTTGAGAGATATGTTTTAAACTAACAATGTACCGGGTACAAGTTTTTTATACGAATGCGTCTAATATGTGAGTAGAAACGGTACAAGTTTTTTATACAGTTACCTTCTCGTAATGTGTATCGAAACAGATGTATGACAGGTAGGCAGTGAGACAGGCCATGCAGCTTTCACAGTATGTCTTGCCACTCAGTGTCTCAGCTTCCAGGTACATTCTGTTCAAAGTGTTTACTGTCTCTAAAAACGTTGCCGAATCCACCTGTGAAAAGCATAATGCATTGCAATTGCCATATTCAAACTTAATAGTTAAAACATTAATGCAAACCAAGATAGATGAAACTTAAAATGATAATTTACAACTTGCTTGAGGGTCTTCCATGGCCGAGTGGTCTAAAGTGTTGCCATCTAATGACTATTAACCTGTTACTGTTGTAGTGACTGTACAAAGGTCACTTACAATAGCCTTGCTGTTAAGCTAGCTTTTATAGCAACTTGAAGTGCGCTTACTGTATTGGAAGTTAAGCAACGAAGTTCAGGGTTAGTACTTGGATGGGTGACTGCAGCTACATTAATGGCGACGAGGATTAACTTTCGAACCTGCGTCTGCACGAATTTCTCTTTCCTTGGGACGGGACGGGATATGGTCAGGAACTGCGGGAAGCCACAGGCTGTGCAGTTGGGGCTAAGCCCTAAAGGTTAAAGAGGGGAGGAGTGTAGTGAATGTACATAGGTCATTTAAAACAGCCTAGCTGTTAAGCTAGGTTTTATAGTGACATGGTTGAAGTGCACTGACTGTATTGGAAGTTAAACAAAGAAGACAAGTACGGGGTTACTACTTGGATGGGTGACCACGGTCACTTTACTGCGGAGGCTGTGGGTTTGAGCCAGTCCAGAACAAACAGATATAATGAGTGAGGTTGCTAGTCAGTGGTTACTAAGCAAACCAGATATGACTGATAAATGATATATCATTATCTGTATAAAGTAACTGAAACACACACAGTAAAGGAAATGAATCACAGATATTTTTTCTATATCTTAATATATGCATTACTTCCATACAAGCTCTCCAAGGGACATAGATCAATGCGACGATAGCAATTATGAAAATAAAATGAACAATTTTTATTAATTACCTTTCCTTCCAATTCCTGCGGAAACTTAGATTGAAAGCTGAGTGTTGTACCATTACTATAGTCACGCTGCACAAACACCTTTGGGCAGTGACTCACGGGAATCCGTGACAAATCATCCATTTTCTGACCTGAAACAAAATAAACTGGTTATTAAAAAGTGAAGCAAATTAACATTATACATCAAAATGTCTTCATTAAAAATGAAAAAAAAAAAATTAAAATTCTAATTTTATACAGAATGTTTTTGTATTAAATGTGACTTTTAATCACTTTGATCACTCGAACAGATTAATAAAAAGTATTGTGTACAGTTTGAGTGGAGTATGGATTTATTACTGAATAATTTGACAAAGAGAAAAAAAAATGACCTTTTGTTTTAAACAGGCTTAGCTACAATGAACAGAAATTATTATTTTTGTGACGATTCTTCCAATAAAATGTATTTAGGGATAAAGCAGTGCCCAAGATAAGAATTGACTGAATAGGGTGAAAACTTTTCAAAATTGAAATAATTGAGAGAAATCTTAGAGTCTTTATTTAATGCACAATATTATAATTCCAAACACACTATCATATATGTATTTAAAGCATTTTCATTGGACAACGTCAATTTTTTAAAAGACTTTTATTTTTCGATAAAACGTCTGGCATCGGACTCCTTTTTATGTTTTTTGCGTAAACAAATACGCATTGACATTTTGATAGTCAGTTAAATAAAAATGTTGTGCATCACAGTTCCACTCCTATTTTATAATAAAATACAAATTTTATAATAAAATACAACAAAAATGTTTATACATGTAGCTATTTTCTTAGGATTATTTTTTTATTGATATCTTTTGTTCAGCAATTTTAACCGAGCGCCAAAATCAATATGAAGTATATAGGTCATAAAATGTTCTTGTACCATTGAACACAACCCTGGTTTATCAAACGTGTATATGTCAGTCGTTGACAAAAATTCCACAAGATAAATTTATTCGAAAGGCAAAAATGAAATAAAAACATATAGTTGAAGTTCTGAAGCAGACAATCGTGAGAAAATGTTAATACACAAACCTTATACATAATTTAAGTCATTTGAAAGTTCATTCGAATTATTCATCAATTCATGAGCATATATTTATATGACTATCGTAAATGTTGACCAATTTAAAAATTAAACATCCATGTAGACAAAACCTAAACAATAACGTCAGCTTCTACACTGTGTAGGTATTTCCTTGAATTATCGAATTTTTATTTGTCCAAATTGGGAGATAAAAGGTGTTTAATTTTTTCACCTCAAAATATTTCATCATTTTACAATAAACCAACAATTGTTGCAGAGTTCAGCTGATAATGGAAACAATAAACGTTACGATGATATTGGATATTAGATCTAGTAAATTTAATGTCAACCAGTACGGATTTATGTATTCCTATGTGTTTACTTTTCAGCAGATAGTTTAAATTTCCATTCATAGGACGAGTCTGAGCAAATCAAATACATATATCATCATCTGGATCGGAATTATAAGGATTGAATTTATTTTTTTCTGTTTTTTATGCATGCATAAAGAATGCCGTATCATGCACAAATCTGACAAAGTCCTTCAGATTTAATCCTATAGTAAAACTGTTGGTGTCTGCAACCTTTGATTTGCACTATCAGTACTGTATCAAATAATGCTGCCTGTAACTTTTAAATGAACTACATAGAACTATGCTTCTTGCACAAAAGCTGCTGCCTGCAACTCAGAATTTCTGGTCTGATTGTCGTTGACAATGTCAAATAATATTGGTTTAAAAAAAATTATTGAAAGATTACAAGCAAAGTAACTAAAAATTGTACTTTGGTTTTGGTTAGAACATGTTTTTCCTTTGCAAGATGAGATTTTTGTTCTCACTACGACATTTTCATTACTACGTACAAATAATATGCAAACTCCTGTATGAGAAGGCTGAATAAACTGGCACTTCCCTACTTTCACTCTTCTAATAGCTTGTGATTACAAACCTTAATAACTGGGAACCAGTTTATCTGGCTGTTTCCTGTTTACCGAAATACAGGAAATATGAAACAGCTGTTTGGATGTCATGTATAAACAATGTTTTTAGGGATGAAAATGGATAATTGAATATCCATGAATACCACAGATGTCGAGAAAGACACATGCCAAGACAGTGACTTAAACGCAGGCTAATAGCAATATAAAGTAAATGACTGAAATTTTTGGTGGCACCTTTAGTATTTCTTTGATAACTCTTTTAGTTATCTGGCTGTTTCCTGTTTACCGAAATACAGGAAATATGAAACAGCTGTTTGGATGTCATGTATAAACAATGTTTTTAGGGATGAAAATGGATAATTGAATATCCATGAATACCACAGATGTCGAGAAAGACACATGCCAAGACAGTGACTTAAACGCAGGCTAATAGCAATATAAAGTAAATGACTGAAATTTTGGGTGGCATCTTTAGTATTTCTTTGATAACTCTTTGAATATTTGTCTAAATTAAATACTTTTGGTACAAAAGTAAGGCTCATAAAAATTATAACAGGCTGTGCAGTTGAGGCTAAGCCCTAAAAGAGGGGAGAAAATGTGCATAGATCACTTACAACAGCCTCACTGTTAAGCTAACATTAACAGCGACATGGTAAAAGTGCACCGACTGTTTTGTAAGTTAAGCAACAAAGAACGGAGTTAGTACTTGGATGGGTGCAGTGCTCCAAGAAAAAAAAAATTTGGGACTAGCCCAGGGCAAGTAGATTGAAAAAATCTACCTGCCCTGACTGAAAAATAACTTGCCCTGATCAACGGTTCACATGCCCAGATTTTTATTACCAATACACCTTGCGGTATAATATGAAATATGTAAACATAAACTTAAATGTATTCATTTTATGTAGGGTAAGCTCCCCATAACATTATGCATGTCTAAATCACAAGTTTTAGAGTTTGAATAAGACCGGGAGAAGTGAGAGAAATTCGGGAGAACTGACTATGTCTCTATCAGTATGTTGTATTTAATCTTTGTTCTTTATTAGCATAAAAAAGATGCTAAATATTCAATCAATCAATCAATTTTTCTTTATTGACTATCATTTCTGTTCTGTTGATTCAGTGGCAGTGTGGGAGCAGGAGTATATTTAAAACATTATTTTAAATATCTTTCTCTTGTTTTCTAATTATTGCTGTCACAACATACAATAATGGCAATGCCAAGCCTACAAAGCTATTCAATCTATCCAAGAGAACTTGGCAATATGATAAATGAATGCAATTTATGATAGCCTTCAAATATCTAGAAAGTGCAACTAGTCAACTATATTTCAAATATTAAAAAAAACCCACATAATTCATCTTAATTGTTGTTTTCAATACTATATTTAAATCATGCCAAAAAAAATATACGCTGAAACTATACAACCAAAAAGCAATGTTTATTACTATAATAATACCCCACCCACATTTTTCTTTACCGTAAACTCAATTTCAATATCAACTCTCACGTTTTCACAGAAGAAAATTTATATACATACAGTTCCAATTATTGTAAATCTACGAAATACTTATAAAATTACCAGAACCTAACGCTGACATTTTACATAACGCGATCGATCGCAAATTATCTGCAAAAACATTACCAGATTTTAGAAATCGTTACCATTTTGGCAAAGGGAGGTAATTTTATACTCTTCATAATGGAGAATTTGAGAAACACCCGCGAATTACGTCATCGTCTTTTTTTTTTTAGTCTTTGCTCGGGTAAGTGGTAAGAAACATGTTTACCTTGGGCGTAGATATCCGACCAATCAGAGCGGTTATCAAAAAATAGATTACTTTATATTCAAAGCTATCAACCAATCACATTAGAGGAATTAAAATAGATAAATGAATACGCATGAGAGGTTTACCGAAGTCGCATTATCGGGTATGTGGTATGATAAACACCGCAGGGGTCAATTGTTTATACTGATTAGTTACGGTCTTTGAACAACAGTTTGACCTGTGTCGTTTCGAATAGAGATATTTGCAGACCTGTGTATTGTGAAAACTAGCTTGTCCGATTTTTTAAGTCAAGCCCGACGGGCAAGTAGCTATGAAAAAGGCACATGCCCGGATCCAGATTTGACAAGCCCCGGGCATCGGGCTATCCTATTCTTGGAGCACTGGGGTGACCGATGTCACCTTATAACATCAATAGAAAACTGTTTTGTTACTTTCGAGTCTTTTCCAATGGGTCATTTCTGTTAAACTAAACTTAAATGTGTTACCAAACAACTCATTTGTCACGAATGGAAGTTTAGAACTTAAATAATCAGCAGATATGTTCCATTGTGAATTTTTAAAGTAAACATTACATCATTTGCATATATTTGAAAAGCAAAATTAATTGACATTTGTGTCATAATTCGATTTGGTCAAAAATGTATAAAAATACGACTCGTTACAGATATAAATTACATACAAAACAGAATAAGTAATAATGTAGCTTAAAATAAACAAAATTATTTTCTAAAAATATGCAAACTATTACCCATTTGACAATTTTTTATCAAAAATTATATTTTCATCCTAATTTTGATGATCCGGGTACTTTGGTGAGTGATTGCTATATGTTACATGGAATTTCATTGGCTAAATACCTTTGGATTTCCATTGCAGCCGTTGATTGGCCGAATATATGCCCAATCGCATTATCTCAGGATAAAATATCCGAATATTAGTCTTTATCATGAACGAGGCTTGCTTATTTACAAGCGTCGAAGATGATCTAGACTGTTTCCTGGTTCCCTGATTTACGGGTTATCGTAAGTAGGTTACTATTTTGGCGGGAATCAATGTCACTAATGTATGCTGCATGTGTTATGTGTGGTTTGATTAACTGAATTAAACGACAAGTCACGTCGTTTTATGAATCTCTGTCGAAAGTTATACCAAAGAACATATGCAATGATCGGTCAGGCAAAAATATCTTCATTTTTTAGCCCAGCACAGAAAAGAAATGCATCAGATGCAGGCAACGAAAAGGTAATTTGTAAAAAAATTATTTTAAAACAATAAAAAAGATCTAGTTTATAGAGCAAAGGCATTTAATCTCGGCCCCGGTTATAATCGACCCTTTCTGTTAATCTTTAGTTGATTCCAGGTTCTCTTATCATTGTAATGTTGAAATCTCTATGATGCAACTTTCTTCACCTTTTTTAAACGGTTCAATTATTAAGAGGACGCAAAATTCACAAAGTGGGTGGGGTATGTAAGAAAAGTATAACCTTTGTTATTAAAAAATGAATAAGTGTCACTTACAAATTTTACAAGCAATGTTTAATATCAATGTTAAGACATAGTTTGCTGTAACAATTAGTTATTAAAATAAATTAAATTTGAAATTATAACACATTATAATTCAATTTGCCATGTACATTCAAACGGCCATTGTCAATAGTTTCAAGTTCATTTGGATATATCAATACAAACACTAATTCCTTGATAACAAAATGTAGAAAAGTAAAATGTAAAAATATGCTTACTTTTAAAGTTTTATCCAACTGTAATATGGTAGTACATTAAAAAAATAATGATTATCACAGGCATTGACTATGTAAAAAGTAGTTCACACATTAAGTATGGTGGCCAAAAAATACCATCCTAAATCTATAATGATAGGTATTTAAATAGTTTATGTTATGACTATTGTTATGAAATTGTTTTAAATAAAAGATTAAACCTTTAAATCCTGTTAAAAATTGTTAACAAATATTATCCATGTCATAAACATGTAAAAACATTAACCTGGTAAGAATGAGTTATGAATACTGTCTTTGGTTATTACTGTGAAATTGTACGGCAAGATCTGTGTTCCTGTTGTTGGTTGGCATGACGTAAAGAATAATATCCACTAGTTGCATGAAGAACTGGAGGATGCAGCATTGGTGGATCAAGTCTTGCAGCTGTGATGGAGTTTTACAGTATGGAGAGTTGGAGACTTATCTGTGCACATTGCATTGAATTCATTTTGAATATAACATCACAATCACAGATGTATCCGGTTATGTTCACAAATGCCAATGAAAATGAACTAACATCCACAATTTTCGAAAACTCCACTCGTCACACAATTCTTTCTTTAAATCATCAGTGCTGGTCACAAGGATGTTATAAATAATTTATACATAACTATTTGCACAAAGTTCCCACAACTACTTTATAAACCATTACACTGGTAACACAACTGTATCTTCAGTATTAGTATAACTAGTGTGTATATTAAGACACTTGTAACAATGGAGACTCCGTTATTCAACACAATTCTTTTAACTTGAGTAATCAAATATCAAAGAATGGTCACTCTGAAAACACAACTATTGGCATCATTAAGGCAAAATTTGATGTTCACCCAAATACCGACACTTACCTACCATTATATTGTTCTGCTAAATTTAGCATGTAATATTTGTGGATAATACCCCATAATGACTAGTCATTTTAGTTTTTATAGTGAAACTTGTACAGGCATCTATGTCTTTCCACTTCTTCGAACTGTGTAACAATAACGAAACAAGTGTCTCTCTGTGCAACTCCATCTGTGGTGAAAATATTAAAGATACATTTGTAATAAAATGTTATATTTATATAATTCCTAAATTAATATTTTAATTTCTTTATTATGCCTTCTCAAAATTTTATTGCCATTTTCCACAACAAATTGTTTTAATTCTTAACCCTTTGCTCCATATAGGTTTTACCTTATCAGCTATCACAGGTCAATAGTCCTGTCCGATAAGTGTTGTTATCTCCCTTCGCTAATTATCGGTCTTGATTGATATCCACTTCCGGTGAGCATAAAATACAATGGCGGACAAAGAGAACAATGGAGTCGTTAATGCGTTTGACCCGAATATGGCAAAGATAACGGAATTAAAGGATTTTCTGCGCGATAAAGGATGTCCAGTGTCTGGTGTCAAATCTGTATTGATAAAACGTGCTTTAGGAGTGATAAATATTGGCGTTGAATCTATGAAAACTGTTGTGGATCGCGATGTGCTTGAAGCAAAAACTCGACATGTGGACAGATTTGTGACACCTTTAGGCGAAATTTTGCCACCACCTACATACCTCAGTAATGGTTGGACTGATGATATTAACACATTTCCTCCGTTTACGAACAATGAACTTTACAATTACCTTGTGCTTAATAAACAAAGAACTTGTGATGGTGCCTCGAATAATGCTAAGAGACAGCTGAAAGCCAAGGTGTTTTTTGAAGATCGACATGTACATAGTGTTCAGTGTAATGCCATTGACCCAGAGATATCACATACTTACGTGAAATCGAAGGTTATACCATCGTACCCTACCCAGTCTGAGAGAAAACAAGCTGACTATGATGTTTGGGTGTGTTTGTCCAAGGTTTCTGGCCAGGTTCATTCTGCTGTTTGTACTTGTGCAGCTGGGTATGTATTTGATTTTTATATATTTCAAATATTTTATCTATTTATTTGTGAATTAATTCTGTTAAACTCCAATAATGTATATTATTTTCATGTAGAATAAGTTAAATTTTATTTCAGGTCTACAAATAGTTCCAACCGTTTTATTGATATTATCCCTTGTATACCGAATACCGCATTATAACAATATATTCAAGACATGCAAAGCTCCAACTACCATTAGCGTCCGCATTTATTTACATTTCGTACCAGGAACTGTTAATTACTCAGCACACTATATAACTAACTGTTTATTATTGATGCCATTATTAACATGGTTGACAAGAGTTTTAATCTCGCAGTAATAGGTATGACCAGTATAACTGTGCCCCATAGACCCTATCAGCCTGTGACTGAGTACTTGATGGTGCTGATGATGACAATTTTATTAATCGTCACCATCAGTTTCCCGTTTAAACAATGCCTCTAGAAGAGTATTAGTAATTTAAGATTTTTTGAAGATATTGCAGAGATACATAAGACACTTCTGTAGCATCTCTGGTTCTTAAATTACATGCCCGATGTTAAGCACCAATACATGGTACATCGATTATTGTTTAAGTCCCATCTGATAAGTGTTTTTAGTTAGAGGTGTGGCATCGGACCTGCTACCCCTTGGTTCACAGACGAAGGCCTTAACCACTGGACCACTAATTTAATCCACTCATTGTGCAACTACAAAAAGTTTTGTGTTGAACCCTGGCCAGCCACCATAACGTTGACATGCTTTGAGAATATATCAATTCTTCAAATAACGGTAATTAATTATTGCTTTTATTTTCCTAGGGAAGGAGAATCCTGCAACCACATAGCTGCTCTGCTGTACGCCTTGGTTGACATCAACTGTACAAAGAAGGAGGGGCTTAATTCAGCAACATCAACAGAATGCAAATGGAAACAACCAAGAAAAAGGAAATTAACGCCAAAGAAGTCTCAAGATCTTCATTTTAAGAAATTTAAATTTGAACAGAGTAGAAGTTCTGAGCCTAAAGTAAAGAAATTGTGTGTGACAAAATTATTTGACAAATCCCAATCTCCTTCAGTTATGAATGTTAAACCTGTAGACGTCAACAGTTTTGCAGAGAAAATGAGAGCGTTTAATCCACATGCGGCCTGGCTTTATACTGTTGAAAGCAGTGTTAAAAATAATGAAAATTATACAAAACCACAGAATTATACTAATGTGGAGTTCATGTATAGGGATAGTGTAGATTTAGAAAGTGAAGAGTGCCAAAGTCAGTTCAAATCTTATTTCAGTAGGTTGGAATGTAATCAAAACTTGTGCATTGATATCGAAAAACAGACTCGGGGACAGTCTAGAAATGATACATGGAAAGACATGAGAAAGGGTTTGTTAACTACGTCGAATTTTGGACTTGTCGTAAAGCGCAAAGACACTACACCACCAGACGGTGCACTGAAAACAATTTTAGGGTACACAGAGTTTAAGGCTGCCAGTACAGAATGGGGAGTAAAACACGAACCAGCAGCTAGAAGAAAGTATGAATCTGTCATCAAAAAAACACACCCTGCTATGGAAGTGAGACAGTGTGGCTTAGTTATTAATCCAGTTTACCCTCATTTGGGGAGTAGTCCAGATGCCATGCTTTGCTGCAAGTGTAATGAATGTAAGGGAAATGGTGTTTTAGAAATAAAGTGCCCCTTCACTCACAGAACTGTTCATCCAACTGAAGCAGCAAAGGACTCTGCATTTTTTTGTGAAATACACAATGGAAGTTTAAGATTAAAAAGAAATCACAATTATTTTTACCAGATACAGGGACAAATGGCTGTTTGCGGAGTGTCATATTGTGATTTTTTTGTTTGGACACTGTGTGGCTACTCAATTGAAAGAATTCAATTTGACAGTGTTTTGTGGGATGACTGTGTTAATAAAATAAACAGGTTTTATTTGAGATTTGTGATAGCAGAGCGGTTTACTGAAAGAGTTAAAAGAGGACTAGCATTGTATTGACACTGGCAGATGTAGTTAATGCTGGATTGACATTCGCAAATAAATAGACACTGACTTATGTATTTAGTTACTATATATTAAAATTGGATTTAAAGGTTTACATCACTGGCACACTAGTACATAATAAAGTGCAATGAAATAAAATCAGGAATAATAATTTCAGATTCCTATATTGACTAATGAGGTAGTAGGCAGAGATGGTGATCTGTTTTCAGAATTATTTCATAATTATGCTGATAAAAGTTGCACCAAATGTTGATATATAATTATAGACAAATTAAAAAAGTTTTGTAAATTTATAATAATATTAATACGTAGTATCTCTATTAAATATAATAATTATAACAAATTGAACTGTTTTGTCTTCCTAAGGCCTAAAAACAAACCTACATCTCCACAGATATGCCCAAAAAATAAGGATCAATTGGAAGGGGGGGGGGGGGGGGGGGGGGTCCACATCAAATCCACATAGTTACTATTATAAAATTATTTGGTATTGACCCATATATTTATCATTTCATATTGACTTGAAGGAAGAATTATATTGTCAAAAGGGTTTTAACAAATACACATTTAAACAAAAATATTTTTAATTTAAATTTATTATGCAAGCATATTTTTTCCTTTTGGTTCAAAGTAACAGTAAAACACAAATAAATAACATAAATAAGATAGTACATACATATCAGTTTCATATCAAATTATATGTGTGAACAAGTTGAAGGTTTTTGACAACATATCAATACAATTTTTACAGAAAATACCAGATATCAAGTTTTTATCAGGTGATGCTAAAGAAAAAAAATGGCAGATTATATCAGGCATTGACGTGATATTCTATTTATCATGTCGTATTAAATAATTTATTTAATTTAAATGTAAATCCATAATTCCACCATTATTTCAGAACTACATACCAACATTATTAAAAAACTGTTGTGTTCCAATTTGCCATTTATTCATCCAATACACATGCTACTGCAAGAGCGGCCTAAGTTTTTTACAACTGTGTTATCCACAGGCACTATTTATTAAATATTTACGGTCTTGGTACTAATGGTGGCTGTAAGTTTGTGAGATGGACACAGATTTTCCAAATTTGACTGGCCTGGCGTGACAGTGTTATTGGCATAACACCCTGTAAGATGCGAAAGTTCTTTACCCTCTCAATGGCCATTTCAACATATATTCGCTGATTGGCAATGCGGCGTGTGTCTTCAACTTCTCGTCGAAAGAACTTATGATTTTTAAGTGGCGGAATTATTAACTGAGCTCCCTTTTCTGATGTCAGGTCACTAATTAAAAATCCTTTGTCAGCCATAATTTGATCACCAGGTTCCAAAAGGTCTAAAATTCCACATGTTTTGGTCAATTGTTTGTCGCTTATGCTTCCTGCCCATAAATCAGAAGCAAAAGTAATAACACCATTTGGGCTTATTCCAATCAGCGATTTGTAGGTCATGTGCGACTTGTAATGTGAATACATAAGAGAGCGATTCTGTAATGATTGTGGAGTTTGAGTATAAATTTCTGTGCAGTCTATTATCACTCTGCAATGAGGATATGTCTTAAATTTAATAGGAAGGTTTCCTCTTATTATATCCTTTGATGGCCATGGTGTCAGAAAGGAAAGTTTCACACTCAAGTATGAAATCCATCGACTCACAATTTCACTACACGTTGATTTCGAAATGTGAAAACGTTGTGCCAAGTCCTGAAGTAGAAGCCCAAGACGAAGTCTCATTAGCACGAGAAAGAATTCATCAATGCATCTCAATGCACGTGGTCTACCTTGTAAGCCATCTCCAGTGTTCATTTCTTCCATTTCATCAAACAAACTGTAAAATGTTCCCGCGTTTGGGATGCCAGTATAGAACATGACATCAACTTTGCTATTTTCAATGTCTTCAAACGTAATGTCTGGTTTATTAACCTGAATTCCTACAGATTTAGTCAGAGAATCATTAATGGTTTCTGTTTGTGTTTGTGCAGTTGAAGTTTCAACTGTAGTTTGTGTCGAAACTGAAGCAAATGTACGAGTGCTTGTACTGACTGTCTGTACTTCTTTGTTAACTATTTTGGATACTGATATTACTTCACCACAATAATCATGAAAATTACAGGATACTTCGAGCTCTGATGCAGTTTTGTTCACCTTAAAGGATGCATTACTGTAAACAACGTGGTCATCAGTGTTGTCATTTCCTACAGTTGAACCAGTAGTCATTGTGGCTGTCTGTGCTTCCTTCTTAATCTGAAATATACAAAATACATTTTTACCACATGTCCATGAATACCTGTATTTTGAAATATTTTTTATTCCACAACTCCATGTATTTCCATTTAGATCATAAACAACACTAGTAACTGTTTGAACACTTTTAAATAAATAAATCAGTTTCCAAGGTTTGTATATGTTTATTTTCTATATTTGGTCCAACACTTGGATATGTACATGTGTTTATGTAGATTCTTCTCTCAGAAGACTTATGTATCTGTCATGTTTTGGCATAGAATATGCCCCCTCATTAGCATATAATTCACATGGTTATTCAGCCACAAATCCAGCAGTCATGTAATTCTAATACTTTAAAACTCTTCAAAATATTTTATTTCTGATTTAGTAATAAAGTTATACAAGCATCATGGATTTATTGGGGAAAATACAATGGTTTTACCCCACCCATCACTTAACTAGTATTAAATGTACATTCCTGTCACAAATAAAGTAAAACACGATTTATTTTACACAAAAAAAGGCATACCGTTGTAGCTTTGAAGATCTTTTCTTTGTTGTTGATGATGAAGACTGAAGGAACACAATTTTCCTTTGTATATACGCCACCAATGAAATGGGCTGAACACAACCGGTCTGTTTTCAAGTTTGAACTGAACTTTGCACTAACAGTTTTCATGCGACTTATCCAGATTTTCCTTAGATTGCTATCAGCAGGAAATCTATGAAGTGAAATAGGTAGTCCATTTACGATCTTTCCACTGAAATTACTGCAAATGCAACAATAATGTCTTTTCTTCACCGTAGATTTCACTATTTTCGTATCCATTTTTTGCTCACCGGAAGTAGGTTATGCCAAAACTCCACACTAAAGAGCTACTACGGGAGATAAATTATCAAGGGAGATAACAACACTTTTCGGACAGGACTATACAGTTGACCAGTATCTGATAATCAATACCCAATAGGTAACTGATAAGATTGCATGCACTATCTCCATGCAGCTTATTGGAAAAATGTTCAAGTTTGACACCTCTGTTAATTAACTCCTTTTTACAGTGTGAAATACTGATTTTATAGTTATGGTGTAAATGTGAAGTTTTTGGAGAATTAATTTCTCTTTCTGGTGATGTAATTTTTTTAAATATAGGACAGTTGTGTAACAAAATATAGGTTTGTGAAGTAAGAAAAAAAAATTGCAAAAATATATTTATTTATGGTAATATACCATATATATCTATGACTAATTCGTGTAAATAAACAGTGTACAACTTAATTAATAAAATTAACATTCATAACAACTCATTTACATTATACAGAATCCAGTTACTGCCACCCCCCTCCCTATTCATTTTTTTTATTATTATTACCACCCCTTTCCTGATTTATATTGGAAAAGTATTTTTCTATCCTTAAACCCCCACCCGACTTATTTACATTATGCAGAATCCAGAGTTTTAAAACTTTGTTTATAAAAAATAAATTTGAAAACATGTTTCCAACCAACCACCCCATAAATCCATCCACTCCACTACTAAATTTACAGCTGCTGAGTCCAGATTTAAAAAAAAAAAAAAAAAAATTTTTACCCCACCACCCCTGACCTCGCCACTTCCAATTTACTTTTTGTATTGTTCAAACTTGTAAAGACCATCTTTACTTGTCATACCATCTTTATTTCCAACTGATTAGTCTAAAAGTTTTATTTATTCTGTTATTTATTTTGTTTCTACTGCATTCCAGTAGAAAGTGAGAATAAACAAATAGCGGACAATTTGTAACACGTTTGTTTTGCCTGTTTGAACCAGTTATTTATTGACAAAAATTGATAAATCGTTACTTATAAAAAGCTTCATAAAACACACCCTCAAATCAGAATAATTGCTCATCCATTCACGAGTCTGATCCTTGTCTCCAGAGAGAGAGAGAGCTATCATCAGATGAATCAATATCAAAGTCAGAAAAATCACACTCGTCCAAGTCGCTTTCTAAAAGACGCCGAAAATCTTGAATATTTTGATAAAAAAAAATTACAAAACACGGTCGCAATGAAAATTTTTATGTTCTAAAACGAACTGGCCGATTGTTTTCATTCTCCTGGTATAATCAACTTGATCCTCTGTTCTCAGCGGGACACTTTTTAATTTTAGTTTTAGAGATAACAATCAAAGGTTTATTACCGAATTTGCAACTCAGTATATCACTGGCCACGTGTCATATACCACCTTCAAATTCTCCCAACCGACGACAGCTATCAGCTGTAAAAACAAACCAAATCTTCAAAGATGCCGATTTTTTTATCTTGATTAGCGATGCATAAAGTAAAAACACGGTTATTTTTAGAAATATGACCTTGTTTCAACTAGATTGTTCCAGATCTCGCATACAACTTTCACGCGTGATCTATGGGAATGCTCTCGTTTCATTGGACGCTATTTATTGCGTAATTATTAATAGTAACCACATGGTTTTTTTGGGGGATCCACTTCCTGTAGAATTAATGTTTACAAAAAGAAAGGTCGGACATTTGTTTTGAGCGTTAATATGCAATAATTTTGAGTTTAAAAACACACTGCGGGGAAATGCGGTATCATGGAGCAGTCGATAACTGCGGGGATTTGTGGTATTGAGGCGCACTGGATATATGCGGTATTGAGGCGCACTGGATAGATGCGTTTTTTTGCGGTATTATGGAGCAAAGGGTTAAATGTATATGTGTATATATATATATATATATATATATATATATATATATATATATATATATATATATGGAAATAATTATTTGTGAATAACCAAGATATAAATGTACAGATCAGACTACGGCGAGTGCGCCTAGCTATAATGCAAACCATAGATACAATATCGAGGCCTCTGCCTAACCAATAAATTTGGTGTCGACCTTGACTTATATACTACGGAATTATATGCAACACATCTGGACAGAGTGGACAAATATATATATATATTGTTTTATGATGTTCATGAAAATGATTATATTGGCTTTTTTTCTAATAATGTTGGAATTAAGTACTGTTTCCAGGCAGGTTGATAGTGCAGTGAGTACAGTAATGGCCACTGAGGTGATGGGTTCGATTCCACGCTCAGTGCAATGAACTTTCAAAAACAATACTCTGTATAGATTAAACCTATAAAACACACTCAATATGGAATACAATAATGTCTAAGGTTATTTTGTACATAAATAAAGTAATGATATTTTGGTAATGTCATATATCAACTGATAAATAATATTTGAATATTCAGACTCAAATTAAAGTGCTGGTCACTTGAACTATGTATTTTTATGTTAAAAATTGATAAACAAATTTCATATCAGAGTACATGTATAAAATTTATTTGATTGTATTAATAATATTGTTTTTTTTTAAACATTGACATATGAATGGAGTAATGTATGTTCTAAATAAAAATCAAACCTTTGCAAAGCACTTCAAATATCCACAAATTTCAATGATCCAGTCTTTAAATCTTCATGCAGATTTTCTACTTCAATGGGGGCATCCTCACCTTTGTAAAGGACCTCATACACAGCACCAGGAATGCCATCTTTCCCTTTTTTAAAAGAAAGAAAGAAAAGGCATACACATAGTGGATAATTAAGGTAACAGCCACTTACCCACATAAGTGGATAACATTGGTAAATAAAATATAAATAATTAAGAACAAGAAAGAAACTATTTTTTTTGTAAGTTGTAATGCACCGAGATACACTTATGACAGAGAGAAATTGATTGGTAAATGATATGCACAAAACGTGATGCTTTAAAAGGTTTGCCAGGGCTGATTAGTTCACTTGGCATCATGTCCAACTTACTGTCAATGCTGGGGTCATGAGTTTGAATCTATGTCCAGCCACAGTGTTAAAGATAATTGATATATGACATAACCACATTGCGTTTCATTACCATTCATCTGTCACCGCTGATTAAAATGTTAAGTTATCAGTTACTTGGTGGTGCAAAGACAGGTACTGTTTTATGTTCGAGGATCCCAGGAAAGAGTGGTTACATTAACTGATCATCTATTAGCCCTCAATGGTAAAAAATTATGTTAAATATTTAATTACTCAATTCAATATGTCTGCTTACTCTTTATTTACATGTATCATTGTGTTGGTTCAGTGGAAAAACATCCACTCTGTAGTAAATTATGGATTATCAATGTTTTCTTAATCCATGGCTCAACAAATATTTTTCCCCTCTGCATTTTAAGAATAGTTATAAAGGAACTAACTGTACCGTTATTGTACAATACTTCAATGTGGCAACTTCAATCATATAGGTTGCAGATATAGCAGAAATATTGGTGAAAGTGACCATTAAACACTAGCCATAACACAGTTAAATATAATATCATAATGTGACAATATATAGCATTAGGCTTGTACCTTTAATAACTTCCAAAACTGTACCACTATACCATTCAGTTTTGTTAATTGTCTCGTCTGTGCATCATTCATGTAGAATTCTGCGACCAAGAAACTTTATATGGTGGGGTCTCCTAGATCTTGAACTGGAACTCTGGGTCTGAAATTATATATGGTTAAATGTTCAATAAAATGTGAAACAGCCACTTCAGAAATGATTAGGAATTGTCAATGTTATTAATATGGCCATGTATACAGTTTAATTTGCTCGGAAATTATAGAAATAGGAAATGTGGTTGTTTTCTTGGCTGCTTAATAAAGGTGTCAGATCACTTACAGGGTTTTGACTGCATAACACAATATTTTAAAAATATGTACATTTATCATTGAACTGCAAAGAAATAACATTTATTTATGTTCATATGTTACCTTGTTTTCTGCTGAGCTGGTAGATGGTACCTGTGCGTCATGTTGTACTGAGCTAGTAGATGGTACCTGTGTGTCATGGTGTACTGCACTTGTAGATGGTATCTTCTTTTCTTGTAATTGTTTGGTGGGATTTGGTATATCTACATGGACGTCAGATTCTGTTTTTGGATTGAACTGAAAAAATATATAAACATATACATATATAAATGGTAGTGATAAATATATATTTGTTTTAAAATATAACAAAAATATTGATTAAATAATGTATAATATCCAAAATGTTTGTACATTTAAACTATATATAATTACAATACATAGTACAAACTTTATTACCAATATTTATAGTATTAGTAAATAACACACTATGTTTAGAAAACACTTACTGTCATGTGCCAATCAGAGATATGGCGAAACATATCAATTTAAAATACATCATTGAAACATAATTTGAACTGTAATTATTGCATTGCAATACATATCGCAATGCCAGAATATAACACTGCAATGTTGATCTCCACTTGGCATCATGATAACTATAATGCTGACAAATATTTTAATATTTGGTATGCCGGATATAAAATCTTGTTGACATTTCTTGCAGATGGCATATATTCTTCTTCAATTTTCAGTAATGCATAAATAAAGTGATATTGTAAAAAAATATACATACCCAGGGTGATTTTGGTTTTCTTATGCCTGAGTAAGTTCTGTGGCGTGGTGAAGCTAGCTCTGGCAACAGAAATGTCATGTAAAAACATTTCAGCTTCTGTACCATCATGGTATTCCACATTATTGTGTCTCTATAAATCCTTTCAATATATATGTCGTAAGGATTTAAGCGGCGCAACTCAAAATCACACCATAGTTTATCAATGATGTTCAACTGTCCTTGTATTTGGTAGTATATCTCATGCTTTCTTTTCAAACTTATTCCATTAGGACCCTTTTCTAAGCAAAAGTTTGGCACCTTTTGAACTGCTTCTTTGATACTATATTTATTGTTCTGCAGAAATTTTTTTATTTCAATTAATCCTTCCCCATTCTCTTCTGTGACTAAACCGTCTGTTGATGCTGCCAAATATGGATATTTTTTACTGATTGTTAGACAAATTTTTCTAATTTCTACATTTCCCTTCTTGTTTTTGTATTCAATAATTGTGTTTTCCTCTTGTGCCAGGCCTCTGATAGTATTGATGTTACCCTTGAATTGAGAATATATCATATTTTGGACTAAACATGTAGATAAATTATTTGTTCTTCGCGACATCACTTTTCCAAAATTTGAACTAGTAAGTCTTTTACGTCTTTCTTCTTTCCAAACTTCACTACTATGTTGCAGTCGAGATTTATGTTCAATATCTTTTATTTCTTGTTCATTTTTGTTTAATTTATTCAAAAATTTGAAACAAATTTCTCTTAATTCATCTGTTGTTACATCTGTAGTGTCATCTAGTTGACTTCCATATTCAAGTTTGGCTGATTTTGCACAACTTTGCCACAAACTTTCTAACTTCCTTTTTCTTCTAACCGTTTTACTTTCTTCTTTAATTTTATATGCTTTTGTGGCTTCTACTTTTTTACACTGCGACCTCACCCTTTTGTTGAAATGGCAACCGGCTTGGATTCCTGTCACTTTTTGAAATGTCATTGATGACCATGCAGGACCTAAATTTTTACGAAGGGCTCCACCATAGCACCTGGTATTCCATGAACCTCTAGCGCATCTGTTGACAAACTTTCCTCCATCGAATTTTGCACGAATTGACATCCAACTTTCTGCCAAATTGGTTGTAAAGTTGCCAATCGATCGTCCACTCTTTTCAGCTACCCGATTTAATATCACCGAAACATCTTTAATAATCTCTGTTACCTCACTTAATGAAATATTGCTCTTGCATGCCATTCTTGACTGTTCCAATTCCTCTTGAGACGGCAATTTCCAATAATCATACTGATTTTCAAATATAGCATCGATTGAATTAGTAGACTGCTCCAGATGATTCTCTTCAATATCATCTACTGACTTTGAATTTCCCTTTTTGCAGAAGTTGGAACAATTTTGATGAAAACCCAGGATATGATAAATAGAGTTTTTTATGTCATGTTTCAACTGTTTTACATTTTTATCTTTGCTTCTCATTTTGATGGCACAACTAATAGCTGTTGTTAGTTGTACTCGGTTAAGCTGACCCAATTTGCCCTTTCCTTTAAAGTGGGGTTTCTCCTGAACTAAGCGTTCTAAGTTTGATCTAACACATTTGAATGTGTGATTTGCACATTCTAATTTTTTAATGGAACTGCCCCACACAGGCACATTTTCTTGTAATCGTGCATAAACTGAGCTATCACCATCTGCTATTAACCTCATATACCGAACACCATGTACAGTTTCTGCCTCCATGAAACCACTTAAAATTATATCAGCCTCCATAGCTTGTGAACTACCGTTCCAGTTTTTAAAGCATGTATGAGGATGTGGGTCACAGCCATTGTTCTCTGCCTTGGAACATATAATACACTGTTTGTTTCTAACCCCAATGTATAAAAGCTTCTGAGTCTCGGCTCCAAAAATTACTCCAACACCACCAAAAGTGTGTTACTGTGTTTATGCGTTCTTTTCGACCAGCCACCATCACATATCAATGTCACAGCCGGGATACCCTGATGATAGTCATCTCTGGCAATTACAAGTTTTTTCTCTTCTGCACCAGCTTTGGCCATTTCCTCTTTCAGCACTTCATGCCACCAATTACCTATATCATGTTCTATGTTTGATAACATTTTTTCACTCATTTGTGGGATGTTCATTGTGGACAGTATTTCGTTCAAATTTGAAGGTCCTCTGCCTGAAGTAACAGCACCCCACACTGCTCTTACATTTATGTCATAGTATCCATTGTCCTGCTTAAAGCTGGTTTCAATTTGAAATTCTTTCAAGCATCCGTTGCATTTTGCTAAAAGTATACTATACAGACCATTCTTGCTTATTTCTAAACGTATAACAATTGGCTCTTTTCCTGACTTGGCAAGTTCTTGGGCTTTTAAACATAAACATGCATGAGTTGTTATGTTTACAACATGATCTTTCAAATTTTCCAAATTCATGATTCGATAACCTGACAATGGGTGTCGGTGCAATACAAATTTCAAAGATGTTGAACCAAGACTGCAGAGTTTTGTTGCATTCATTCTTTGAATACGTAACCTTCGGACAGAAAATCGTGTGTAATACTTGCCATTGGATGAGACAACTTTACGTACCAACTGGTATGGTGGAAATTTTCTGCTGTCATTCGAATAGACTTTCATTTTCTCTTCCTTTTTCAAGACCTCAAGTTTCTGTTTTTGTTTATATGTATTAGAGTTTTTTCCACATGGTTGTCCAAATCTTCTCCTTGTCCTTTTCTTTCTATCCTTTGCATGTAATGCCATATCGTGAATTCACTATTCATTTATAAGTCAATAGCAACAAAATTTTCAAAAGTGTCCACAAAATAGTATTAAATTGAGGTTTTCCATCACAGTTATTTCAATCCATATACGCACATGTTTACTACACCATACCACGTTTAAATTTTCGTTGCACGGGATTTGCATGCATTTTACTCCAATTTCACAATACTTACCTTGGATGACAGTCTCTCAAAAATGACTTTTACCAACCGTAGACAGAGAGATCGACATGACGAGACTATATAAAATGATAACTTGTTTGTTTATTAACTATATGTAGGACAATACTTACCAAGTACATGGCTTGTAGGTTATTAAATAAACGAAATTCAGTTTGTATTTTGATATTTTACAACAGAGGGATGTAACCGTATTACACCAACGGAAAATTATACGCCATAAGAAAATAGTATCCGTTTAGGAACACCTTCGCTCATATCCATGTGTATTTGTTTACCGAGATGTGTAAATAATGTCGCGTATTAATATCAGGAAGGTGAATCGGTGAAAAAGAATGAAAATGAAAACATGACAGCGTAAAAGCATTAACATTTTAATATAGTTTTCAGGTATTACCATGTTTTGACTAATGACAACCTTGGCAGTGTTTAGTAAATATGTTTAACATAAGTTTTCACAAGAACTAACAGCTGATCGCATGTTCAGCACTATGTAAGTATGTTGTTGGTGTTTAGAATATTTGTTTACCTTTTTTTGTCAATGAACAAAAATGGCCATGTGCACTTTTGGTAAACAAGGTTTAGTAATATCAATTATTTTAAGGTAACAAACTATTAAGTAAAAATATTTCTAGACATTGTTCTTTGAACCATTATGATATAAAAACCAGTAAATATAGGATCCAAATTGATCCGGTTATGCTGTTTGAATGGACATGGTATTGGCCATTGTTTTGTAATTAATACACTATTAGCTACCATTTATTTTTTAAAACGATAGTAAAACTGTTCTCTGCATTCATTTACCATGCTTGGTTGTAATGGTTATGTAAAATAACATCTTATTTTTTAGTTTTTAACACATGGTACCCCACCCACCTGAAAGCCAAACTTTGAAGTTTGCGTCCCCTTAATGTCAGATATAGAACAGGGCACTAGACAACTTTTGGGGACAAGTACCCATACCCTCTGGAAGGGGAATTTTTCGTCGTTTTAAGACTTATAGGGGAATTTTTAGCCATATAAATATTACTACTTTTCACACTTATTAATACTGTTTTCAATCATTTCCAACAGATGTAGCTACATAATAATTTTCTGACAAATACAACAAATCATTATGCAAGTTGTTCTACTATATTTTTTTCTTTCATGAATTAAAACATCTCAGTGACACATCCTTATATGTAAATTGTTCTAGCCTTTGAAGTAAAATGGCCAATGGCCTTCTCAAGTTGTGTGTTACTTATTGGTGTTACCCCTTCATGGACAATCCTCATAATACTATCAAGTGTTTCCTGGCTCATAGACAATCTAAGAGGTGTACATATACTGTTCATCAGTTATAGTACTACTGTACAGAAATTCACAATATTTGCAGCAGTAACCTTCCTTAAAGGCACTATAATATAACCACTTGAAAGAGAGTTCATATCTAGTTGTGTCAAACAACCTATTATTAGGAACTAATACATGACGTTTCTTATCAACATGGACAATGTCCGATTCGCCATCAAAATCAGAACTGGACACAGCTTCAGACCGCGAGGCTTTACATTTTAAGGAATCAGAACATGGCACGTCAGAGGATTTTTGAAGCTGTAGTGAGCTTGTAGTGGGATGGATCCCCGGGTTTTCTAAATAATGTTTTGCTTGCAAACTTTTCTGTTTGAATAAGATGTCTATTTTTTTACAATTATCTGCTGATTGATGTTATTTTTCACCGGAAATGTATTTCATTATCCTGCTAAGGGCAATATCCGAAAAACCCGAATGAATCCATACCGACTTGTTACGTGAAAATTCATTGGACAGTCAATCAAGGGAGAAGACTCATGAATGTTTTACTGGATTCGTATTCAAAACTATGAAATAAAAAGTTAATATAATGGCCTGAGTATACACAATGAGTGTTGGGAATTGAACCCAAAAAGCATAATCGATTATCGAATGGACAGACTGATCGATTATCGATTATTTAACTTTCAAAAGTAAAATTCGAAAATATCTATTACATTCACCATTCACATTATTACTGTGCAAGTATCAATATCTAGAAAGTGCAACTAGTCCACTATATTTCAAATATTCAAAAAAAAATTAATTGATCTAAATTGTTGTTTTTATGCCCCCCAAAAATTTTTTTGGGTGGCATTAAGTAATCGCAGCGTCCGTCCGTCCTTCCATCCGGTATTTCGTTTCTGGCCTGTAACTTTGTCATGCATAGATGGATTTTGTTGATACTTGCAACAAATGACCAACAGAACATGAAGATGTGTTGCGCGTAAGACCCACACCCGTACCTCAAAGGTCAAGGTCACAATTTCAGTTTGTTTGACAACACTTTGAGTTTATGTGAGATTTAGTTTCTGGCCTGTAACTTTGTCATGCATAGATGAATTTTAATGATACTTGCTACAAATGATCAACATAACATCATGACATGTGGGGGGCATGTGACACTTAACAGTGACATTTCTTGTTAATACTTTATTTAAATCATGCCAAAGAAAATTATACGCTGAAACTACACAACCAAAAAGTAATAAGTTTATTACTATAATACCCAACCCACATTTTTCTTTACCGTAAATTCGATTTAAATATCAACTTTCACATTTTTGAAAATTTATATACATACAGTTCCAGTTATTGTAAATCTACGAAATATTTATTAGAGCGGTTATTAAAAACAGATTAATTTATATTCAAAGCTATTCACCAATCACATTAGAGGAATAAAAATAAATAATTGAATATTGCACGAGAGGTTTTCCTAAATCGCAATATCGGGCATGTGTTGCGATAAACACCGTGGGGGTTAATTGTTACGACTGATTAGTTGCGGTCTATAAACAACAGTTTGACCAGTGTCATAGCGAATAGAGATATTTTGTGAAAACTAGCTTGTCTGATTTATTAAGACAAACCCGATGGGCAAGTAACTTTGAAAAAGGCACATGCTTGGATCCAGATTTTACAAGCCCAGGGCATACAAAATGTCACTTCCGGTTAAAATCGTTATCGATGCGAACATTTTCGACCGATATTCGATTATTAGCGATAATCGGAACAACGCTATACACAATACAGTATTTCTAAACCTCTAGTACTATTATTTACTAGATCATTAATTAAATGGGAATTTCCAGATTTTGTGGAAATCAGCTCTAGTACATACTGAACTATTTCAGACATTTCCCAAGAGTTATCCGATAATTGCCCCTGCTCAGTTTGATGATATTGGAGATGAATCTAATTACTTCTCTTAGACCGCGATAAAACATCGGGTATCGTTCCGCTCCGACACTAAAATTAAGTAGGCATGAACGTGTTATATATACCCTCAGGTACAACTTGATAAGGTCTTATATATGTCCTTGTTTTGATAAGAACGTTTTCATGATATTGATGTGTAGTATAAAAAATTATTGAATTTGACTTAAATGCTAAAATCATTTGATTAAATTTAATGTGTAAAAATAAAACATAGATTAATGATTTTAATTACAAATATCAGTATAGTTTGATATGGTTTATTTTATTATCAATCAACAGATAAAGATTGAATATTTGTGTTACTATAAATAAATAAAATTATTACGATTAATAGATTATATAAACTTATATATGAAAGAGACAGAATGACAATAAGACATAATGTCATAAATCAATCATCACAGAGACTCTTTATTTTTAAACTTATTTATTTTTCTTCGATTGAGAAACAAATTCTTACAACTTAGGCAAATCACGCTCGAAGTCTTCATGGGTATGACCAGTACTAAGCATGAACGGAAAAGGTGTCTTGCTCAAGGACACCACACATAGCCATAATGGAGGATCGAATCCACGACCCTCCGATCATGGGTTCGGTGCTCTATCAATGGACCATGTGCTCCACTAATCACAGACTGGTGTCGGGCGAGGATTCGAATTCACAACCCGATGGTTGATAGTCAAACGCATTACTTTCTAAGTTAACGGGACAAGTGCACAAATATTTAAATGATATTTTTTAAACTTTTATGTTGTTGTTTTTAAAAGAAAATTATTACGGTTATGTAATTATATAACATTTTGTTTGAAACAAACATCTGTTTATTAGCTAGTGGGTTTTTAATAAAGCCTAAAACGGTATTTGACCATTAATTCTTTTTTAACAACTTTTTTTAAGAACCTCGTGTTATATTATCATAAGATTATGTTGTTACAAAAGATTAATATTTTTCGCATACCACTTCAATATACGAGAGATCTGTTTATAAAATTTGAATTTGTTATCAATTTATCTGAATATCTATGTTAAATGAAATAAGTAATTTTAAAAAACTGAACAACAAACTTGTGTTGAAATATAATTACTCAACTACATCGTAGCAAATTATATTTTTACCCCCAATATGGCAGGGATAGTCAGTAATTAAGGTCATAAAATTTTATAAAAACACTGGCTTATTCCATTGATTGGGCGGGGGGGGGGGGGGGGGGGGGGGGGGTCTTGGGTTGTTTTTTTTTGTACAAGGATTCTGATCTTAGGAAAACGTTTAAACATTTGATATTGGTGTATCATAACTAACTTGTATTGAGTTAATTACACGATATCAATGCGATGACTATAAAACAAACATAAAAATACACAAAATAAAATATGTTTGTTTGCAGTTAGAATATCTATTTCTGTACGGATTATTAAACTTGAAGAAGTAATCTCAGTACCTTTATATTTCTTTAAATAATTTTATTTTCATTCCGCAAAACATCATTCATTCCATAATTATTATCTTTTTATGACCCCCAAATATTTTTGGGGTGGCATATAGTTATCGCAGTGTCCGTCCGTCCTTCCGTCCGGTATTTCATGTCTGGCCTATATCTTTGTCATGCATAGATGGATTTTGTTGATACTTGGTACAAATGATCAACATAACATGACGACGTGTCGCGAGTAAGACCCACACCCATACCGCAAAGGTCAATGTCACTATTTGAGTTTGTTTGACAACACTTCGAGTTTGTGTGAGATTTCGTGTCCAGCCTGTAACTTTGTCATGCATAGATGGATTTTATAAATACTTGCTACAAATGATCAACATAACATGACCAGGTGTCGCGAGTAAGACCCATAACCGTACCTCAAAGGTCAAGGTCACTATTTGAGTTTGTTTGACAACACTTTGAGTTTGTGAGATTTCGTGTCTGGCCTGTAACTTTGTCATGCATAGATGGATTTTATAAATACTTGCTACAAATGATCAACATAACATGACGACGTGTCGCAAGTAAGACCCACGACCGTACCTCAAAGATCAAGGTCACAATTTGAGTCTGTTTGAATACACTTTGAGTCTGTGTGAGATTTCGTGTCCGTCTTGTAACTTTGTCATGCATAGATGGATTTTAATGATACTTGCTACAAATGATCAACATAACATGATGACATGTCGCGAGTAAGACCCACAGACATACCTCAAAGGTCAAGGTCACTATTTGAGTTTGTTTGACAACACTTTGAGTTTGTGTGAGATTTCGTGTCCAGCCTGTAACTTTGTCATGCATAGATGGATTTTATAAATACTGTTTACAAATGATCAACATAACATGACAATATGTCGTGAGTAAGACCCACACCCGTACCTCAAAGATCAAGGTCACAATTTGAGTTTGTTTGAATACACTTTGAGTCTGTGTGAGATTTCATGTCTGGCCTGTAACTTTGTCATGCTTAGATGGATTTTAATGATAATTGCTACAAACGATCAACATAACATGACGAAGTGTCGCTAGTAAGACCCACACCCGTACCTCAAAGGTCAAAGTCACTATTTGAGTTTGTTTGACAACACTTTATGTTTGTGTGAGATTTTGTGTCCGGCCTGTAACTTTGTCATTCATTGATGGATTTTATAAATACTTGCTACAAACGATCAACATAACATGACCACAAGTTGGAGTAAGACCCACACCCGTACCTCAAAGGTCAAGGTCACTATTTGAGTTTGTTTGACAACATTTCGAGTTTGTGTGAGATTTTGTGTCCGGCCTGTAACTTTGTCATGCATAGATGGATTTTAATGATACTTGCTACAAATGATCAACATAACATGACGACGTGTCGCTAGTAAGACCCACACCCGTACCTCAAAGGTCAAAGTCACTATTTGAGTTTGTTTGCCAACACTTTATGTTTGTGTGAGATTTTGTGTCCGGCCTGTAACTTTGTCATTCATAGATGGATTTTATAAATACTTGCTGCAAATGATCAACATAACATGACCACATGTTGGAGTAAGACCCACACCCGTACCTCAAAGGTCAAGGTCACAATTTGAGTTTGTTTAACAACACTTTGAGTCTGTGAGATTTTGTGGCTGGCCTGTAACTTTGTCATGCATAGATGGATTTAAATGATACTTGCTACAATTGATCAACATAACATGAAAACATGTCGCAAGTAAGACCCACACCCTTACGTCAGAGGTCAAGGTCACACTGAGTCTGAGATTTCATGTCCGGCCTGCAACTTTGTCATGCATAGATGGATTTTTATAAATACTTGTTATAAATGATCAACATAACATGATAACGTGTTGCACTTAATACCCAAACTCCCACTTCAAAGGTCAAGGTCACAATTTAACTTTGACAACACTTTCAGTCATTTTGACATTTATTGTCCGGTCTGTCATCTATGGAAAATTTTAAAAACACTTAGCTCAGTTGATCAACATGTTTTGGATTACAAAAGAAATGTACTTGAATTTGATATCGAAATATCATCATAAAAAGAATTTTATTTGCAATAAACGTATACGTTGTAATAGGTTAGCAAAGAATCACAACTAAGGTTTATAAAATATTAAAAGTGGCCGAAAACGTGTTTTGAGTAATTTTTATATAGAACATTATAAGGAGTATATAATATATGTTGTTATAAAATTAAAAAAGGAAGCAAGAAGCCGTAAACTTATTTAATTTTTATTTTATCATAATAAAGGTTATATTTTTAACTTAATGACTAGATGTTGTAATAGGTTGGCAATTTATTGATGAAAAAGTTATAAAAATAAAATTAAATTTCTCCTATAAATTGTTTCTATGTAAACCAAATATCACGGTTTAGCCAGGTAAGTCATAAAAAACGCTGATTTCAAGGGGGGTAACTTCTCTCGCTTAGCCATTGGGATGTCTGAAATTTTCCCGCATGAATGCCCTTTTTCAAAAAAAGTAAAACGAACTTAGCGACCAATTTCACTCTTAAGCTGTAGTGGCAAGTTAATGGAAAGAATTGTGTACAAACATATATAATTTGTTGTTAATAACTTCATTTATAAGTTAAAATCTGGATTTCTTAAAGGACATTCCACAGCTTACCAGCTTTTAGATATATATCATCCAATTTGTCAAGGTATAGATAATAAACAATTCACTTGTATGGTATTTTGTGATGTATCGAAAGCATTTGATCGTGTGTGGTTAAAAGGTATTCTATTCAAATAAAAGCAAAATGGTATAAACTGGACCAACAGTTATTTACATAAATGTGAACAAAGAGTATAAAGGTAATAGTTTTTCAGAAACTTAAACAACTGCCTGAGTTCCCAAAGGTTCTGGTTGGGTCCTTTATTATTTTTAATTTACATTAATGATATAGCTGAAATTTTTTTAAGTATTAACGCAAATTTTTGCAAATGATTCACCACTTGCTTTTACATCTTCTTAGAAGGTATAATAAATAACAATCTGATCGTTAATTCAAAGTGGGAAAACAACGGTTAGTTGATTTTAAACCCCAAAAGACTGAAGCTTTACTTTTTAAATCCAAATTTAATGTTTAAAAATGTTTTAGTAAATTTTGTAGAACATCATAAATATTTAGGTGTAAATTTTAGTCATGATGGAAAATGGCATCTATAAACATTTAAATAATATTGTTTTATCAGCTTCAAAAGTTTTAGGCATTATGCGAAAAATTAAATTTACTCGAACCAATTATATGTATCATTTATGCGACCAGTTTTTGAATATGCATCGATTGTTTTTGATAGTTGTTCCCTATATGAAAAGGATAAACTAGAAAAAATACAACACGAAGCAGCTAGAGTAGTTACTGGTTTGACGCGTTTGGTTTTTATTAATAAGTTATACACTGAAATCAGATGGTAATCACTATCAGAAAACCTGCTGTCATAATATCGTTCAGGTGCATTGAAGGGCTGCATAAAATTTGGTATCCGATGCCGACTAAACGTTTCGTGTCTTTAATAAATTGTTGTAGCTGTGTAAATTAATTGTCTTTGAGTCACTGGTATATGTGATTTTACCAAATAAAAGCACTCGTGTACTTAAGGGATGAAAACGGTGTGTAGAACGAAAATGACGATTTCATTCATCAATATATCATCTGTATGTGACAGAATGTTGTGGCAAAGAAAAGGAAAACGTCCAACACTACTTTATGTTGAAATCAAACAGTTCAAAGAATCATACCAAGGACCCTACCACTACCCACCCGCATCTTTGTCGAGCTTTAATAAATTTAATTAATTTAAGAAAAAATTAAATTTCCAGTACATGCATCCCTTAGAACTCTTAAAAAATGTACATATAACATTTGAGGAAAACAGGTGGGTTAACTGACCATATGTTGGCCCTTGATGGAATGAAAATGATGCTTAATGTTCAACAAACTAACATCCTTAAATACAATAAATGATGACATCTCTTCTACTTCTCTGCATATGCAGAATGTTGTTAAGTCATAAATCTTGGACATAAAAAAAACAGTTACTTTGACAACCATGTTTTTTTCAATAAAAAAAATGTAACTTGAGCAGTCATGTTTTTTCAATAAGGCCAATGTCACTGGGCACTGGTCTCACCATTGTAAGTGACATTCGCTTAACACGACCAGCGGCTGCAGATTTTCAGCCAAACTGACTGATCTGTTTTGTTAAGTGACCACCAGAACATAATTACATTATTATTCTGACACCCCATTATATTTAATTTAATGGACATCCCAATTAACATTAATGAGAGGTGGTGTTGAAAACAGTTGAATTTCAAGCGACCGATTCATAAATATTCATATCGTACCCCGGCCTATTAACTCCATTTATGTCATGTTTACAATGTCACCGCTCCTGATATCTATGCAAGTAAACTTCATGACATGGGTTTTCATTCATTATTATACATTTTAGGTGTATACGCATACAAATCACCCACTATGGCTATGAATATAGAAATGTTGATATTTTGTCAAATGTTAACAAGAGTTCAATTAAACATTTATTATGACGGCATGCGCATAACTGTAACTTCATTTTCCTGTGGACTGTTTGTCAGCTAATGTATAATGCTGTTTGTTTTGGGCTGTGAAACAATCATGCAAATACAGAGGTTATTTATAATTTGGGCTATACATTGATTAACATATCCCATAGGCCCTGGAAACTTATCACATCCAAACAGGAAGATGAAAGAGTTTGGATGGGTTGGTTATGTTTCTGTTTGTTCATAATTAATATTTGTTATTATTGTATTAGGTCCTTACAAATTATTTGCTAGATTTTTATCTCCACCTGCCCCCTTTTTTTCATGCTGCCCAACCCTTTTTATTTTCACAAAAAAAAAAAAAAAAAAAAAATTCTCTCTAAGATAGGGTCTAACCCTAACCCTCTGTAATACTTGCACGTATGTTTATCTATTATTTTTTATGGATTGATTGATTGATTAATCGATTGATATGTTATGTCTGTTTCTCTGATGTTACATTATCACCTATATGGTATTAAATAATGTTCTGTGGAAAAGCTAGAATAGTTGAACTTTTACTGTTATTCGACAGCTTTTGTTGACCATTTTCGGTGTCATTTGTTTTAACTGTCAGTTTTGCATTGATGTAAGAGATTCAATAAGAAATATAAGACTGAACCTTGTATCAGATATTGTACTGTGTATGTAAGACTGGACCTTGTATCAGATATTGTACTGTGTATGTGAGACTGGACCTTGTATCAGATATTGTACTGTGTATATAAGACTGGACCTTGTATCAGATATTGTACTGTGTATGTGAGACTGGACCTTGTATCAGATATTGTACTGTGTATATAAGACTGGACCTTGTATCAGATATTGTACTGTGTATGTAAGACTGGACGTTGTATCAGATATTGTACTGTGTATGTAAGACTGGACGTTGTATCAGATATTGTACTGTGTATGTAAGACTGGACCTTGTATCAGATATTGTACTGTGTATATAAGACTGGACCTTGTATCAGATATTGTACTGTGTATGTGAGACTGGACCTTGTATCAGATATTGTACTGTGTATGTTTGATTCTATGGATATGGACTATTGCAAGTTGTATGTGAATTATTCCAAGTATGACCAAAATATTTTACCACATATGATAAAAATAATCATGAACTTCCTTAACCCATTGCCAGGACTGATGTCCTGTTATTTTTTCTTCTTTCAGTCAGAAAATACTTTGCCAAAAAAAGCCAAAGTAACTAAGAAAGAGTCATCAGAAAATTCATTAGATAAAAACCACACCTCCCCGCAGCGCGGTTCTTCTCCACCTGGTATCCAGCTCAGTCCAGAACAAAAGCAAAGAATTGATGAGAATCGTTGCCAGGCTCTTGCAAAACTACACCAGAAAAAAGCCAGTGGTCTGTTAGTGGACTTTGGCAAGTCATGGTACACAGCTCTGGAACCAGAATTTACAAAGCCATACTTCAAACAGGTGATTATACTGTCAGGGTAATGTGGTTTGAATGCATTGGTTTACATTAATTTGTTTTAGCTTAATTGCAAAACATGTTCAGAGCTTTTGTGATTAGCAGTTGATTGTTGAATCTGTTAAACTGGGGTGTTAGTGTAATGTATAGAGTGTTGGCTGCTCATGCCAGAGGTAGCAGGTTAAATCCCCAGCCGGAACCGATGCCTCTCAGTGTTTTTTTTTCAGCCATTTTTATAGCCATTATTGAGTCATGTTCCCAATGGCAAATAGTATCTTTTTTTCCCAATTGAATGGTAAAAATTCCCAATTGAAAGCTTCAAAAATGTAAATTGAAACTTGCCATACTTCCTTGATAAAATAAAGAAAGTTTTCCCCATTCTGAATTTAGTATGACATTGACTATTTAATTAAATGGCCTGATAAGCAAGTGTACACTTTTTATAAATATATTTAATGCAAAAAAAATTCCCAATGTTAATGAAAATGCCGCTAAAATTCCCAATTCCAAGGGTATGGGTCATCTTCCCAAAATGGTGAAAAAAAACACTGCCTCTCGAAATACAACTCAGTACTGGTCCTACTAAGGAAGCGGACTCGAGAGCAGTTTATATATTAAGCGTTTAGCTTTCTTCGCAGTCGAGCTAAAATCCAGTTAAATTCAGAATTTTTGTGATTTGCTGTTTAAGGATAGAACCAGTGCTGGGTGTTGTTTTTGAGAAGTTGTAAAACCCACAATCTCTTACAGGCGCGGCAAACAACCTGTCTACTACCCCACACACTACTTCAAAAAATAAATAGCAGAGAGTTAATGTAATAAAGTTGGTGTTGGCTCCCTAGCCAGAGGTTGTGGGTTCTGCTAGACCTAATGTCTTCTCATAAATAACACCCAGCACAGATTTGTTTGTATGTATGGAGTTTTGGGACTTTTTCAACAGTATTTCAGTTATATATAGTGGCGGTCAACACACCCATTTATCATTCCCGGGATCTGCTTAACACTTGACCAATACTAATGATGACATGGTTCGAGCACCGATTGATAAAAAAAAAATTATGTTAGAAATTTTGTTTACTATTTATATATACAGTAGAACTTTGTTTGCTCAAACACGGATGGCTAGAACACCATATATATCAGTAGCTAATAACTTATCTGGTCCAGGCCAAATTCCTATTTCAATATATATAATTATACATGTGCATGTATGGTTACTATAATATTGAACAATACTTGGCTCAAAAAACCCTTAACTGGAACTTGTTTGCTGAGCTATCAAAGTTCTGCTGTACTTCCAATTCATTCTGAGGTATTCCACCACTGGATATGTCATATATAACCTGTTGTGAAAATGGCGTTGAACCCATTTGAAAAAACACATACATGTATAAAATACAAACAGCAAGTAATGACTGAGGAAGGAACTAATTATATGAAATTTACTGTACAGCATTTAAACAGGAGTTAAATAGTTCAAGTCTTTTTGTTAACAAGTGATTGCTTCCCAGCCAATCAAAACAGTTATTTATAATTGATATACAGTCAAACCTGTGTAAGCTGTCACCTCTATGAGCAGCTTCTTGTCTTGGCTATTTCCGTGGTATAATGCTTCCGGAGCGAATTCACCTGTATTAAACATCAACCTGTCTTTAAAAGCCAATTTTACTCTTTTGAATGGATGAATGCTTAAGACAGGTTTGACTAGACAGTGACTCAGATAAGAATTGACTAAATAGGGTGAACACTTGTCAAAATTAAAATACTCAAGTGAAACTTTATAATCAAAGGATTATTTGGGTGATTTTCAGCCAGTAAGTGCTCAGTATTGTACAACTTGCTGCCTGCAACTCTTGACTTGCACTATCAGTATTTCGTCAAATGTTACTACCAGCAACTCTAAAACAAACTAGTTGCTTCTTGCACAAATGCAGCTGCCTGCAACTCAGAATTTCTTGTCTCATTTGTTGTTGTCAAATAATATTTGTTTAAAAGTACTTATTTAAGAAATGTTGTAACAGGGCTAGAATTTAACTTTTTTGTGCACTGGCAATTTTGGCCAGTGCCTAAAATTTCAACTGGCCAAATTTGAAACCAACTAGCCAAATCAATTTTCGCAGAAACTTGTAGTCCTAAATGTCTAAATAAACCCAAAATAATTGTTTCAAAGCCTGCATGTTATTTAATATGCATTATTAGCTTTTTTTTATTTATAGACAATGGTATCAAGGTTATTATATATGTTAAAGTACAATTCAAAGCAGTAATTTACAAAACAAAATATTTAAAAAAATAAAATTGTCTTTGTTATTTATTATACTACCATAAATAAATGCATACAATGATATATATCATTAATAAACACTTTTAGCTAAACCAAAATATGAATCATGGATACAACAATAACAAGAGTTTAATTAATATGGATGATCTGTCGATTGCGGTGGTTTCTACAATTGACACACCATTTTGTCATTGTCAAGTTTATAGCCCTGTGTGATATTGAGCTGTCGCTCCCATTTCATTACAGTATTAACGGAAGGATTATTTCTCTTTTTTCTTGTTGGGACTCACTTTCATTCGTCGGTTTAATGGAGAAAAAATATGTTATTTTATCAGCCACTTTAACAGCTGACAAAATATGTAAACAATAAATTTGACGGGTTTCAACTTTACTTTTATTTTATAGAGTGAGTGCGCGATCGATCAAACTAGACGCAGTCTACTCATTATGTTGTTGACGGGTGTTAACTTAACTTCCTTTTTGCAGAATGAACTTGAGATCAAAAACAATTGGACGCAGTCTACACATTCAAATAATTTAATACATGTCATTGACAATCTTGCTGCTAATGGGTAATTTGGCGCGAGAAGCAAAAGAAATTTGGTAAAATTGACAAGAACACGTTATTTTTACCAGGATAATACTTGTTTATTTTCAAAATCAATAAAATGAATGCAATAAGTAATTTTCTCAACTTGAAATCCACTCGCAAAAAAATGCCAGCTTAAGTAATTTCAACTCGCATTTTCAAAATACAGCTCGCATTTTGCGAGTGGCGAGTGCTTAAATTCGAGCCCTGTAGAGTAACCAAAACTTGTACTTTGTTTTTGGTTAGAACATGTTTTTTCCTTTGCAAGGTGGGATTTTTGTTCTCACTTTAACATTTTGTCAAAGTGCGTAAACTACATCAACTGGATGTTTTCTTACTACCTACAAATAAAATGCAAACTCGTGTATGAGAAAGCTAAATAAAGTGGTACTCGTTTCTACTTTCACTTTGGCAATAGCTTGTGAAGCACAAACTGTACTAACCAGGAACTGATTTATCTGGCTGTTTCCTATTTACCGAAATACAGGAAATATGAAACAGCTGTTTGGATACCCATGTATTAGCAATGTTTTAAAAGAAAGGAAAATTATTTGCGTAATGAGTGTGCTTAAAAATAAAATTGTGTTTTCCACAATTTTGTTTGAGTGAAATACTACTTCCAGTTGATGTACCATAAACAAACACAAGACAATGTGTGATAAATATGTGTGATAAATATGATAATATGTGATCATTGTTTGTCGGCCAAAATCAATTAAAAAGCAATGTTGTTTATAACAATACGAAGTTATTATCATGTCAGTCTGAATTATCAAGGTGTAATTGATGCACAAAAATACATGGTCAAAGCTAGAAAAAACATAACAAGCTCGCGGACACATAGCGATTTAGTTGAGGTTTTCGATCAATTCAGTTAATATATACTGTATTTTTTTTATATAAATATGGTTGAAAATATCAATTTTAAATTTGGGAGCCAAAGAAAAACAGCGTTATAATGAGATATGCATTATAACAAGTCTTATGTTATAATGGGACCTGAGTGTATATTGAAACTCCTGTTGTTATCTCTTTTCAGTTGTCTGAATTTGTAGAAAAGGAAAGGTTAAAGGCCACTGTCTATCCCACACCAGAAAATGTGTTCAGCTGGACAAGGGCCTGCGAGGTGTCTGATGTAAGTAAATACTTGTGTAACATTCTTCTTCCCTTTCTAATTGTTTTCCTCGGGAAAGAATTGGCTGCTGATTATTTTGATTTCTAAGGGAATAGATTGGCTAGCAGATTCTTTCCTCATTTGTATTTTGACTTCAATGAGGAATGAATTGGCTGACCAATTCTTCCCACTTTATATTTTGTCATTGAGGTGAATTGGCTAACCAATTCCCCCACTCCTCCCCCATTTTTTTTTCTTCTAAAGGAAATGTTAGCCCCAGGCATTGTGGGGGTGGGGGCGGGATTCACCTGAAGATTTTATCTCCTCTTTATTTTGATGTCTCGGTCTTTTACGCATCTGACTATAAATCCAGGGGTCGTGAGTTCGAATCCCCGCCAGGCCACAATCTCTGTGATGGTTGATATAAGGCATCGCATCTCATTTTCAGTCGTCTCACAATGCTGATTCAAGTGGGAAAGTTATCAGTTACTTCAGATATGGGGTGTGCTTGAGTACTGGTTAACCTTCCAGGATCCCAGGAAACAGTGGTTAAGTTAACTGATCGTCTATTAGCCCTCGATGGCATAAAAATGACGCTAAATATTCAATAATTCAATCATTTTGATGTCATTGTTTTGGGGTGGTGTAGAGAATTTGCTAGCTGATTCTCTCCCCTCCTCCCCATCCCCCCATTTGTATAATATATAAATATCTGAAAAGATCCCAAAAATCGTAAATTCCCTTGTTGTGAATTTAATTATCTCCCTTTATGAAATTAAATATATAGGAATTCACTGTATCTATATGATCCAACGGGTTTATAAATCTATCCTGTATATAGCATGTGAGTAGTCATGAATCCTTAACTGGATCCTACTCATATAAAGCTATCACTTCATGTATGTAAATTTGTCCACCCTGTCCAGATGTGTTGCATGTAATTCCATAGTATATAAGTCATGGTCGACACCAAATTTATTGGTTTGGCAGAGGCCTTGATATTGTATCTATGGTTTGCATTGTAGCTAGGCGCACTCGTCGTAGTCTGGTCTGTACATTTATGTCTTGGTTATTCACAAATAATTATCTCCATATATATATATCATGCATTGTAAATGAGCATCTGAAAAGATCCCAAAAATCGTAAATTCCGTTTTGAATTTAATTATCTCCCTTTATATATATATATTATAAAGGGAATAATTGAATTTGCAAACTGATTATTTCCTTCCATATAGTTATTGACATCTAGGTGGATAAAAGGTAGGGAATAATAAATGAGTTGACTGTCTCCAGGGTTAGCCTGGTGGTAATACTTGACTAAGTACTACACTTGTATTCTGAAATGTTCCTTACCTTCTGGATTGACTAACCAGAGACAGTCCCATGTTTGACATAAGTCATTTATTGATGTACTCAAAGGACATTATGATTTCACAATGGTTAATTGACCTACATTTAGTATCATTATGACAGGTCATTATGATAATTCTCCCTATAGCCCTGATGAAGCGTGTAACAAATCAGAATAGCGTGTGGAAAACATTCTGTTCAATGCTTTCTACCTTGCATGACTGGATTGGAGACATGTATATATATGATGTTCATTTCTTTTCTTTTAGTATTAAATATTTACATCACTGAATAGATATTAATTCACTACTAATGATAACAATTGCAAGCAAGAATTGGTTGACAATGTTTATATTATAAAAAATTTGCTTATAAAATGTAAATTTGGTCCGCAGCGTATATCTTATGCAAACCAGTTTATTTTTTCGCCAGTTGTATCAAAACAGTCAAGTTATATACCCTAAAAGGACTGAGTGTTTTTTTGTTTTTTTTAAAAACAAACAAAAATATATATTCCAACAATATTATTAGACGTGACAGTGTTATATTTGTTTGGATATGACCGGACAGTTGTTAAAATAAATGCTTAAACAACAATACAACTGTGTTGATTTTAACAAGTGTGAAGTATGCCTAATCATGACTCGCCTTGAGAATTGTTTTATTTCAGCCAATTTCCTAGTAAAGATGAAGACATCTATTTATATACAGTCAAACCTGTCTTAAGCAGTCAGTCAAGGGAAGGAGCAACAGTGGCCTTTTAAGACAGGTTGTTGCTTAATACAGATTAATTTGCTCAGAAAGCATAGAAATCATATGGGAAACAGAAAATAAAACAAGCGACTGCTTAACAGAGGTTACCACTCATACAGGTTTGATTGTAATTGTATAATTATTATGTTTCAGGTTAAAGTTGTCATACTTGGGCAGGATCCCTACCATGGACCTAATCAAGCACACGGTGGGTGCAGTCTAATTTATTTAAAAACGCAATGTACACTGTCCTTTGAAGCAAATTGTTAGTTTTCTTTTTCATTGCCTTAATTTTACATAACACCTTGAAGTTGTTTAATGTTACTTATGCTATCTGCAGTGCTCCAGATAAGCTGCTTATTTGTGTATTTCACTCAAATAAATTCATGGAAAATGCAAACAATTTTGTTTTTAGCATACCCGCTATGCAAATAATTTTCCTTTCACGCAATTCTGTTAATTTAATTCCAAGGCAATCTTTCATCAATAAAACAAGATAACATACACTATGTTGAAAATGACATTAAAACCTATTAAAAAATACATAACATTTGAAAACAAAATATTTTTAACTATTTTTAAGCCTATTCCTTAAAAAAAAATGTTTGCTATGCTCCTATCTACTCACTCAATATGGCAGTACCCCAAATCTTTTAAATATTTTTAATTGACTTTCAAAGCATTCAATTTTTGTTTCATGATTTCTTTTCCATTTTTGTTTAAAATGACAATACAAAATCAAAATATGGCAACAACAAAAAAATAGCGATTTACCTACACACATGAAAAATACTGAGTCTGAGACAAACATTTTTTAAGGGTGGCCTTATTTGTTAGCTCACCTGAGCCAAAGGCTCACAGGTGAGCTTTTGTGATCACCTGGTGTCTGTCGTTAACTTTTAGCTTCTAACAATTTTTCCTCTGAAACCACTGGGCCAATTTTGATACAACTTCACAGAAATGTTCCTTGGGTGACCCTCTACCAAGATTGTTCATCAAAAAACATGGCGGCCAGAGTGTGGGGCAAGTTTAATTAGTAAAAACATAAAAAATCTTATTGTCAGAAACTACTGGCTCGATTTGAAAATAATTTCACAGAAATGTTCCTTGGAAGACGCTTCACCAAGTTTGTTCAAACAGTAGTGATTCGTCAAAAAAAAAAAAATGCGGGCCAGGGGATATATAAGCTTTACCGGTAGTAAAAACTTAAAAAATCTTCTTGTCAGAAACCGACGGATCGATTTTAAAACAATTCGCAGAAATGTTCCTTGGGTGACCCTTTACCAAGTTTGTTCAAGCCTTTGTGATTTGTTAAAAAATATGACCACCACAGTGAGGTGCTAGTTTACTATATAGGCAGCTATAATAAAAACTTCAAAAGCCTTCTTGTCAGAATCTACTGACCTGATTTTGATGTAATTTCACTGACATTTACCATGGGTGAACCTCTACCAAGTTTGTTCCAACCATTGCAATTCGTCGAAAAACATTGTCGCCCCAAGGGGAGGCTGGTTTTCTTTATATGGATATATAGTGAAAACTTTCTTTCGATATCTTATATCCAGATATCCGCACAAGGATACTATTGTTATTGCACAACTCTTCTACGCATCTGTTACATCTTCAAAACAAATCAAAATTCTAACTACTCGCCCATCTCATTTTTCTGGAATTTTGAGTGTACATGTATTATATAATCTACTTAAGTTGGGTGACTCAAGGTCATTCAGATGAGAGATAAAGGGCAATCTTGGCCCTCTTGTTTTAGAATGAAGCGACTTATGTTAGTGAAAAGTGATTTCCTTATAAGCAATGCAGCATTGTTGTAGATTTATTGTTTTGCCTACAGACTGATTTCATTTGTTATACAAAATAAAAGCTAGATATCCGACTCGTGACATCAACATAACAATCGTTGTTACCTACAGAGATGTATTTCAGTGCATGACATTGTAATGTGTAATTCTTAACCACTTTTTGTCTTGCAGGTTTATGCTTCAGTGTTCTTCCTGGCATCCCTCCACCACCAAGGTAATGTTGGTACATGTTTGTCTCCCACACATGATCAGTCCGGGCTTGTGACAACACCTTGTGCTTTACTGTTATCCATTTGTTGATCATCAGCCCAAATTATCTACTGACCAAAGTGATTAGTGTGAGATTCATGAATATCAAATCTGTCTTAAGTAAATAGATGGTACCCAAACATTCTTGGATGATCAAAAGTTAAAAGGTTAAAAATAACAATTCAATTCGAAACATTTTAAAGATGCTAAATTATTGCTTGTGCTGTTTCTGGGCTACCCACAACAATCCTTCGAAAAAAAGATTATAAAAAAATGATGTTTATTCAAAATATTCCTGGTCATTACATGTCCTTAAAAGATTCTCTAATAGATTACAAAAACAATAGATTTACCTACAAACCCCTAAATGGTATGGGTCCGAAATGATAAACAAACAATATTTTAAGAGTGGCCAAAATGTAGCAAATTAAAACGGAATTTGATTTTGTTAATACTTACTGCTTGTAGCTTGTAGTAAAGTAAGTTCCGAGCTTGTGAGTGGATCTCGAGTCTATTTCTTGTGTACAATCAGTATTGGGTTGTTGTTGTTAATGTTACTCCCCTACTGGTTTCAACGGAGGGTACTATAGGTTTACCCGACATCAGTTCGGCATCCGTCCGTCTGGAAAGATTACTAAAAAAATATCATGTCACATTATTTGAAATTTAGTTCTTCAGAGATATATGAATTACTCTTGAGTCTCTGTCTTGAATTAAACTGGTACTAAGCGCTGATTTTGAGATGTCACTTTGATTGAACCCGTGACCTCAGGAATGATTTGTCATTGTCATTTTCAAGACCTCAGTTGTTAATTTCTAATTAACTTCACAACAATTTGTATTAACAATTATTGTGACAAGGATGGTACAAGTGATGTTAATTTTATGTGACTAGTGAACGAAAAATACACAAGAAATTTCAAACCTAATTGATTAATTAAAGAGTTGAACCAGTGTAGTATTTTGGAAAGTAGATTGACCAAGTATTCCAGACTACCGGGTATAATAATGTAATTTATTTTTTTCAGTCTTGTGAACATGTATAAGGAGTTGGTAGATGACATTGAAGGTTTCGAACGTCCAAAACATGGCTACTTGCAGGGCTGGGCAAAGCAAGGTAAATATGACTTATTTTATGTTTCAGTAGAGCTTAATGCCATTTTCAACTCATTACAGGTGATATATATTATACTGTTTTTGGAGAGCCATGGGTTTGATTCCTGTCACAGCCAGGTATAGTGTACTTGAGCAAGACACTTTCTCCGCATATGTGTAGTGATTGTTTTACTCGGGGAATATTTCCAGCATGATTTGTCTCGAGTTGCAAGAAATTATTTCAGAATCAAAATAAACTATCTTAACTGATTAATGAAATAACGGCGATATTTCAAGATAACTGTATTAATAATAAATACTGGTTTCATTAAAACATGAAAGCACTTGATGAAAATACATGTATGTGTACATGCTATTGAACATCAATTAAGTAAGAAATTGAAAATGACTGATGTGTAATTATGGGACTCAGTTTTATTTTCCTACCAGTGACACACTCCATCCCCTCTCTTACATTGTCTCCAAATGGTACTGAGGTTAAGATTGGTCATGAATATGGAAGTTAAGGACAACAAGGGGGGGGGGGGGGGGGGTAATTCCTGCTTAAACCAACATTTTAACAGAGTACATGTAGCTGATGTTTAACTGCTAACATACATTTATATTCAATGTAAAAAGTGGTGATATAACAAATCTTCTTTTGATAATAATTATACACAGTGACAAGAAATAGTATTTCAGAAAATTATTTTAATATGGAAAGGACAAATATTTGGATAATGTGAAGTAAATTATAATACAAACATTCATGTACATGTTAAAGGTAGTATATATAAGGTAAAAACTCTAAAAGTATCTTGAAAAGTAAAATTATTTTTAAAATGGATTCAAAGTATAGATCTTTATCTTAAATAAGGCCAAAACAAAATGATACTGTGGTTCTGGTAACATGCTGAAAAAAATAGGGTAGGTAGGTAGGAAAAAACATTTTATTTTTTAAAATTATTTTATTTTGGCTAAACTGGATCTGTAGTATGGATAGATGAATTAGATACCACTACAATACAGACCATAAGAAGAGGAAAAATATAGTTTAATAAAATATCTTTGGTTGTACAGTTCTGAGTATCTGTTATTATATGGTCTGATATTTTAACTGTAGAATTTTTCGATGTGCAGCTGCAAACAGCTAGACCAAAAATGAGCAATATGGTGAAAAAACTGTTATACCAGTCATGTGGAAAAAACTTTCTATGAAGACTAGTCACTTGCCATCATTGCGAGCTTTGAAGTGTGGCTGATAGATTTTAACTGTTACTTTAAAGTACAAGCTTTATACATTTTTTGAAACTGTAATTTTGGATGTATGAGCAAGATTATCATCCAGCTTCACAAGGTTGGGATCGGACAACTGAACAATATCATGAAATCAAATTGAATTCTTTGAACACCTTTGGTAGATGAGCTTCCAAGGAACATCCATGCCAAATATCAACTTCTATCAATTGGTTAAGGAGGAGATGTTGTTTGAATTAAATGTGAATGGATGACGGATGGTTAGTGGTCACAATAGCTCACCCAGAGCATGTGCTTAGGTGAGCTAGAAAGGACATGCCTGCTATTTCGTTTTTAAATCTAAAATCAACATTTTATGTCTAAATTAATTATAAAGTCTGACAAAATAATAGAGCAACCTTTTGATATTAGTACAAACATGTCTATGTTATACATGTACATTATATTTATAATAAAGCAATATTTATGACAATGTATCTTTCTTTTAAAGCTCAATACTTTGAAAATACCTAATAAACCTCATGACTGAACCATCATCTTGAAATTTGGCTGAAAAATAGCTTGCCCTGATCAAAGGTTCACATGCCCAGATTTGTATTACCAATACACTTTGTGGAATATGAAATATGTAAATATAGAACTGACTATATCTCTATCAGTATGCCCGACTTATTATGTTGTATTTTATCTTTGTTCTTTTCTGACTATCATTTCTGTTTTGTCGACTGTGGCAGTGTGGGAGCAGGAGTTTATTTAAAACATTGTTTAATACCTTTCTCTTCTTTTCTAATTTTTGCTTACTATCATAACATACAATAATGGCAATGTCAAGCCTACAAAGCTATTCAGTCTATCAAAGAGAACTTGGCAATATGTTAAATAAATGCAGTCTATGATAGCCTTCAAATATCTAGAAAGTGCAACTAGTCAACTTTATTTCAAATATTAAAAAAACACACATAATTGATCTTAATTGTTGTTTTCAGTACAATATTTAATCATGCCAAAGAAAATTATATGCTGAAACTACACAACCAAAAAGCAATAAGTTTATTACTATAATACCCCACCCACATTTTTCTTTACCGTAAACTCAATTTAAATATCAACTTTCACGTTTTCACAGAAGAAAATTTATATACGTACAGTTCCAATTATTGTAAATCTACGAAATATTTATAAAATTACCAGAAGCTAAAGCTGACATTATACATAACGCGATAGATCGCGAATTATCTGCAAAAACATAATCATTTTGGCAGGGGAGATAATTTTATGCTCTGAAGATTTGAGGGACACCCGCAATTTACGTCATTGTCTTTTTTTATTTTTGCTCATGTGCGTGGTAAGAAACGTATACCTTGGTTGTAGATATCAGACCAATCAGAGCGGTTATTAAAACTGGATTAATTTATATTCAAAGCTATCCACCAATTACATTAGAGGAATAAAAATAGATAATTGAATATGCATGAGAGGGTTTCTTAAGTCGCAATATTGGGCATGTGGTGTGATAAACACCGCGGGGGTCAATTGTTTCTACTGATTAGTTATGGTCTATAAACAACAGTTTGACCCATGTTGTATCGAAAAGAGATATTTGCAGATTTGTGTATTGTGAAAACTAGCTTGTCCTGAATTTTTAAGACAAGCCCGACAGGCAAGTAACTTTAAAAAAGGCACATGCCCGGTTCCAGATTTGACAATCCTGGACATTGGGCTATCCTATTCTTGGAGCACTGAATGTAATGGCCAGAACTTTTCCACATAAAAGGCCATTTTTCATGCTTTCCAATATCGCGAAAACCGTTTTACAAGCGGCGCTCATAAGGATTATACATTCGTGAAAATATTATTGGATTTACCAAATGCGGTATTCGCGTATGGTCAATTTGGCTGGTGACTGCCAACAAATGCCATAAAATAATTTAGGGTCTGGGTCAAAAAGATAGGGTCGGTCGGATTACTGGAACTACAGTATTATTTTGTTTTGGCCTAAGTAAAATCGAAATGGTTTGGTATATCAAAACCACACAACAACGTGACAAAATCAATATTTTAATTGGAATGGTAAAATTGAAATAAAATCTCCATTCCAAATATAGACAGCTCTAAAATACTGCTTGATGACCTTCACATATTTATTCAGACTCTTTCTAAGATGTGTTAACCAGTATGACTGATCAAATTGGAATCAAAACGATATCACGAGATTCATTTGCAATATTACAAAATGTGTTGCAAATTTAAGCGGAACGTTTAATTTAGTCTAACCAAGGCGTGAAGTCCAAGTTAGGAGATCTCTTTTCAAAATATTATTTTGGCATGTTTCAATAGATATTCTTATAGCAATACAGGTTCAGTGAGCATATAAACCTGATATATATTTGAAAAAAAGTGTGTATGGAATACATGTCTTTGTCATTGAAAAATACTTCAGATGCTTGGTTGACAGTTAGAACTTGTTTGTTTTGACATGATAGCTTCCATTGACTTTAATATCATTAACAATTGGGGTGTAAGCTGGGGCTTGTGGCATGTGAACATTCAAAATAAAATGGTGAAATCAGTCAACAAAAGAAAGTGTTTTTTTTTACATCAACTGTTAAAGAAATATTGTGAATGTTTAAAAAGTTCTCTAACCTTGATATGCAAGGTGTAATAAGGCTGTTCCAGGTGTGTTACTGTTGAATGGTGTACTGACTAGCTCTATTTAGAAGTACATTGTACCTGATGTTTTGATCACTCCCAGGTGTGTTACTGTTGAATGCTGTTCTGACTGTATTTATTTACAAGTACATTGTACCTGATGTTTTGATCACTCCCAGGTGTGTTACTGTTGAATGCTGTTCTGACTGTATTTATTTACAAGTACATTGTACCTTACATGTATGTTTTGATCACCCCCAGGTGTGTTACTGTTGAATGCTGTTCTGACTGTATTTATTTACAAGTACATTGTACCTTATGTTTTGATCACTCCCAGGTGTGTTACTGTTGAATGCTGTTCTGACTGGCACACTATTGGGCATGTTGTGTGATAAACACCGCGGGGGTCAATTGTTTCTACTGATTAGTTATGGTCTATAAACAACAGTTTGACCCATGTTGTATCAAAAAGAGATATTTGCAGATTTGTGTATTGTGAAAACTAGCTTGTCCTGAATTTTTAAGACAAGCCCGACAGGCAAGTAACTTTAAAAAAGGCACATGCCCGGTTCCAGATTTGACAATCCTGGACATTGGGCTATCCTATTCTTGGAGCACTGAATGTAATGGCCAGAACTTTGCACATAAAAGGCCATTTTCCATGCTTTTCCAATATCGCGAAAACCGTTTTACAAGCGGCGTTCATAAGGATTATACATTCGTGAAAATATTATTGGATTTACCAAATGCCGTA
>CM055908.1:8645853-8805153 GCA_029582155.1 Panopea generosa
ATTGCCTTGGGATATTTGGGTCAGAAGTAACCGATTATTGCAATTTGCATTCCCACATATGTGGTGACACTTATCCACGGATTACAGAATATACCAAATATTCAACAGAAGACTGCATTTGTTTGTCGGCTGCATATTTGCCGTTGATTAGATAACAGTACATGAACGTATACTGGCGTAAGGTCAGTTGTGAGTGCAGGCAATGGCTACTGTAGGAATTTTAATATTTAGGTGACCCAAATCTCACCCACTTCCTTTTCGAAAATTCTGGGTCGACTTAAGGAAGGGTCAATGCAAAAAACTGTGATCTGAAGGTCAAAAAGTCCCCTCGACTTATGGCCCGACTCGCCTTATGGCCGACGATATACGGTAGTTCTGAAGGGTAAACGGTTCAAGATTAGTTTTTATAGTAATATGTAAAAGCTAAACTTGTATCTTTTATGGGATAATTTTTTTTCATAAAAACACAAAAAAAACGAACTTAATTTTGTAACATTCAAGTTTGTACTTGCAGCAGCTCTTAATATAGATAAGTGACCAGTATCAGTATTTTCATAGAAGATGCCATTTTTAGTGAATATAAATTGTTCTTTGAAAAAGTTCTATATTTACCATAATGCAGTTCTTGTGAAACAATTGACTTGAAACTTTGAATACATTAATCAACATCTGGCGACACAAATTTCCATGCATCTTAATTCAAAGAAAACCCCACTCTCTCTTGCAAAATCACTCAATGGCAAGGTGGTGTTACATGTATTATTTTGAAACAGTGTTATTTCGATGCATAAGGAAACATTCATTAAAAGACCCATAATCTGTGGAGACATTCTCTTGAAATAATTAATATCAATTTCATCTCAATGATGGCTCATGCATTGTGCTGGAACTGTGTGAATGATTATCCATTGCTAGATGACATGTAGGAAAGAGCTACAGAAATGAATGTGAACAAGAACTTTTTGAAATCTGGATTTGTCAGTTGCATATGTCTGAAAATAGACCAAATATTGAACACAGAATTTTACATTGATTTACATGAAGCATTCATTTACAAAATGGAAGTATTAAAAACTAAAATGAGTGGGATAAAACTCATGGCAGATTTATTCGGTAAATTTTTGTTTAAATAAATGATTGTGAATTTATGTTTTACAATAATCATAATAATCCACTAGTCTCATTACCTCCAATAATATATTAGTCTTGATTTTTTTACTGTTACAGTTCAATTCTTAGTACGTTTTATTAAATTGGCCAATCTAGGTAAACAGTCTGTTTCAGGTGTGGAAGCTAGTGCGAATCTAATGCTTGGATACTATACATACCCAGTTATTACAAAGTATTGTTGAGGAAAATATTACAGAACAGTTTTAACTTGTATACGAAGTTCTGCAGATGCAAAAGTTCTAAAACCATTATGACATGTCATGGTGGTTTTGGAACCTTAGTATGGGATTTTATAGAAAAAAATAATAAAAAATACCAAAAAAAATCGAACTGGTGTGCACAAGTTAACTTTGTTATAGTGATAATTGAAACTGTACTGAATTTTTCCAGTTGGAGAGTTTTTGATTCTTATGTTTAATTGAGATGCTTTTTCAGATCTATTGAACAACATCTCCTGAGCATTTAAAGAACCGTACACTCAACAAAGTGAAAAACTCAGTATGATTTACCTTTTTGTAATGTGTTCAGCTATTAGCTAATTCATATTCAATTTGAAAACTGGAAATACCATCATTTTATTGAATCAAGAAATGAAACTTGGTGATAATTGTTTTTAAGAAGTTAATAAATTATAATTCTTGTACATAATGTTTTTCTCTGTGATGTTTTCATGTTACTCCTATACATAATAACCTGCCCCATATATTCCCTAGGGCTAGCCCGCCTATATACCCCTGTCCATATCCTCTATAAACATGAACATTACAGGTGATAAACATAATGAACATAATATAATTTAAAAGTTGTATTTACTGTATTATATACAGAATTATATTCTTCTAAAAAATGGCATAGGCCAGGTCCAGTTAGCGAAGTCAGTACTGGTATGCATCAGACAGTCATTGAAGGAGTTATGAGTTGAAATCCTCACCTGACCAGTCTCTGTAATGATTGGCCATGAATTTTGTTCTACAGCTGTTAATAGGATAAGTAGTTACCTTGTGTTTAAAGGACTGTTTTGAAATTATTTACAAAGAAAAGACAAGTTATATTAAAAAAACCTCTTCAGAAGCAAATTTGCAAAAATAAAAGTTAAAATAGGCAAAATTATCAGTAAATGAACTATTATAAATGCTCATTGGCCTACAAATTGTTACAGGCCTTTGTTTTGAACCTGGGAATGATTTCACCTTAATCTCTCACTGATTATCAAGTGTCCAACTCTCAATAAAATTTACCGTATTCCCTCAAGTAAGCAACCCTGGGGGCGATGTATATTTCAATCAATTTTTTTTTAACAAAATTGGTGGTGGGGAGAGAGGTGGGGGTATAAATATGTTATATGAGGGAATACGGTATTTAAATTTTAACGGCACCAAAGGGAAAGAGGGCAACACCATTTTAACTCTTCTGGTCAAAGGTCTGAGTGGTTTATGGGGGTTTGTTTCAGTTGCCGGAGTGCCAACCCTCCTCTCATGTCTTTTAACCTTGACAAGCAACAAGCAATCGGGGTGTCTGTATTGCCTGATGTTCAATACCGGTAAAACCGGTAATTTTAACTGCATACATTTCCAGCATGCATATTGGTACCATTTTCTATTCCCTTGCCAAACCCCAAAGTATCTTGTACCACATCTGAACAAAAACTAACTCTTTATTCTGCTTATATGATTTTACATTGGGTCAGTACTAAAATGTTGTTTGTTTGTCAGCTCTCGTATCTACCAATCAAAATGTTTACCAGCTCAAAATCTTTGTATTTTTTTAATTGTGAAAATGTTCCATTACTTCATTGAAATTACTTAAATTGGATGACATTCTTACTTACCTCTACAATTTTGAAAGTCAGGTTTGGGAGACAACAAACACACATTATTTTATTGTTGGCCTTGATATATTAGTATATCAATCAGTGCTCCAGATAAATGTTTCTTCTACTGAGTATTTTACTTGTTAGATATTTTTTATTATTTCCCAAATGTAAAGGGTTAAAATGAACATTTCAGTCAACTTACTAATTTAAATAAACTAATAAAGCTGATATTGTCAGTATCCAGTGTTTTTGCTAATTTATTAAAGCTCCCAAATACTGCTTAACTGGAGCACTGAATTAGTTTTTGTCCAGCCCGTTTGCATTGACCTTGACATAGCAATTTGTAACAATGGCAGTTCTGTGTATGCCTTGCTTAAAAATCAATCCTAGAAATTTTGTCACACTTTGGTAGATTTGACATGTATTTTAACCATTTTAAGGAAAAGTTTTATTTTTAAGACATTTCCGGATTTTTTGATATATCCCTGAAAAGGTTCATTGTCAAAATTTTGTGTCCTCTTCATATCTTGTAAAGTGCCAAAAATATCCAACATAATAGTTTAATTACAGGTCTGTATTAGCGGGCTCGACATTTTAGCTCTTGGGCATCTAGTTTTGTGAGTTTTTGGTGAACAGAAATAGATACAAGATAAATTAAGTGTTGCATCTGACATCTGGTTTAAAATGATGGAATACTAAATGGATCATTGTAAGACTGTCTGTTCACCAAAAGTTCCATATTAAGTAAGTGTACTAAACAGTATATCAATGTTTCTTTTTATCTGTATGATATTACAAAGCCACCAATAACAATTTCTCTCTGGCCACAAACAAGCCCCCCCTCTCTCTCTCTCTCTCTGTCTTTCATTGTATGTATGTGCAAGTCTGTCTGTCTGTCTGTCTTGTTCTCTGTTGCTATCTCTTCCTCTCTCTCTCTATTTTTCTCTCTATCTCGTCTGTATTGTTCTCTGTAGCTCTCTCACTTTTGCTCTCTCTCACTCTCTCTCTTTCTCTCTCTCTCTTTATATATATATATATATATATATATATACAATATGTGTATGTGTGTGTGTGTTTGTGTGTGTGTGTGACTCTCCCCCGCCTCTGTCTCTTTCTATCTTAGGCAGTATGACATGAACATAGGCTCTGACAGGACAACTGCTGATTAGTTTGATTGGCTTTCAAGGGGAAAAGATATGACAGGGAAAAGTGGTTGGACTCACTGACAACTGAAACAAAACTCATGAATCATTCAGGCCATTGGTTCAGAAGAGTTATAATGGTGTGTCCTTCCCTGCCAGCACTTCTAATTATCATTATATTTTGAGAGTTGGAATGTGACTAAGAGAGAGTAATTGACAGAGGTGTGTAAAATATCATAAGTAAATACTTCTCCCCTAATTCCTCCCCACCACCAATTTTGGTCTGAAAAAAAATTGAAGCAAAGCAAATAAATGTCCCAATATTTAACAGTACATCGCCCCTGGGGGCATTTATTCAAGGGAATATGGTTAATAAGATGGTGGGTATGACAGCTTTGTATTATGGTTGAACAGAACTATTAAAAGTTGTTAGTGTAAAGTTGGCTTAATTGTTTGAAACACATGTTTCAAGTTGATAATTAACTTCATCATCCCATGGTATAGAAATGTTGTTTATAACAATGTTGGAAATATGATGCAAGGTTAATCAGAGCACAATTATTATGAAGTTTTGAAACAGTTCTATTATATTATTATATATATGTAAGTAGGTATGCTGATAAATAGAGATATGTAGCAGCAGCATTTCGATATACAGGCATCAATAACAAATATTCCTAAGCACTGCTTTAATTCAGTTTGTCACACATTATTGGAGGTAATGCGACTTTTAAAGTTATCATGTATGTCAACTTTCCTTTTATCTTCAGTAATCACTACTAAAGTATGTAATGTAACTAACATTAAATTGACACAGGGAAAATTTAATTATTTTATTGAACTCTACTCTCAACAACTATAATCATGTAATAACAGTTTTTGAGGGGTTTGTTAGTTGACATTAATGATTGAATACACAAAATTAAAAACAATGTCAAAAACTAATTATCATTATAAGAATATTTATAAAAACTTTTTGTATGATTTAAAATTGAGAAAGATCAAAGAACAGGATGTATGTTTGTTTTGAAATAGTTGGGATGTTTTGCCTTATATATGAAACTGAGGACATCATTGAGCTAAAATGACAAAGATTTATCACAGTCATGAAATACTCATGGTCATTCGAGATGAACAGTTTGGTTCAGGTGCGGAAACTAGTGTGAAAACTAATGCTGGGAAAACTATATATACCCAGTTATTACAAAATAATTTTGAGGAAAGTATTACATAACAGTTTTGACTTGTACTTGAAGTTCTGCAGATGCAAAAGTTCTAAAACCATCATGACATGTCATGGTGGTTTTGGAACCTTAGTATGGGATTTTATCAAAAAACAAAAAAATACCAAAAAAATCGAGTAACATGTACAAGTTAACTTTGTTATACTTATATATTAAACTGTATTAAATTTTTCCAGTTTTGAGTGTTTTGATTTGAACTTTTATTATTGTGATGCTTTATCAGATCCGTTGGACAACATTTCCTGACCATTAAAAGAACCATACACTCAACAAAGCAGAAAATTCAGTATGATTAACATTTTTATAATGTGTTTAGCTATTATTAGCTAATTCATTTGTATTCAGTTTTAAAATATAATCATTTCTTGTATCAATTGAAATTGAGAAAGATCAGAAAGAACATGATGTATGGTTGTTTTGAAATAATCAGTGACTATTTGCTTTATATAGGAAAACAAAATGAGATCATAAATGAGCTAAAATGATCATGTATTACTTTCTAGCATTTTTGGATGAAAAAAATGAAGTTGTATGTTTTGGACCTGGAAATGGTGGGTCTGTTCATTTGATTATTAATTGAAGAGCAAAATTACAAAAAAAATAGGTAAATATTCGGGTAATTAAAATTAAGGTTGGAAAGGTGGAACTTTAATTTTGGACCTAGGAATGGAAGTACCTATGCTTTGGACCTGGCAATTTCCACCATAATCTCTTATTTGATTATAAAGTGTTTAACTCTCAATAAAATTTACTGTACTCCCCTAAATAAATTCCCCATGGGTGATGCAATTTTTTTATGAGGAGCGGGGTAAGAGTGGGGTGTTAATTTGGGTTCAAACATTTTTAAAAATGTATTGTTATTTTGAAGAGTTTCAGTCTATGATAAGGCCAGAAAAAGAAAACTTGTGTTTTGGGTTTCCAGGCCAACCATAAAATTGATTCCCCTAACGTTTGTTTTTTTATCATTGAAAGAAAACTGATCTTAAAATGTAATAAAATGTATTGAATTTGCATTGAACTGTGATTTACTATTATCCTTTTTTCTATTGAATAGGAAAACAAGTTAAAATCAATTTGCTGATAATATATCATTGTTTTGACATTTAATTTCCCGAGGAAAAGAAAAAAATAGGAGAAAAAATGGCAAACTACCTACCCTATTTTTTTTGGTCAAGTAACCGTTAAACGCAGGTATCTTATTTTCCAATTCATTTTACAAGCAAGTTGAAATGGGGTTTCTTTTTACTGATAACACTGAAAATTTTCTTTTTAATCAAAATTGGTAGGGGACATTTATTGGGGGAATACAGTATTTAGATTTTAATGGCATCAAAGGGAAATAGGGCAACACCATTTATAACTCTGCTGGTCAAAGGTCAGGCTGGTTTATGGGATTTGCTTCAGTTGTTGGGGTGCCAACCCTCCTGTTATGTCTTTTCACCTTGATAAAACCACAGCCATACCAGAGTGTCGCTGTAGATGTGTGGCCTGATGTTCATTGTTTGTAACTGCATTTATTTTTGGTACCATTTCCCATTCTATTGCCCTTGTCCAACCCATCACATCTGAACACAACTAACTCTTTATCCTGATAATAATTTAGAATTGGGCCAAAATTAAAAAAGCTGTTTGTTTGTCGGCTCCCTGCCTATACTCATTGAAAAATTCACCTACTCAAAATTGTTTTTTATATCAATTGCCTGTATGGCATTTGTGTAACAATATTTTTTTACATTTAAAAAAAATCCCTGCTTTCGTACCAAATTTGAAATACTGCAGCGATGGTCATCTGCCTCGAATATGGAAGGTTGTGGGTTTGATCTCGCCGGTCATACCAAAGACCTAAAATTGGTAATAATAGCTTCCTCGCATGGTGCCTGTATTTAGAGAATAGTTTTAGGTCCGGTCAGCCTGATGTCAGTATAATATGACTGGGTGGGGGTATCATACCATGTGTCTGCGGCATGATACTCCAGTGTGGCAGCGCTCAGAATACTGTCTTAAGTAAACACCATCGCTATATGACTAAAAAATTTTGAGACACTAAACACCATATAACAACAAAATTTTGGAAACCTGGATTGGGAGATAGCAAACAAACATTATTTTTTAATGTTGGCTTTGTTACATTATTGTATTAATTATTCAGTGCTTGATTGGATATTAGCTTTCATCAGCTACAGAAAGCAAGAGAGAGAGAGAGAGAGAGAGAGAGAGAGAAAGAGAGAGAGAGAGAGAGATACAATGAAAGAGGCAAAAAGACACATATACATGTAGACAGACAGATATAAACAGACATGCACTGCAGAGAGAAAGTGAGAAAGTTAGAGATATCTAGCATGCGAGTGAGGATATTGGGGTAGGTTTGTCAGGGTAGAGAAGGCCTTGTTAGGGATGGCATTGTAATAAAAGTATTTGTAACATGTTATTTGCAAAACACTTATTAAATATGAACATATTGGTGAACAATATTCAGTGCTCCAGATAAGCATTTCTTCAGATGCGTATTGTGCTCCTTCTATTTTTGGGACCCTGTAAGTGGACTTATGTTTACATAGGGATACTATGGGAAAAGTAAGGGTTTGAAGTGGGCTACTTACAGGGCCCCTATAAATACAATTAGCCCAGGTATTTATAGGGGACCTGTTATTTCATATTTTATATACATTATTGCTTTAAGCAGGGTATTCAAGTGTGTACAAATCAAGGATTGACTTACAGGATCCCTATAAATACAAGTGGCCCAGGTATTTATAGGGGACCAGTGAAGGGGAATTTAAGTTTTACATAGAAAGTAATATTTCATATTTTATATAAATTATCCATATGAGTAGGCGTGTGATGGTTGTACAAATCAAGAGGCTACTAACAGGGTCCTTATTGTTTTCTTGATTAACCATTCAGTCATATTTCCATAACATTATTTATATAAATTATTCCTATGAGTCATACCTTGGGTCTGAAGTCTTTACAAGTCAAAGGGTCCAGGGTATTTATCAGCATTGTAAAGGGATTTTCCAAAAAGTTCCAAAGGCACCAAGGTGAACAATATTCAGTGCTCAAGATTAGCATTTCTTCAGATGCATATTGTGCTCCTTCTATTTTTGGGACCCTGTAAGTGGACTTATATTTACATAGGGATACTATGGGAAAAGAAAGGGTTTGAACTGGGCTACTTACAGAGCCCCTATAAATACAATTAGCCCAGGTATTTATAGGGGACCTGTTATTTCATATTTTATATACATTATTGCTATAAGCAGGGTATTGAATCCTGTACAAATCAAGGATTGACTTACAGGACCCCTATAAATACAAGTGGCCCAGGTATTTATAGGGGACCAGTGAAGGGGAATTTAAGTTTTACATAGAAAGTAATATTTTATATAAATTATCCATATGAGTAGGGGTGTGATGTTTGTACAAATCAAGGGGCTACTTACAGGGTCCTTATTTTTTTTCTTGATTAACCATTCAGTCATATTTCCATAACGTAATTTATATAAATTACTCCTATTAGTCATACCTTGGGTATGAAGTTTTTACAAATCAAAGGGTCCAGGGTATTTATCATACCAAAGACTTGTATGGTACTAGAAGCTTCCTCTCTTGACGCTCAGCATTTAGAGGAGAGTTCTAGGTCTGGTCAGCCCGGTGTCAGTATAATGTGACTGGGTTGGGTATCATACCATGTGTCTGTGGCATGATACTCCAGTGTGACAGTGCTTAGAATACTGTCTCAAGTAGACACCGTCGCGATATGACTGAAAATTGTTGAAAGCGACGCTAAACACCATACAACAACTCATTTGAAGAAATGGTCATTTGGAGCACTGAAGACTGATCACCAAAATGTTCATATTTAGTAAGTGATTTGTTAATAACATATCATTTCTTTTAATACGAGGCCACACCTAACAACTCCTTCTCTCCCCTTGCAACCCCACCCCCATATCCCCACTCTCATGATAGATATCTCTAACTCTCTCTCTTTCTTTCTGCACTGTATGTCAGTCAATATCTGTCTGTCTATATGTATCTCTCTCTCTGCCTCTTTCTTTGAATCTCTCTCTCTCTCTCTCTCTCTCTCTCTCTCTCTTTGTTGCTCTCTCAACAAAGCTTGCTTGCTTTCTCTGTGTGTGTGTGTGTGTGTGTGTGTGTGTGTGTGTGTGTGTGTGTTCTTCTCTCTTTCACTCTCTTTTTGTCTTTTTTGTTGCTCTCTCTCTCTCTATTTATGTCTTGTTCTCTGTTGATATCTCTTTCTCCATATATATGTGTCTGTTTCTCTCTCTCTCTCTCTCTCTCTCTCTCTCTCCCCCCCCACCCCCCCCCCCCCCCCCCCCCCCCCTCTCTCTAGGCAGTAAAACATGAACACAGAGCTCTGACAGGGCAACTGCTGATTGGTGTGGTTTTCAAGGAGAAAATACATGGCAGGGAAAAGTGGTTGGACCCACTGACAACTGAAACATTACCCATGAATCATTCTGACTGATGACTCAGTAGAGCTATAATGGTGTGTCCTTCCCTGCCAACACTTTTTATTATAATTATATTTTGGGAGTTGGACACTAAAAAAATCAATTGACTAAGGTGTGTAAAAGACTGTATATTCATATCATGCTAGAAAAGTAGTCATGTTTTAGTTGGCTTAATTGTTAGAAAAACATTGGAGTTTAAAACAATATGAGTGAACAGTCCATCTCATAATTCAACCATCCACAGTATGGAAACAAAATCCTCCACTAAGAAATAAGTATGCTTGCATAAGAAAACAGACTGGTAAATACATGCAGTGTGTTAACAAGCATTGCTTCAACAAGCATTGCTTCAAAAACAGTACCATAACTATTATTTACCATTGAAATATTTTTCATTTACGAGAACAGAATTTTAAATATTTACAGTTATCTGAGGCTCTATAGGAAAGTAATAAAGAACAGGGAGGCAATTAAGTAGATTTATTCAGATAAGATAGTCAATGTTCAACTCATTCAACAGTGGTCTTAAAAGTGATATTAAAGTATTGTTATCTTACTAATTTTGAATCGAAGCTTTGAATTCACCATTTATAATTTTACCATTTCAAACAGTGAACTGAAAAAGTCAGACAACTTTATAATCCATCAAAAAGCATAAAATTAAACAATTTGTTTGGATCAATAAAAATTAATATTCTTTTTTGGTGCAATTGCTGAATCAGATGTGTAAAATCAGGAAAATGTAAATGATTGAATGTACTTGAAATCATGCACCAGAAATAAAAAATGACATATTTACTGCATGGAAAGAGTTTTGTCAAGCAAAAATTTAAAACCAACAAACCCCATGCTGTTCCGGGGGTGCCACATGATTCGTGGCAAGAATAGGACCACTGCAGCTCGTAAGAGGCAAGAAATTGAGTATTTGATTTAGAATTTGCTGAAACTCTGCAATTCTGCAGGTATCAAGATTCTGGGTCAATAGCAGTATCTTACAACATTGGGTTAACATTGTCTGACTCTCGGTCATTTATTAATATTAACACCTATTTCAAATGATAATTACTGAAACTCTGCAATACTGTTGGTATCAAGATTCTGGGTAAATAGCAGAACATCAATTGGTCAATATTGTCCAACTCTTAGTAATTATTAATTTTTACACCTATTTCAAAATGATAACAAATTAAAACATAACTACCAATTTGTGGTTCAAATTGCCTCATGATTGCTTGCAAGACTGTTGCTCTTTTGATTCTAAATTAGCTGCAATTACTAACAAAAGGGCAGTTCTTTAGTTCATAAGTATTAAACCTGAGACCAGCAGTAGGCCTATTTGACAATTTACAGAATGGTTCACATTGTAAGACAGTCCCTAACAGTCATGACCTTACACATACAGCCTTATGTTGAATTTCAAAAGATGATGTCACAGTCGGGGTTCATGAAGGTGCGGAAACATACTACAGTCATGAAGGAATGATGCAAGCATAGTTAGATGGCTGCATTATGTAATGATGCTGACATGACTATGGATTTCAGCAACAAGGTAAAAATGTTTCTTGGTGACCCTGTAGCAACCCACATTGGAATTTTTTAAACAAAATTCTGGGATTATTTTTTTTAGTATCTATACTAAAAAAATTTTTTAGTTTTTGAAATGAGTCCCTCCAGTCAGGAAAAAAAGTGTTTTCATGTTGAAAAAGGCAGGAGAATGAAAACCCTGCAATTCATTAAATATGTAAGTTTAAAATGGTTTACAGGTACACATCACCTTATTTCATTGTTTTTAAATTCATAAATTTACATTATATACCACTATTCAAAATCAAAGGCCTGAGCATATACTAGGAGAATGTTTAATATAATGGGTTATGCTATAACATGGAATTTCAAATTTAAGAACAATTTTATCAATTGATTTTAAAATAACAGATTTTGTTGATGAGCTACAAGAATTTGTGTAAAAACACAGGTCATTATGGCAGTCAATCAATAACAGCAATCGATAGTATCGCATTATTTGACAATTTACAGAATGGTTCACATTGTAAAACAGTCCCTAACAGTTGTCACCTTACACATACAGACTATGTTGAATTTCAAAAGATGATGTCACAGTCAGGGTTCATGAAGGAGCGGTAACATTACTACAGTCATGAAGGAATGATGCAAGCATAGTTAGATGGCTGTATTATGTAATGATGCCGACATGACTATGGATTTCAGCATCAAGGTTGTTTCTTGGTGACCCTGTAGCAAACCACATTGGAATTTTTTAAACAAAATTCTGGGATAATATATTTTAATATTTATACTAAAATGATGTTTTTGGTTTTTGAGATGAGTCCCTTCAGTCAGGAAAAAAAGTGTCTTCATGTTGAAAAAGTCAGGAAAATGAAAACCCTGCAATTCATTAAATATGTATGTTTAAAATGGTTTACAGGTACACATCCCCTTATTTCATTGTTTTTAAATTCATAAATTGACATTACATACCACTTTTCAAAATCAAAGGCCTAAGCATATACTTGGAGAATGTTTAATATAATGGGTTCTGCTATAACATGGAATTTCAAATTTAAGAACAATTTTATCAATTGATTTTAAAATAACAGATTTTGTTGATGAGCTACAAGAATTTGTGTAAAAACACAGGTTAAATGAATTTAGGGGTCACTTGACTTTCATAGTAGGTACTAAAAAATCAAATGTTGATATGTTAATAATAAGATGATGTTACAGTTAATGTTTTACCTGTCCAGTGATGATCCCTGGTATTTGCTGAGGACAGGGGGATGGGGGGGGGATGTTATGGTTACATATTATTGATACCCTGTAAAGAGCGAAAGCTTCTGGTACCATTTTCAAGTCTTTGGTATGACTGGTTGTAAAACTAACCAAGGCAGATGCTTTACCACTAAACCACCACTGCATTTTTTTCTGATATTTATAGTTGCTACAGTGAAACATTTTATCACAAATATATTTCTGATCCATAATAATATTTGATAGCTTACAAGAAAACATATGGGCCAGGTCATTTTCTTTTAAGTTACATTTATTTATTTATTTTTGGTGGTTGTCTTTGGTTGTAATTGGCCAAATATTGTAAAATAAAAAAGTTAAACACATAATTGATTTTACAATCAGTGAATTTTGGACATTTTTTTTTTTAATTCAATTAAGTGAATGTTTTGTTTTTTGTTGAAAAATACTACTGGATTTCTAAACATTTTGAAGATGAAATTGAACATTTTACTACAATGCCATAAATTCTACAGCTAGTGAAGCCTTGAAAACTCAATAAGGTTAGTGGAAGACAAAATCAATGACAGTCAGTTTACATCTTGTCAAATGAGAGATATAGTTTTGAAGATGTATCATGGACCAGGCCAATTCTTTAAACTAAATTTCTCACAGATTAGATGTATTTCAGACTCATATGTCAGAGCTTTTGTTCTTGCAGTAGCTTGTGGGTTTCGATCCTTGATAGGGTCATATCAAAGTCTTGAAAAAAGTATGAGTAGCCTCATTGTGCACTCAGCATTTAGAGGATAGTTCCTGTTGCCCTGTGTCAGTATATAATGTGACTGGTTGGTGTATAATACCTTGTGTTTGTGGCATTGTTTCACATATACAATGCATTTACAGTAGCATATACAATGTACCAGATATATAGTTTTAAGGCGAGAATTTCCCAGGTTCGAGTCGGGACTGAACCCCGGGACCATAATCCATAAAGGGAACTTCTCTTCTATTACCTGCAATACATTTGATTAAAAATATCTACGGGGCTACCTTACAGCAATAGTTTGTCTTAATCCTTGAGTTAACCGCAAGTCATTATGGCAATCAATCAATAACAGCAATCGATAGTATCGCATTATTTGACAATTTACAGAATGGTTCACATTGTAAAACAGTCCCTAACAGTTGTCACCTTACACATACAGACTATGTTGAATTTCAAAAGATGATGTCACAGTCGGGGGTTCATGAAGGAGCGGTAACATTACTACAGGCATGAAGGAATGATGCAAGCGTAGTTAGATGGCTGTATTATGTAATGATGCCGACATGACTATGGATTTCAGCATCAAGGTTGTTTCTTGGTGACCCTGTAGCAAACCACATTGGAATTTTTTAAACAAAATTCTGGGATAATATATTTCAATATTTATACTAAAATGAAAAAGTCAGGAAAATGAAAACCCTGCAATTCATTAAATATGTATGTTTAAAATGGTTTACAGGTACACATCCCCTTATTTCATTGTTTTTAAATTCATAAATTGACATTATATACCACTATTCAAAATCAAAGGCCTTAGCATATACTAGTATAATGTTTAATATAATGGGTTATGCTATAACATGGAATTTCAAATTTAAGAACATTTTATCAATTGATTTTAAAATAACAGATTTTGGTGATGACCTACAAGAATTTGTGTAAAAACACAGGTTAAATGAATTTAGGGGTCACTTGACTTTCAGTTGATACTAAAAAAACAAATGTTGATATGTTAATAATAAGATAATGTTACAATTAATGTTTTACCTATCCAGTGATGATCCCTGGTATTTGCTTGGGGGGGGGGGGGGGGGGGGGGGGGGCGGGGGGGGGCTGTTACGGTTACATATTATTGATACCCTGTAAAGAGCAAAAGCTTCTGGTACCATTTTCAAGTCTTTGGTATGACTGGTTGTAAAACTAACCAAGGCAGATGCTTTACCACTAAACCACCACTGCTTTTTTTTCTGATATTTATAATTGCTACAGTGAAACATTTTATCACAAATATATTTCTGATCCATAATAATATTTGATAGCTTACAAGAAAACATATGGGCCAGGTCATTTTCTTTAAAGTTACATTTATTTAATTATTTTTGGTGGTTGTTTTTGGTTGTAATTGGCCAAATATTGTAAAATAAAAAAGTTAAACACATAATTGATTTTACAATCAGTGAATTTTAAACATTTTTTTTTATTCAATTAAGTGAATGTTTTGTTTTTTGTTGAAAAATACTACTGGATTTCTCAACATTTTCAAAATGTAGTTTAAAATTTTACTACAATGCCATAAATTCTACAGCTAGTGAAGCCTTGAAAACTCAATAAGGTTAGTGGAAGACAAAATCAATGACAGTCAGTTTACATCTTGTCAAATGAGAGATATAGTTTTGAAGATGTATCATGGACCAGGCCAATTCTTTAAACTAAATTTCTCACAGATTAGATGTATTTCAGACTCATATGTCAGAGCTTTTGTTCTTGCAGTAGCTTGTGGGTTTCGATCCTTGATAGGGTCATATCAATGTCTTGAAAAAAGTATGAGTAGCCTCATTGTGCACTCAGCATTTTGAGGATAGTTCCTGTTGCCCTGTGTCAGTATATAATGTGACTGGTTGGTGTATCATACTTTGTGTTTGTGGCATTATTTCACATATACAATGCATTTACAGTAGCATATACAATGTACCAGATATATAATTTAAGGCAAGAATTTCCCAGGTTCGAGTCGGGACTGAACCATGGGACCATAATCCATAAAGGGAACTTCTCTTCTATTTATTACCTGCAATACATTTGATTAAAAATATCTACGGGGCTACCTTACAGCAATAGTTTGTCTTAATCCTTGAGTTAACCGCAAGTCATTATGGCACTCAATCAATAACAGCAATCGATAGTATCCGTTATTTGACAATTTACAGAATGGTTCACATTGTAAAACAGTCCCTAACAGTTGTCACCTTACACATACAGACTATGTTGAATTTCAAAAGATGATGTCACAGTCGGGGGTTCATGAAGGAGCGGTAACATTACTACAGGCATGAAGGAATGATGCAAGCGTAGTTAGATGGCTGTATTATGTAATGATGCCGACATGACTATGGATTTCAGCATCAAGGTTGTTTCTTGGTGACCCTGTAGCAAACCACATTGGAATTTTTTAAACCAAATTCTGGGATAATATATTTCAATATTTATACTAAAATGTTGTTTTTGGGTTTTGAGATGAGTCCCTTTAGTCAGGAAAAAAAGTGTCTTCATGTTGAAAAAGTCAGGAAAATGAAAACCCTGCAATTCATTAAATATGTATGTTTAAAATGGTTTACAGGTACACATCACCTTATTTCATTGTTTTTAAATTCATAAATTGACATTATATACCACTATTCAAAATCAAAGGCCTTAGCATATACTAGTATAATGTTTAATATAATGGGTTATGCTATAACATGGAATTTCAAATTTAAGAACATTTTATCAATTGATTTTAAAATAACAGATTTTGTTGATGACCTACAAGAATTTGTGTAAAAATACAGGTAAATAAATGAATTTAGGGGTCACTTGATTTTCATAGTTGATACTAAAAAAACAAATGTTGATATGTTAATAATAAGATAATGTTACAATTAATGTTTTACCTATCCAGTGATGATCCCTGGTATTTGCTGAGGACAGGGGGACAGGGGGGGGGGGGGGCTGTTACGGTTACATATTATTGATACCCTGTAAAGAGCGAAAGCTTCTGGTACCATTTTCAAGTCTTTGGTATGACTGGTTGTAAAACTAACCAAGGCAGATGCTTTACCACTAAACCACCACTGCATTTTTTTTCTGATATTTATAATTGCTACAGTGAAACATTTTATCACAAATATATTTCTGATCCATAATAATATTTGATAGCTTACAAGACAACATATGGGCCAGGTCATTTTCTTTTAAGTTACATTTATTTATTAATTTTTGGTGGTTGTTTTTGGTTGTAATTGGCCAAATATTGTAAAAAAAACAACAGGTTAACACATAATTGATTTTACAATCAGTGAATTTTGGACATTGTTTTTTTTTTTATTCAAAATAGTGAATGTTTTGTTTTTTTGTTGAAAAATACTACTAGATTATTGGAATTCTAAACATTTTGAAGATGTAATTGAACATTTTACTACAATGCCATAAATTATACAGCTAGTGAATCCTTGAAAACTCAATAAAGTTAGTGGAAGACAAAATTAATGACAGTCAGTTTACATCTTGTCAAATGAGAGATATAGTTTTGAAGATGTATCATGGACCAGGCCAATTCTTTAAACTAAATTTCTCACAGATTAGATGTATTTCAGACTCATATGTCAGAGCTTTTGTTCTTGCAGTAGCTTGTGGGTTCCGATCTTTGATAGGGTCATATCAAAGTCTTGAAAAAAGTATGAGTAGCCTCATTGTGCACTCAGCATTTAGAGGATAGTTCCTGTTGCCCTGTGTCAGTATATAATGTGACTGGTTTGTGTATAATACCTTGTGTTTGTGGCATTATTTCACATATACAATGCATTTACAGTAGCATATACAATGTACCAGATATATAGTTTAAGGCGAGAATTTCCCAGGTTCGAGTCGGGACTGAACCCCGCGACCATAATCCATAAAGGGAACTTCTCTTCTATTACCTGCAATACATTCGATTAAAAATATCTACGGGGCTACCTTACAGCAATAGTTTGTCGGAATCCTTGAGTTAACCGCAAGTCATTATGGCAGTCAGTCAATAACAGCAATTGATAGTATCGCATTATTTGACAATTTACAGAATGGTTCACATTGTAAAACAGTCCCTAACAGTTGTCACCTTACACATACAGACTATGTTGAATTTCAAAAGATGATGTCACAGTCGGGGGTTCATGAAGGAGCGGTAACATTACTACAGGCATGAAGGAATGATGCAAGCGTAGTTAGATGGCTGTATTATGTAATGATGCCGACATGACTATGGATTTCAGCATCAAGGTTGTTTCTTGGTGACCCTGTAGCAAACCACATTGGAATTTTTTAAACAAAATTCTGGGATAATATATTTTAATATTTATACTAAAATGATGTTTTTGGTTTTTGAGATGAGTCCCTTCAGTCAGGAAAAAAAGTGTCTTCATGTTGAAAAAGTCAGGAAAATGAAAACCCTGCAATTCATTAAATATGTATGTTTAAAATGGTTTACAGGTACACATCCCCTTATTTCATTGTTTTTAAATTCATAAATTGACATTATATACCACTATTCAAAATCAAAGGCCTTAGCATATACTAGTATAATGTTTAATATAATGGGTTATGCTATAACATGGAATTTCAAATTTAAGAACATTTTATCAATTGATTTTAAAATAACAGATTTTATTGATGACCTACAAGAATTTGTGTAAAAACACAGGTTAAATGAATTTAGGGGTCACTTGACTTTCATAGTTGATACTAAAAAAACAAATGTTGATATGTTAATAATAAGATAATGTTACAATTAATGTTTTACCTATCCAGTGATGATCCCTGGTATTTGCTGGGGGGGGGGGGGGGGGGGGGGGGGAGGGGCTGTTACGGTTACATATTATTGATACCCTGTAAAGAGCAAAAGCTTCTGGTACCATTTTCAAGTCTTTGGTATGACTGGTTGTAAAAAACTAACCAAGGCAGATGCTTTACCACTAAACCACCACTGCATTTTTTTCTGGTATTTATAATTGCTACAGTGAAACATTTTATCACAAATATATTTCTGATCCATAATAATATTTGATAGCTTACAAGAAAACATATGGGCCAGGTCATTTTCTTTTAAGTTACATTTATTTATTTATTTTTGGTGGTTTGTTTTTGGTTGTAATTGGCCAAATATTGTAAAATAAAAAAGTTAAACACATAATTGATTTTACAATCAGTGAATTTTGGACATTTTTTTTTTGTATTCAATTAAGTGAATGTTTTGTTTTTTGTTGAAAAATACTACTGGAATTCTAAACATTTTCAAAATGTAGTTTAAAATTTTACTACAATGCCATAAATTCTACAGCTAGTGAAGCCTTGAAAACTCAATAAGGTTAGTGGAAGACAAAATCAATGACAGTCAGTTTACATCTTGTCAAATGAGAGATATAGTTTTGAAGATGTATCATGGACCAGGCCAATTCTTTAAACTAAATTTCTCACAGATTAAGATGTATTTCAGACTCATATGTCAGAGCTTTTGTTCTTGCAGTAGGTTGTGGGTTCCGATCCTTGACAGGGTCATACCAAAGTCTTGAAAAAAGTATGAGTAGCCTCAATGTGCACTCAGCATTTAGAGGATAGTTATGGTTGCCCTGTGTCAGTATATTATGTGACTGGGTGGTGTATCATACCTTGTGTTTGTGGCATTATTTCACATATACAATGCATTTACAGTAGCATATACAATGGACCAGATATATAGTCTAAGGCGAGAATTTCCCATGTTGAGTCGGGATTGAACCCCGGGACCATAATCCATAAAGGGAACTTCTCATCTATTATGTGCAATACATAAATACAAAAATATCTACGAGGCTACCTTACAGCAATAACGTGTCGTATTCCTTGAGTTAGCCGCGAGTATTATGGCAAACAATTAATAACAGCAATCGATAGTATCGCATTATTTCACATGTACAATGCATTTATACCTGATATTCTGATCTAGGCAAGATGCCTGGTATAAGACATAGGCAGGATAACTGTCCAACACCACAATTCTCACCAATGTCAAGCTCACTCCAGCTCACTCAATTACAGTTTTGCACATCAAGTCATCTTTCTTTAATTTCTTGTCAGAATATGATTTACAAATTAACCAATGAGCTCATTTACTATTGGCATCATAATATATTTTTCCACATTGACTTCGTGTGTAGAGTTCGCATTTGCAACAACATTTTGAAAATAAAACTCATGCATAATTTTATGTGAAAAATGAAAAATAAATAAACTTCAGTTGCAAATGATACTAATACCGACACAATCCCACATTACTAGGTATTAAATCGGCAAAACATCAGTGTTCCTCCCGATGACATAAAACATTTTTACAACTTTAATGTTGAAACAGTTTATTGAATGTAACACTAATATATTTAAGGATCATTAATATTTTATTTAAGGCCTTTTTTTTTTTCATCATCTTAAAAATAAATTGTATGCATATTCAATATGAAGAATAAAATATTTTCTTTCCAATTACAGTTAAGGAAAATTGTTAATGGCACTTACTGATTAATGTTAACATCATAAACTAGCCATATTGGTTGGTTACAGATTTTCTTTATTAAATGATTATAAAAAAAAAAATATTTTAAGAAAGATAAAAAACAATTGTTATAATATAATACTGAAAATGATTTTTCAATTCAAATAAAGATGTTTTTAGTAGGTGATGATATAACTGTAATACAGTTTTGATTTTTTTTTATTGTACACCTTTTTAATATCATAGACCAACACATTCATGAATGACCCATCAAACAATAATCCTAGTTGTTTTGTTCAATGTAATGTAGCTATGAACATAAAATCATATAAAACAATGTTTGAAAGACAGATGTAATTTATTTTATAATAAACCAAACAACCTGCGGTTAATAGATAGATAGAAAGAAATGAACAAACAACATAGTATAGCACAGGTTGCCTCCCTTCTACTTTTGAGATCATAATGATAATGTGTTTCTGACCAAATTGCATGAACTTATAACTTTCACAATTGCAGAAAATCGATGGTATAAAAAATTCTAATTTCATTGTTATACCGGTAGTTAATACTTTAAATGTGGCAGGTATACTTGTTTATTCAAAATATCAATTCCACTCATGCAAAGGTAAATGCTTATGCTCACCTCTTTTGCTGTTCCTGATAGTTAGTAATGTGTTATTGATGTTTACGCTAATACACTCTGCATTTTACTCCAAGAAAATTTGGTAGTTTGCAAGAAAAGTTATGGGCCAGGTCTTTTAAGCTACATTTATTTATTGGACAAACATCCTAGGTTTTTCTCATTAGTTGTAAAGTTGCGTAGTAATTAGTTTATACTAATTTATTTTAGCTCGATTGCGATGAAAGTTCAGAGCTTATATAAACCGCTGTCGAGTCCGCTTCCTGGGTAGAACCAGTACTGAGTGTTGTTTTATGAGAGGCACCGGGTCTACCGGGGAATCGAACCCGCAACCTCTGGTGTGAGCGGCCAACACTCTATCCATTAGGCTACCGCCCCTCTTTGCGTAGTAATTGGCTAAATATTTTGAAAAATAAGATAAATTACTAGTGGAAGAAAATACCCAGGACAGTCAGTTTTACATCTTGTCAAAAAAAGAGATATAGTTTAAAAGATGTATCATGGACCAGGCCAATTCTTTGAACTAAATTTCTCACATATTCAAGATGTATTTCTGATTCAGAAGGTTGTGGGTTTTTTTTCTAGTCCAGGTCATACCAGACTTGGAAAATGGTACTGGTTGGCACTCAGCATTTAGAGAAGATAGTTATAATTCTGGTCGTAAAGTGTTGGTATGATGTGACTGAGTGGGGTATCTCATACCATGTGTCTGTGGCATGGCACTTCAGTGTGGTAGCACTTAGTATACCTTTTCTAGTAGACACCATTGGGATATGACTGAAAAATTGTATAAGGCAATGCTAAACACCATACAAGTCAAATTTGAATCTCTATGTCCTCTACTAGTGGCAATTGCATTTTGAAACATTTGGAACTATTTCATCTGTCGGAAGAAATGAAATCATGATCAACATAGGTTATAGAACAAAATTGTACTCCCCAACGATAGCCTTAGAAGGTATTCCCTATGCTCGCCTTCCAAAAATATTAATATTATTTTTTAAATGGGATTTTTTTCTTGTATTAGGGAAAAAACATGTTTTGATGAGGGTTATGGAACAAAAAAGAAACACCACTAAGAAATAAGAATGTGATTGTTTTGTAAATAAAAATACGATATAAACATACTTGTGTAGTAGTACTGATGACATGAAGTAATAAGAAAACAGTTCACTAGTATATCATATAAACATACTTGTGTAGTAGTACTGATGACATGAAGTAATAAGAAAACAGTACACTAGTATATCAAAGTTATTAACAGCAGGAATCAATTCTCTTTATGCTTATTTATTTAGATTTGTTGAAGTAAAAATTTGTAAATTAACCAGCAAACATCATGCATGTAGTGGGTTGGAGTCCTATTTTTTTATGCAGAAATGTCTGTGAAAGAGGTTGCCAGTTAATTTTTAGAAGAATAATTGTTGTACTTTTTAACAAGAGCACCGCAAGTGGGTGTAGATGCTCATCTTTTTAAAGTCCAGCCAGTAGATCAAGGTTCATATTGTGAAAACTTTGTAACCAGGTAGTGAGAAGTTTGCAGAATCAATACTTATTATTGAAAAATAAAATAGATTGAAAAAAATCAAGAATGAGATAAACAAAATAAAATTAACATAGAACCTAAATTTATTTTCAAAAAGACAAGCTAAAAATGATGTTAGTTCTAACTTGAGGAATAAACCTGGATGTTTGAAAATGACATTAAAAATGTTTTCCCTTCTGCATTCAGTTTTTTATTGATAAAACCCAAAATTAGAAATATCAGAGCACTCAGCATTCAAAGGACAGTCACCAAAGCAGCATACACACCATTTACACATAACCAGATAAACCATTGTAATTGTGTACACACAGTATCTCTTTGATTCAATACTGGATTTATTGGGGGACAATTAAATTGACTTTGATTTGGGTTCAGCTCACATTTTACTTCTGTTTTACTTAAGTTTATGGTTTATTCAATTATAACCCTTAGCTTGCTACACATAAATACGATATCATAAAGTTTGCAAACGTCTGGGTGTACATTATTTGACTCACAGTCAGTTAATTTTATAAACACTACATTCACTTTTCAATACTAATGCAATAATTTGCATATAACATGGAAGGAATAGTGTTTAAAGGAATCGTGGCAAGTTGCAGGTTAATTGAGTAAAGCAGTTTATGTTCTTTATCCCTTCTTGTAGAAATAGTCATTATGTGGAGATTTTAAATCCACTACCAAGAACCATTGATATTTCAGTTATAATGTATGTAATTATATATGTTTATACCATTTCTCACATTTAACACCTGATTTTAGAATTTGAACTTTGCTTCCAAATAAAGAAAATGGTGTCCTCTAATGCAGCTTTATTTTATGTGTAGAATTCTACATGTATCTTAAACCCCTCCCCACAAAATCCAGAGTGCACAAGTTATTTATTTCATCTTTTAGTTAAATTTTGTAGGGACACAGTACTTAAATATAAAATTACAATATTTTGCATTGTGGGACCTGATGTTGTGTATAGGTTGAGAGCATCAGACTCAGGATCAGTTGGTTCTGGTTCAATCCCCCACCAGGACTGTTGTGTTGTGTCCTTCAGCAAGCCATACACTCCTCATTTGCTTGATATCTAATTCCCATGGAACACATTGACATATTGAGACTGATTTGTTTGTATATTGTAAAAACTTACTTCACAATCAATGGAAAAAGTCGACACCATAAATGAAACTGGAAATAACAGCAAATTCATGTTGATGTAGCTTGAATCTGTACAAAAACTAGAACTGTCACTCCAAATTAATGGATGGATACAAAGTGCAACAAATATTATTTGGTGTTTGTTAACAACAAAAATGGCTGTGTGAGTAATGGATGGATGGATGGATAGTTATAATGCATTAAATAATAACTGTCATAATAAAACATAAGTATTGTTACATAACTACATCACTTTTACAAACAACCACCATCATGATCATTATTCACATCATCATCGTTACATCACTTCATGTCAATTACAACATAATCATCATTAAAGATATATTATAGAAAATTAATACTGGTAGTTTGTAGATAATCAGCTCGCTGTGTGTATATATATATGTAAGATAATTATTATTGTGAACAATTAATGTACAGACCAAACATCAGTAAGCATGCCTAGCTACAATGCAAACTATAGACACAAAAACAAGGCATCTACCAAATCAATAGATTTGGTGTCAACCATGACTTATATTCTATGGTTTTACATACAACACATTCTGGACTCGAAAGAAAATTTACATACATGAACTGACAGCTTTACATGAGCAGGATCCATTGAAGGATTCATGACTACACACGTGCTATATAAAGGACAGACATAGAAACCCGTTACATCATGATCATACAGTAAAGTCATATGCATTTATTTCATAAAGGGATATAATTGAAACCACAACAACAGAATTTACGATTATATATATCCATTATACCGATAGTCATCATCAACAAAATTGTCATCATTCCCATTGTAATCATTATCATCATCGATATTGTCATCATCATCAACATTATCATCATTATTGCCATCACCACCTTGTCATCATCATTGTTATCCTTATCATCATCACCATCATCATCAACATCATTATCATAATTATCATCACCATTGTCATCATCAGCATCATTATACTTAACCTTATCATCATAAACATTATCATTCTCATTGTCGACATTATCATTATTCTCATTGTCCACATTGTTAACATTGTCATCATTCACAATGTCAACATTGTTAACATTATCATCATTATCATTGTCGACATTGTTATCATTATCATCATTCTCATTGTCAACATTGTCATCATTCTCATTGTCAGCATTGTCAACATTATCATCATTCTCAAGGTTAACATTATCATCACATTGTCAACATTGTCATCAGCTCATTGTCAACAGTATCATCATTCTCAATGTCAACATTGTTATCATTGTCATTGTCAGCATTGTTAACATTGTTATCATTCTCAATGTTAACATTGTCAACATTATCATCAGCTCATTGTCATCATTTTCACTGTCAACATTGTCATCAGCTCATTGTCAACATTGTCATCATTTCCATTGTCAATATTGTCATCAGCTCATTGTCAACATTATCATCATTCTCAATGTCAACATTGTCATCATTATCATTGTCAACATTGTCATCAGCTCATTGTCAGCATAATCATCATTCTCATTGTCAACATTGTTAACATTGTCATCATTCTCAATGTCAACATTGTCATCAGCTCATTGACATCATTCTCATTGTCAACATTGTCATTATTGTCATTGTCAACATTATCATCTCATTGTCAACATTGTCATCATTATCATTGTCAACATTATTTCTATTAATAAAAGACTTAACTCAGAAACGACACAGACTCAGCACTGAAACTTCTATTAGTTATGAAATGATCTGAGATCCGACAAGTATTCGGCACAGAAACTTCTATTAGTTATGAATTGAACTGAGCACCGACACAGACTCGGCACAGAAACTTCTTTGGTAGTAAGTGTTTAAATTGTCCATTTTGCTTGACTTTTTCAACTTTTTTTCCCCCGCTGGATTTGCTAAAGTTTCATCTTGTTCTAAATACTTGAACGTATGTTATGTACACTGTTACGTTTGTGTTTAAAGTGACAGAAACTGTATTTTGTACATATAGGCTAGTGGATAGCCTTCTATGTTTAGAAATACAGGATGTGAATATAGGAGATGCAAGATAACAATATCTTTCCCTTGTCAATAGGTAGAATGTCATGTTATATTTATTTTCAAAGTGATCTTACTGTTTTGAAGTCTTACATTTACAGGAAGTGTATCAGGATTTTTGAAACATCTTAATCTGGCTATTACCATTTTTTTGCAATAAACAGTCAAATCTGCAGCCAATTAAGGGATGAAGCAACCTTTTAAGTGACCTTTTAAGTTAGGTTGGTGCTTAACACAAGTTTATTTGCTGTGAAAGCATAGAAATTGGAAATAGCAAATGCTGTTGTTTCAGAAAAGTGACTGCCTGTAGAGGTGATTGCTTACACGGGTTTGACTGTATTATGCCTATTATAAACTTATTTACTGCTCCCATAGTTCATTAGGCATATAATAAAACATGCTAAATTAATGTATTGAAAATAGATTTCCTAACTGGCTTGCATGTCCAGCTTAGACTAGAAAATAGATTTCCAGTTTAAAATGCAACATATTTTGTGCAACATATTTTGTGAGGTATCAAATGAGTTGCATACTTTCATTTTTAATTCAATTTGATCTGTCATGTAAATATAAAACTATTCTCAAGAAGTCAGCTTGATATGTAATTACAAGATATTATATTGATATAATTGTAGTAAATTATGATAATAATATGAAAGAAATACCAGCACGAGAAGTAACAACAGTTATGGTGATATAATTATAGTAAAAGTAATAGCAAAAGTAATGTCACAATATTTTTTTCTCTTGCTTTATGCAGCTAGTTTGGGTCTCCAACCCGGAACAGAGCGAATGCTCTACGTTTCTTGCCTTACAAGTTACACACTTGCATTTATAATATTAATACAAATAATAATAAAACTAATTACAACAATAATAATAATAAAGATAATAAAATAAAAAATAAGAATATTAAAATAATAATAACAATAATTATAAGTTTGATCATTATTAAAATAGCAATGAAAAATACATAAAATAAAAAAAATGCTATAATGATGTAATATAAAAATTAATAATGATAAGAAAAATAAAAGCATACTTTGGTTGCGCTATGGTAATTAAGCCATTCTTTAGTGTTTCCACTTTCCTTCAATTTTTGTGTGGACTACGGTGATCAAGCAGTTCTTTCACGTTTCCACTTTCATTCAATTTTTGTGTGGACTTCGGTGATCACACGGTTCTTTCATGTTTCCACTTTCCTTCAATATTTGTGTGGACTACGGTGATCACACGGTTCTTTCGTGTTTCCACTTTCCTTCAATTTTTGTGTGGACTACGGTGATCAAGCGGTTCTTTCACGTTTCCACTTTCATTCAATTTTTGTGTTGACTACGGTGATCACGCGGTTCTTTCACGTTTCCACTTTCCTTCAATTTTTGTGTGGACCACGGTGATCACATGGTTCTTTCGCGTTTCCACTTTCCTTCAATTTTTGTGTGGACTACGGGAAACACAAGGTTCTTTCACGTTTTCACTTTCCTTCAATATTTGTGTGGACTACTGTGATCAAACGTTTCACATTTCCACTTTCCTTCAATTTTTGTGTGGTCTACACTGATCAAGCGGTTCTTTCACATTTCCACTTTCCTTCAATATTTGTGTGGACTATGGTGATCAAGCGGTTCTTTCACATTTTCCACATTCGTTCAATATCTGTGTGGACTACGGGAATCACAAGGTTTTTTCATGTTTCCACTTTCCTACAATTTTTTTGTTGACTACGGTGATCAAGCAGTTCTTTTGCATTTCACCTTTCCTTCAATTTTTGTGTGGATTACGGGAATCACACGGTTCTTTTACATTTCCACTTTCCTTCAATATTTGTGTTGATTATGGGGATCACAAGGTTCTTTCACATTTCCATTTTGCTTCAATTTTTGTGTGGACTATGGTGATCAAGCTGTTCTTTTACATTTCCACTTTCCTTCAATTTTTGTGTTGACTACAGGAATCACACGGTTCTTTCCCATTTCCACTTTCCTTCATTATTTGTGTGGACTATGGTGATCAAACAGTAATCGCACGTTCATTCACATTTCCACTTTCCTCCAATTTTTGTGTGAACTACAGTATTCACAGGGTTCTTTCACGTTTCCACTTTCCTTCAATTTTTGTGTGGACTACGATAATCACACAGTTCTTTCATGTTTCCACTTTCCTTCAATTTTTGTGGGGACTGCAATAATCAAACGGTTTTTTCATGCTTCCACATTCCTTCATATTTGTGGGGAATACAGTATTTCAAGCTACTTTTCCTACTGATATTTCTTTATTTACTCCATGTCCTTGGGAGATGTTATGTTCCTGTTTTTTTGGTATTTGCTCTTTGTTCTGCTTATGTCATGTTTCTTTCTCCGTTTTTGTGGGGACCATGATAAAAAAGCTACTCCTTGTATTGATTTCTCCACTTTTTGGGAACTATGTTAATTCAAGTTGTTAATGTCCCACATCATTCCAGTGTGTTAAATAATATAAAATTTAAATAGAAAAATAAGCGATATGTAAAAGTACCGGTACAGCAATAAGTTATAATGATAATCAATAAATAATAATTACAAAGTTTCTTCCCATTCCTTCTCTTGCCGGGCCCGGCTTTCTTTGTTGGCAACATTTCCAACTGTCAATCCAGGGTTTGTGAGATTAAATTCCGATCCAGCCACTGTCTTTGTGATATATATTCTGATCATTGTTCTAAAGCCAATAATTTCCACCATTTGAAATAGTGGGGAAGTAGTCTGATTATCTAGTATACTGGATAATCACTGTAGAATCTCAGGTGTGATGATTTGGTGCAATGACAACAGTTAAATAAAGGAAATGCTGTTTGAAATAGAACCAAAAAATATCCAAATGAGCCAATTCCTTCTTTTTTTGCATGGATTATGGTAAACTGACCTTTCCTTTACTTATTTTTTCTCTTCTATCTGTTGTACCATATGTCCTTTAAGAGATAAACTGTAATGCTGGTGTGCATGTTATAAGAGATAAACACTTTAATGGGTGTATATCAGTCTTTTTTTCTCTTAAGATATTTTCCTGTTTAAATACAAACCAAGTTAAATAAAAATGTGATGCTTCAGATAATTTGCTTATTTGTATAATTATGTATTGAAGTGTAAATAAATCGTATTGCAGATGAATACATGTGTGGGTGTGTTTCAATATGCATAAATAATCAATTTCTGCAAATTTGCTGCTGTTTTGGTTTAAATAATATTTCTATAAGATTACTGGTACTTGTAAATTGTTGTCACTTAGGTGCACCAAAAAAATATGCACATCAGTTTAAAATAAAAACTTATTGAAGATCTTATAGTTGTTACCTTTGGCCATTATGTCGGACCATTATGTGATGCAGTAGTGTAGTTGGGTAGAATGTTGGCCACTCATGCCAGAGGTTACAAGTTCAATTCCAGGTTTAACCAAATGACCTCTCTATAACAATACTTAATACATCTAACCAGGAAACAGAAACTCAAGGTTCATTTTTTTAGCTCTGAGCTCTGATAATCAAGGAATGGCTGTGTTTTTTTAAAGTGGTATTTGTCTTTGATACATGATTTTAGGTCACCGGTTAAAGGTCAAAGTCACTGTTGATTTTCTTAATTTAAGCAACAAACAGCAATGATTGTGTTAACGGTAAAATATATAACTCCAGAGAGACAGCATGTATATTAAATAAAATGTTAAATTATCTATTATTGTTTCCTTTTGCAAAACTTCATAAAAGATATTGACTTAGTTTTGTTTAAATTTATATGACAATGTTTGATTGATGTTTTATTCTTTTTTTTTTATGATCCAATACAAATTGTGTAGTTAAGCACACTTGTACAGTATGGTTAATACAAAAATGTAAAATTCTTTATAGATGATTAAGAAATCTGGACTTCGTTCAATTTGTGCATTTCATATGCTTAAAATAATATGCTTAAAAGCCAAAATAATATATTTAGTCCTACGTTTACTTTGTCCCAGAATTTTGAGACCTTAATGAGATTTTGTAAGTCCTTTACCAGTTTACCTACTATTTATCATTCACTGATGATCATTCATCGATCATTCTGTATATCAACATGAAAGTTGTTGAATGTGTTAGTTTAATGTTGAAATTTTAACATTCGAACTGGTTCACTCACTGGTATTTCTCCTACTGGAATCAAACATAAACACAACAGTAGTTTGTAATTTTGTTTTCCAGCAATGTAACAAACTGGTAGGGGGCGATATGTATTGCTATGTAATATTTCAGTATCTTGTATTTTAGAAATATATTGACCTTTCGCAGGGCTCAGGAAATTCCATAATGTTGTAAGAACTGTAATTACATATACATTTTCTCAAGCCTTTGTTTGCCATTTCATCTTAATCTGGCAAGTGAATTTCAACTACTCAAGACTGCAACTATAGAACTGATTTCTTTAGCCCTGTTATCGTCAGTTGATTTTTAATTTCTGTTAAAAGATAAAGTTATGAATGAATGAATCATGAAATAAAAATTGAATGAAATGAAATGAAAATTAAATGAATGAATGAATATTGAATGAATGAATGAAAACATATTGTATGAATGAAAAATCAAATGAATGAATGATTTATTATATATGAATAAATTAATAAATGAATTGAAAATTAAATGTATGAATGAATGAACAAATGAACGAACAAACATTGAATGTATGAATGAAATATAAATTGAAATGAATGAATATTGAATGAATGAATTTTTCCTAAATTTGTTGAAAAAAAAAAATATTGTAAATTTATTTCTCCAATGTCTTCATATTGTTTATTTTTTGTTGAACTGTTACACAAATGCAACGCACACAGACACAGACACACACACTCACAAGGAAATGGATTCAAAAGTCATATTGGAAATGTGATCTACAAAGTACTATAAAGAAGGTCATCTACATACAGTGTTAAACATACAGTCTCCAAAAGAGGAAAACATAGTTTTATCCTCATGGTTGATGGCTTATCCTTAATTCAAGACAAAAGTCATTTGGAAATTTGATCTACAAAGTATTGCAAAAAGATCATCTACATAACAGTGTTCAACATAGCGGTCTCCAAAAGAGGAAGAAGTAGTTTTATCCTCATGGTTGATGGCTGATCTTGATTCAAGACAACAATCATATTGGAAATTTGATCTACAAAGTATTATAAAAAAGGGTCATCTACATAACAGTGTTCGACATAGCAGTCTCCAAAAGAGGAAGAAGTAGTTTTATCCTCATGGTTGATGGCTGATCCTTGATTCAAGACAAAATCAATAATACGGTATGTATTTATAATTGTATTCCGTTTTACTTTAGTGGCTAAAAGCTTTAAATGTGGTATCTATGGGTGTGATTTTCTATTGCTGCAAGTGTGAGGAAGGTGAGGTAATGGGTGTATACTCGAGTTTGAGCTGTTGAGAGCTATTGTACTTGCCAAGCTGTTGGCGTCGACAGCTCTTATTGTAACTATTCTCAGCATAATTACATTATGGACATCTTAAGTTTTATGGAGTTAAGATACAATTTAAGTAATGGGGTTGGGGAGGGGTGTGGTGGGGGGGGGATGGTACCACTTTCCCAATATCAACAGTTGGGGAGAGGGGAAGTATGCTAGAATTTCCATTGGTTTAGCAAGCGACATACAATGATGTAATAAAGTTGCAGACTTAAATATACTTGGCTGGATAGCGGTATTTCTTGTTCAGGAATTTTGCTTTACTTATAACTTCATAACCCACAGAAAAAAATCTTGGAGAGGAATGTATTATATAACATTTGCTGTAAAAGGTAAATGAAGTAGGCATAAATGAAGTAAATGATAAATAATTGGTTCTGGTAAACCAACTTTCAACTGTTTTTCAACTTGGCTAATGGCTACACATCTGACTATGGAATTGGTGGTAATGAGTTAGAATCCAACCTGGCAAAGTCTGTGTGATAATTGGTCATGTACCTTGTTCTATGGTCATGAGTCTACCACCTCTGAATAATGAAGGTAAGTACCAGTGACTTACTGAAATAATTTGTGCCACATACTGGTTCACCACCTGGTGGATCCCAGGAATGATGATTAAGTAAACTGAAGCAGTAAAGTAACTGAAATAGGTCAACAATTAAACAAAGTAAAAACAAACAATGAAAACACATTTTTACATATTTTGCAGATTTACAATTACGTTCATAATGCAGACAAAGAATGGCTGCTATACAAATGAATCAAAGTAAGAACTTTCGTTAAGTATCATTTTATTAGCTCTACTGGCCAAAGGCCAGAAGTGCTTATGCGATGGCGCATTGTCTGTCGTCCATCGTCTGTCGTCTGTCGTCTGATGTCTGTCGTCTGTCGTCTGTTAGCAGCACTTTCTCTGAAACGACAAGGCCAATTTAATTGAATAATTGAAACTACACATGGGTATTTCTATTGCATAGGAGACTATACAGAAGATTTTTTTTTTCGATCTGAAATTCAAGATGGCCGCCGTTACTTAAAATAGTCCAAAACTTAAAAAATCTTCTCATGAACGGCCCAACAGATTTTCAAAATGTTTATGCAGTAATGATGACCAACTATAGTTTTGTTAGATTTGTTCAAATGGTGTTCTTAGGGTTAAATATGACCCCGTCCCGAGGGTTCAATTAGGGGACACATGTCATTATAATATTTTTTTATTTTTTTTTTTAAAATGGAAATGATTTTGCCTATATCTTCACAGAAGCATTGTGTGGTGAAGGAGGTTCAGATTTGTAAAAAATGACTGGGTTCCACTGTCTTAAGGGGTCAGGAGGGGCCCCAAAAGGGTAAAAATTGGGAATTACTAAATTCGTTTTCTTAAGAACCGGTATGTCAGATTTGTTCATATTTTGCATTAATTATCCCTATGTGTAGGGGTTTGATTGCAGATAAGAATTTAGGGACTAAAATTTATAGGGGCCCTGTAAGGGGACTTACAATTTTACATAGGGTTACTATGGGAAAACAGAAAATTCTCTTTTTCTTTCATATGTTCTTAAACCACTAGGCCAATTAAAATGAAACTTCACATGGGTGTTTCTTTTGCATAGGAGACTATATAGAAGACTATTTTTTTTCGTTTTGAAATTCAAGATGGCCGCCATTACTAAAAATAGTCCAAAACTTAAAAAATCTTCTTCTCATGAACGGCCCAACAGATTTTCAAAATGTTTATGTAGTAATGATGACCACCTTTAGTTCTGTTAGATTTGTTCAAATGGTGTCCCTAGGGTTAAAAATGACCCTGCCCCGAGAGTTCAATTAAGGGGACATGTCAATATAATTTTTTTTTTTTTTTTTTTTTAAATGCAAATAATTTTGCCTATATTTTCACTAAAGCATTGTTAGGTAAAGGAGGTTAAGATTTGTAAAAATGACTGGGTTCCTATGTCTTAAGGGGTCAGGAGGGGCCCCAAAAGGGTACAAATTGAGAATTAGTAAAATTGTTTTCTTAAGAACCGGTATGTCAGATTTGTACATATTTGATATAAATTATCCTTAAGTGTAGGGGTTTGATTGCAGATAAGAATTTAGGGGCTGAAATATATAGGGGCCATGTAAGGGGACTTAGAATTTTACATAGGGGTACTGTGGGAAACAGAAAATTCTCTTTTTTTTTCATTTATTCTGAAACCACTAGGCCAATTAAACTGAATCATCACATGGATGTTTCTTTTACATAGGAGACTATACAAAAGATTTATTTTTTCTATCTAAAATTCAAGATGGCCACCATTACTAAAAATAGTCAAAAACTTAAAAAATCTTCTTCTCATGAACGGTCCAACAGATTTTCAAAATGTTTGTGTAGTAATTACCAACTATAATTTTGTTAGATTTGTTCAAATGGTGTCCCTAGAGTTATAAATGACCCCGCCCCGATGTTTCTATTGCATAGTAGAATTTTAAAAAGTGCGTTGGACACTATGAGTCAGTAGAACGTCCTCAGGCCCTCTTGTATAATTTAGTGAAGGGGCTGCCCTAAGGGAGTTTATCAGATTTAAATGGACTTGACTTGTACACTTTGAATGCTGCAAGAGTTAGTGCTCTTACACTTGGTGAAACGGCTGTACTTATTAAGTACTGCAGTTATTGTGGAGTACACTTCCTTCCTGTCATTTACTATGCATACATGATCAACATCAAGTGTAGATGTGTGTTACTCTGACTTAATTCTTTTGCAGAGTTATTGCCTTTGTATAAATTTGTCTTGCAGTTCCATACCACCAAACTGGTTAATTTTTGTTTTAGACTAGTGCATATTGTAAAATTGAAACATTGTTTTTTTTAGACTTTTAGATCTTTTCCAGTCTGTAGGGCCATACCCTACTTTATGCATATTTAATTATTTAAGACTTTGTAAGATTTTATGATATTTTCTTCAATTATCTGCAAGTTAAGCTATTGTTTTCTCTTCCAGGTTATAAGATCTTCTGGTTCATTCATTTCTAAAAACATCAGGATAGTCGTCACAACTAAACCAAACTAGACATTACATGGAGACACACGTAAATTGTTTGAGAATAACACTGTATGAGGACAACATAATAGGAGACTTGAATTAAAACAGGATCAGAATGGCCAATGGAACATTTAATGACTGCATATGTGAATGGAGCTCTATGGATGGACACAACACACACACACACACACACACTAGCATTTAATCACAAAACACACAGAAAGATGAAACTTAAATAATGTAATGAAAACCATGTATAATAAAGAAAATTGAAAAAAAAAATAAAAATTTGGACCCTAAAAAAAAAAGAATATGGTAAATTGAATAATTTATGGAAGTTAAAACATGATGGTCCTTAAAAAAAAAAAAAAGAAAAAGCTTCCAAAAAAAAAAAGAAAAAAAAAAGAATAATAATAAAAAAAAAAGGTGAGTTGTTTTATTATCTGTATCACATTGTAAAGTAAAAAGATCTACAAGTTCTGGGACTACCATCAGATTACAGTAAAGATTATTGCTGTACATCAATTTTTAACTTATTCCAGATTCATTTCAAATTTACAACTTGTATTTTTTATTTTTTAAATTTTAAATCACAGCTTTAACCAAACTTAATGGATTATTTATTTGGATATTATGTGTGTTTTATCAACTAATATATTCTGATACTCTGATTTTCTCTGGAGTTAGTGAACTTACTTTTTTGTTGTTATTGTAAAGTTTTTGATTGTGAGGTTATCAGGGTGGTTAAAGTTAATTCAGGAATTCACATCAAGCAGGACCTTAACTAACAATTAATGTATTCCTGCAGTGATCAATGGTCACATGACAAGTTACTGTTAAGTGTGTAATAACTGGTATTACTTGCAATGGACTTGCATATGACTCGTGAATCAGTCTTGTGTCCACTTCCAAGGTAGAACCAGGGCGTTCAGTTCGGTTAAACATATTTTCCTGGACGCTGGCTCAACATCAAAATAATACACACTACGCAACAATTTTAGGAAACCAGGCATTAAACGCGTTTGCTGTTTAATGGTGCTGAATGCAGCCCAGTATTTAGCATTGTTTTACAAGAGGCATTGTGTTGAGCTGTGGCCTGAACTGAAACCTCTAATGTGAGCGGCAAACACTATCCACTGCATTACCACCCTGCTTGACATCCTATAGATGAGAACTCCCTGTAACATGTTGTTAAACAAAGACTATACTTTGCTAGAAACTTGAGATTACTTTATAGAGGAATAAGACCTGCTCCTTCTTGCACTGTTCCCATCCCTTACCAAGTGCACTGTTTAATCATTTGTCACAACCTACATATAGTTATTTCATTTTCAGAGGAAGAAATCCCTCACATTTACTTAATGTATTGCATAATTATATAAATAATGTAGACCCATTATCAACCAGAGTTAATCATTCTGGTCAGGGTCTACATTGCCTTGTTCTCAGTCATTACAATTGAGAAATATTTCTGAAGTGATAATACAAAAACAAGGACACTTGTGTGGTTGCACCAGGGATGCCTCATGATTGATATCAAGAATAGGACCTGTTGGACTGAGCTGTTTGCTCAGCATTTATTTTAATAATCTTATTTACTGTTGGGTGGACCTAATATGGATGGCAACAAAAATATAGAGGTGGCTAGTCTTGATTATAACTGCCAGAAATGTGTTTAAACTTGGCATTACCTCAAGAATGCCTCAACATTAATCAACGCTTACTCATTTACGTTTGGAAAACACCAAATATAAACTTTAAACAGAATAATGTGTCAATTATTTTGCCAATGTTTATAGCCCTATCTTTATTTATTGGTGGAATCATGATGGAGTCTTTAACCAATTTATCATCTCATCAGACAGTTGAGCTTTCTTCTATATCTTTTGTCTTTGTTTGCTGGTTGAATCCTCAATTTCTTGTTTAAACACCAATTGTCCACCGTGGCCATCTCAAGATCATTTGACCTCTGACCACTGAAGTAGAGGTTTGATCCACACATAGTCCAAAAACTATGTGGGAAGATGTATGCCGTATATAACACTGTCTTTCCAGAGCTTGTGTAAAATCATCCAGCTTTTACAATTTTTTGTATGGTCAGAAACATTTTGATAATTTGAATTTGCAAAAACAAGATTTTGTATATATGTTTATATATATATATATATATATATATATATATATATATATGTATATATATAAACATTCTAAGAATAGAATGCATGTAACTTATGCTGGACAACCTTCACCTCTTCATCTAACATTGCATAAATTCTTCAATATGTGATCAATATGAATGATAAAATGGAAGTTAAAATGAAGTCATTGATATGTTAAATGAATTACAAATTTAAGCTGTAAATTTATTGAAGTCTAACCAGAATCCTGTTTCACCAACATATTTAAGTATATACTTGGCATGATACTCCAGTGTGAAAGCACTCAGAATACTGTCTCAAGTAGACACCGTCACAATATGACAGAAAAATGGTTGAAAGTGACACTAAATACCAATACAACAACAAAGTATATACCTCAAATCTATAAGATAACGATTTTAGACTGGTTAAATAATCTTTACATAACCAGTCATATTAAGTTAAGTATCCATTTTAATCGCATCTATTATGGAAAGGGTAAAACATATTTTGAGTTCATGTTTGTTTTTTTCAATGTTTAATTGAAAAATGTTTAAAGACATGACCATTTTTTAAAAAAGTTGTTTTTGTTTCATTTTCAGAAATAGCAAAGAACCTATTTTATTTCTCAAAATTGCCTTGTACACTTCCTGTTGGGATATTTGTTGTTTTAATTTCGAACATTGTATAAAAGATGACTGATCCCGTGTGGTTCCGGGGTGCTTGTTTTAGCAAAAGAATTGGGACCACTGCTTCCCCATAGCATGATCGTAAAAGGCGACAACATTGGGGTCTTGTTAAGTTTGGTTTATGTCTTTTGTTCCTAATGTTGAAATGTGCCAAGTTGGTTTTGTAGTTTTGGTATACCATCACCAATGATGTATTCATAGGTTGTTTTAAGCATCCAACTGGATTCAGGTTATAATAATTATTCCAGCTTCTTGGAGTAGTCAAGTTATGATTGAACAACTAAGTTACCTTTTCCTGATTATTTGGAGACAATCTACTTAATGTAACCTGTTTTTTTTAGTGGAGAGTGCTGGCTTTACATAGTCTGGTTTAAGAGAAACTGCACAGATATGCAATTTGATATTATATCCATAATAACATTAGATAGCTTGCAAGAAAACTTATGGGCCAGGTCGTTTTCTTTGAAGTTACATTTATTTGATAGACAAACGTTGGAGTTTTTTTTATTGGTTGTAAATTGTCTAGTAATTGGTTAAATATTGTTGGGTTTTTTTCTACACACATTATTTCATTTTATAATTAGTGAAACACATTTTTTGCATTTACATTAGTTTCAGTCTCGGCAGCTTTTTGAAAGAGGACATTGTTTGGCATCTAACTACAATGCCATTCTACAGCTAGTGAAAAGCCATGAGAACTCAGTAAGATAATTTATTAGTGGAAGAGAATACCCAGGGCAGTCAGTTTTACATCTTGTCTAATGAGAGTTATAGTTTTAAAGATGTATCATGGACCAGGCCAGTTCTTTAAACTTAATTTCTCACAGATAAAGATGTATTTCTGAGTCAAAGCTGAACATTGTTCTTGCAATATGTCGTGGGTTTATTTATTGGTTGACTAAAAAATTTAGTAGAATTCATTGCTAAACACCATAAACCAACAATCCAAATCAAAACAGAATTGAGAGTGATTCTTATTAGCCATGCATGTTTGTTTCTTTTTATATTGATTTTTTTATTGATGTGTTATTGAAAAGGTTCAAGGGACCTATACCATTTTTTAAAAAAAAGTTTTTTTTTATTCATTTTCAGAAGTAGCACCAGAATTTATTTTATTTCCCCAAATTGCCTTGTAAATTGCCTGTAAGATATTTGTTGGGATATTTGTTGTTTCAATTTTAAATGTTTTATCACAACTAGTATAATAGATGACTGATCCCGTGTGGTTCCGGGGTGCTTGTTTTAGCAATAGAATTGGGACCACTGCTTTCCCATAGCATGATCGTAAAAGGCGACAACATTTGGGTCTTGTTAAGTTTGGTTTATGTCTTTTGTTCCTAATGTTGAAATGTGCCAAGTTGGTTTTGTAGTTTTGGTATACCATTACCAATGATGTGTTGATAGGTAATTTTAAGCATTCAACTTTATTCAGATTAAAATATATTCTAGCTTCTTGGAGTAGTCATGATTGAACAATTCAGTTAACTTTTCCTGATTATTTGGAGAGAATTGGCTTAATGTGACCTGTTTTATAAGTAGAGAGTGTTGGCTTCACAGTCCAGTTGAAGAGAAAGAATATGCACAATGACATTCACAACATTAAAAACTACATAATATTTCAAAATACAATATATACAGAGACAGACATTCATAGACAATGAGATACAATATGATGATAATAGAGAATATGGCTTGATGATATGATAATGGTATGCTACAGGACGATACAATACAAAACTAGCATAACATCAGACGATACACAGGGACAGGCACACATAAATTATTTAAAAAAATGCAACATTACAAAATACATCACCAGTAGATACAAAGAGAAACATACACAATGCATTACAATACAGCATAATATAACAAAATAGGATATGATAACATGGCGGATAACATGTTATGTTACAATATGATGATACTATATATTATTACATGATACAATGCATTAGAATAAAATTCAATTTGATATCATATTTGATCCATAATAACATTTGATAGCTTACAAGAAAACGTATGGGCCAGGTTGTTTTCTTTAAATGTTTTTTTTTATTGGTTGTAAAATTGTCTAGTAATTGGCCAAATATTGTAAAAGGTTCTTTGTTGAAAAATACTACAACTAGATTGTTGGAATTCTTAACATTTTCAATCTCAGCTTTTCTGAAAGAATACCCATTCATTATTTTACTACAATACAATAAATTTTGCAGCTAGTGAAACCTTGAAAACTCAATAAGGATACTAGTGGAAGACAATATCAATGACATTCAGTTTTCATCTTGTCTAAAAAGAGATATAGTTTTGAAGATGTATCATGGACCAGACCAATTCTTTAAACGATATATCTCACAGATCAAGATGTATTTCTGACTCATATGTCAGAGTTCTTGCTTTTTGCAGTAGGTCATGCGTTCCATCCTTGGCAGGGTCATACCAAGGAGTAGCCTCACTTGGCACTCGGCATTTAGAGGATATTTCTATTTGCCCTGTGTCAGTATATAATGTGACTGTGGCATGGTACTCCAGCTTGATAGTGCTTAGAATATTCTCTAGCAGATATTGTGATATAACTGTAAAATTGTAAAAAGTGATGCTAACACAATACAACAACAATCCATATCAAAACAGCATTGAGAAATTTGTATTAGCTATGCATCTTAGTGTTGTTTTTTAATTAGTCTCAAAACATAGCATAATGAATGAAAGACATTATTTCCAAAGTTGTAAGGTCATGATTGGAATTTCAATTTACCTCAGTTGATATTAATAAGGAAACAAACAAAATGGTTATAATTTGGTGATAGTAATAATATTGGTAATATTGAAAACTAGAAGAGTTGATGATGATGATGGTGCGTTATTATGAGGATAATGATAATAAAAAATTTTTTCAATAAAATAATTTTATTTATCTATTGGTATATATTCATATATTATTATATTGATGAAGTCGTGGTGTTGAAATCTTACAAATCATTTGTTCCATCCTGAAGATACTTTCTCTTTTTTACATATTTGCTGTTGTAAATAGATATTTACTATTCTTTATAGGCAATTGTTGAATACCATCAACTTACAGTTCTTTTTAAACTGATAAACTCTGTTGATGCTAATAGGATATCTACAACTTGTATAAAAGAACATGCTACCGTGTTTAGTTACCTTGTAAGGCTGACAAACTATTCAGGAAGAAATACTGATTCTAGCAAGATTCACAAGATATCTGAGACTTCGATGTTTTATTACAAGTTGCCATAAAAGTAAATATTAAAATCTTGAAAAAAGTGGCAGCAATTTGTGTAAATACACAGGTTAAATGAATTTAGTGGTCACTTGACTTTCATAATTGATACTGAAAATAACATATTGATATTGGTTAGAACTTTGTTAATAATAAGATAATGTTACAATTAATGTTTTACCTGTCCAATGATGATCCCTGGTATTTACTGAGGACAGTTTAAATCCAATTGTGGACATTTTTCTCCATTAAAAAATGAAATAAAGTTACCAAATTGAAGCCCTTTTCATTCGGTCGGAGGAAATCTAAAGTGAATTTTAAGGTTACATATTGTTGATACCCTGTAAAAGCTATAAACGCTGAGCACCACTGCATTTTTTTCATGTCAGAGATTAATAATTGCTACAGTGAATATATTTCTTGTTCTGCACTTTCGGTAATTAGTGAAACTTGATTGTAAATGATCTTTACAGGAGATAAATAATTTTAAATTATATTACATTCATTTCAAAACAATTATGTATAGCACTACCCTGCAACAATACACCAAAAAATACACAATACAAAACAATACCTTATTTATAATGACTCATATAATCAAATGAAAGTGTGAAAGATGATAAAAAGAATGCCTTTTTTTGGCATTGTTTCCCCAACCAAAGGTGAGCAGTTTAGGACTAATGAAGCCCTCTTGTTACAAGGGACTATTTTGCAAGAGACCTAATTTGGGATGAATCACTGTCTTATTGTTACATTGTACTAAACGACTCACGGTTTTGGCTTGTACACTTTAGATCTGCGTGATGCTAAAGTTCTGGAACCATTTTGATTTGCTGGGAATGGTTAGCTCAGTCGATAGCATGTTTGACTATCAAACTCAAGATAATGAATTTTAAACCCCGCCCCAGCACATTCTCTTGTATGATTATTATACAACATTGCGTCCCAGTTTCCCAAGTTAGAAAATTATCAGTTATTTGCAGAGATTGGTGTGCTTAAGTTAACTGATTGTCTGTTAGCCCACAATGGCATAAAATAAAACAGAACCATTACAATATTACTTTGTTATTCAAACATGCAAATTGATTCTAAATCTTAGTATGGGAATTTTTAATTAAAAACAAAAATTACAACAAAAAATTGAGCAAATGTGTACAAGCCAACTCTAATAGATGACAAGTTATTAGATCAAAGTTGTATTTTTCTATCTTGATCTGATGGCTTTCGTTCTGCTTAGGGCGCCTTTGCATAAGCTCTGAATCCCATTTCAAAATCGAGCTAAAGTTTAGTATAATTACAAACAGTACATTAAAGTACAGCTCAACAATGCAATTTGATATTGATTGATAGAGAGAGAGATTTTGCCTTACTTTACATCAATTTGTGAAGCATTTAATTTCCAACATGCACACAAATCAGTTTCTATACTATGTTTAACCCTTTACTTCATATAGACACCTTTGGACACCTCTAATATAGACACCTTTGGACACCTAATATAGAAGGCTTTTGAATTATTGGGTGAATTATGTTTATATTAACTGACAGAGTGGAAAACAGTGCAGGAAGTGTTCAGATTGCTCGTCCTGCACTGTTTTCAAAGGCCTTCTGTGATTGGTGTGGGAAAACGCATATCAATAGAGTTAACGGTTAAATGGTGGTAACAAATTCTAGGCAAATGAAAATAAAGTGGCTCACACAAGGACACAACACATTGATCCTGGTGCTGGATCAAACCCAAAATACACTTGTTCCAGGTCTGACTTTCTAACACAAGATCACATCTTAATTTATATGTATAAATCAGAGTAACAGTAAAGTAATCACTGAATATTTATAGATAAGGAGGAACAGCCAATGAAATCTGAATAGATTCATTCCCCTCAGATAAAGTAAAATTGACCAGGCCAACAGTACATTATTTTGCATACATATGTATACAAGAGGGAGTATTAGGTGGTTAATAAATGGAGACTTGATCCCTCTTAATTCATAAAAATATAATAAATAATTTTATAATCTGCAATATAAATGTTATTAATTCAGAGTAAAAAAGCTAGACCCAAATGAATTTTAATAATCTTCACCTTTTCCACAGGTGTATGTAGATGCCAGCAGGATTCCAGTTTCCTACTGCATAATAATGCGTACCGTGTTCCCGCTGAATAAATGCCTCCAGTTGAAGGGGGTTGTTTATTAGATCTGAGAATGTAAGATAATTGTTTCACAAACAAGTACATGTATTTGTTAATTTTACATTTCCTTTCACCAACAACAAATATATATATATATATTTTTTTTTTTTTTTCAGACCCAAATTGATTGGGGGGGAAGGATTTATTCTGGGGGAATATAGAATGTCATTTCTATTTTTAGTATCCAACAATGAAGATGTCCAGAGCCACATAATGTTACACAATACAGCTCTAGGTCCAGACCTCCAGACACATGGAATCATCAATTGGCAAAAACAGAATATAGAAACTCAGGTATAGCATATAAATTTGTTATTGAAAGATTAAGAACTGTTGGAACCAAGAAAAGATGTTTCTGTGTATTGTAATAGCCACAGCAGTGATCTAGTGTCAATCTGGTATGCGGAAGGTAGTGGGTTTGATCTCTGGCCAGATCATACCAAAGACAAAAAGAATGGTACTTGAAGCTTCCTTGCTTGGTGCTCAGCATTTAGAGGATAGGTCCAAGTCTGGACGACCCGGTGTCAGTATAATGGACAAAGCGGTTTGTCATACCATGTGTTTGTGGCATGATACTCCAGTGTAGCATTTAGAATACTGTCTCAAGTAGATACGACTTAATAATTGTTAAAATCCTAATTAATTAAAAAATTGTGACACTAACTCATTTGATAGTGTGTAGAAACATTCTCACAATATGTAGCCAAACCTTTTATTCAAGCAACCACCTGTCTTCAGCAGCCATATTTGCTGTTTCCCATTTCTATGCTTAAAGAGTTAATAAAGCAACAACCTGTTTTAAAAGGCCACTTGTGCTAATTCCCATAACTGACTGCTTCAGATAGGTTTTACTGTAAAACCTGCTCAGTTTTGTAGATATTTCTAAAATTTGTGCTTCATGAAGCTGAACTGTTATTTTATCTTTTGAATGACTTTCATTATTTGCTTTATCCCAGGGTCACTTCCTGTCATAGCTATGTTGCTTGCAGTGAAATGTGATGTTATTAATAAAAATCTCCTTTCAACAATGAGATGATACAATGATTTAACTAACGATAAGATATAGTGTTTATTTAGGCCGCCCTTAGAAAAATTGTTAGCCATGCTCCTACCTACTTGAAATAAAAATTGCATCTACAGAAACTTTTTTTACCATTTTTTCAAAGCGTTGATTTTTTTCTTATAATGATTCCTGTCCATTTTAATTTAAAATGACAATTGAACAAAATCTGGCAAAAAAATAGCTACCAACAGGTGCGTTAGTCAGATCAACCTGTGTCGCATTTTTCATTGGCTCTTCAGCAAACTCGGCCTTAAAACATTGCACGTGTGCACGCTGGTATATGTACCTACATTTTTCATTTAATCCTTACCAAACTTACACATACAGTAGTGTTATATACTAGTAACAATAATATCTGGACAAGTTTTTGAGTGTTTCTTTCCAGATATACTGTCTGAACACTGATTTCATTTACTGTTTTACAGGTTGCGTTTGACAGCATCTGAGGATGGTGAATAGCAATACAATATTTACAAGAGGAATAGAAAGTGCAGAATACTGTGAGAAACTGGATTGTGAGAGAGCCTACAGATCATGCACTGAATCGCCATTAACGCTGAGCTAAATTTCTAATCTGTCACAGACATCTTGTTAGCATTTCTTAAAAAATACCAAAAAAAAACAGAAAAATTTATTAAAAACTGCAACAATATGTATGTGTTTTTTCACATATCATAATTATTATTTAGTTGGAAGAAAAAGAATAAAAGGAAAAATGACTGAGATATTCTCTTTCATCCTATCACCAGACTTAAAATCTTGAGACCAATAACTTATTAAGTATGATAGATATGTTGTGAAAAGAAATATTCTCTTCTGTTTAATCATTTATTAAAATATATTACAAATAAACAAGACTTGTTATATTTTATTAATAATTAGGCGCTTAGTTCTGCTAGCTTCAATCCTCTGTTTGATCAATACATTACTTGCTCATTCAACTGGATAAGTAGAATAAAAGGTTAGTACCTTTCCCTACAGTGTTTATTAGGTTCAGCACAAAAACACAACAATGACTCTGCAGAGGTTCGCCATTGTTGTATTATCTTAGTTTCACCTAATAAAATTGTAGGGAAAGGTGCTAACCTTGTATTATTATTTAACATTTTTGTGTTGTTAATATCCTGCCATTATTGTTTTAACACATCCTCTAAGTAAATTAAGAATAGAACCACCATCCTTCAGCAAGTAAATTGTAAAGTCTCACAATGGGCTTGAACCTCAGCTGTGAGAGGCAAGACCTTCAGGCCTGTCACAGATTGATGGATTGAATATTTAGCATTTTTATGCCATCAAATGTTAACCAGAACTCGAGCATACCCCACTTCTGCAAGTAACTTATTACTTTCCCACTTGAATCAGCGAAGAGAGGTGAAAGATAATGAGATGCAGGGCCGATGGTGATTAGAACTCCCGAATAGTTGGACATGCTATGGACTGGGTCCAACCATTGAGGACAAATGAAATATCTTTATCTCATCATTCAATGAATTTTAACAATTTTAACTGCACAGCAGTTATATTATAAACACATTCTTGAACAAGCATCATATTCCATTACTTCAAGACATAAATATCACATATTTTACATAAAGCATAACATGAACATCCCCTAAAAGGGTTGTCCCTGGGGTCACTGTTTTACATAGAATTGAATAGGGAAATTGTTATAAGGAAACTCTTTTTTTTTTAATTTCATAATTACCTCATTTTTGCTAAGTACTACCAATTTGAAGTAATACTACCAAGTTGCAGGCATTAAATATTGAAACTTTTGTCAAAATACCACTTTTAACATGATCATTATATACAGGCGCGAGATGTTTGACCGACATGCAATTTTGATGTGTTTGACTAATTTTACCCAAAAATTTTTTTTTTTACCTAATTCCATTAAAATGTTTACACCAAAACAGTCTCATGATACACTGAAGACATTATCTTACCAAAATACATTATTCAATACAATGTACATGCTAAAAATTGCACATTTAAATCATCCAAAATAAAAAATCTTCAAAATTTGGTGATTTTTCATGAAATTTCAATGTAAATATGCACATATATGCTTTATTTGAGGCATACACTTGCCAAAATGTGTTTTTTTATGAAGCAAATGTCTCCAATTTGTCATTTAATACTATGAGAGTGTAAAAAAGAGGTTATTTTACCTACAATTAACATTTTGGAAAATCACCCCCATTTCACTCAAGTCTCTCTTATAGGTGTAACCCCACCATTGATTTTTGTTCTTTATTCTATAGTAAATAATAAAAGTTTGAAGGCTTGTCATTCATAGAGGGTCCCAAATGAAAGAAGTGAAACCTACATTTTACTGTTTGTCAACCTCTGCACTATCAAAATATGATGAGAAAAGTAGGGGTCATGTGTCATATAAGAGATTTTTTTTCTGCTCAGTGTGTACACTGGTGACAAAGTGAAAGTAGACTTCCGAAATCATGAATTCATACCCCAATTTCCAAGCATCATTTTTTTTTTCTAAATTCACAATTCAAACATGACAATGCTATCAAAATGTTCAAAATACATCAATAATGCCATTCAAATAAAAAAATGAGCATTAAAAATGGGAAAATGCATTTTTAAAGAAGAAGAATTGAGGATTATTTACAACCGCCATTATGCGACTACCCCACGAAAGCACTTCCTTTTTGCAATGGTGGCACTATGCCTATAGCAGTTATATAAAACCACAAGATCTCTGACAAATTCTTACACCAGCGTGATTCAACCACATAAGTCCCCACCACAGGGCTTAAATATAGTCACATTTTAAGGGAAACTTTAAAACATATTTTCTCTTAAAAGTTAGTCATTGACCCTATATATTATTCATATAGCATTGCATAAATGAACAATTAGGTTGCTATTGTATTTATACACCAGGGTCTTTACTATTTAAAGGTAACTTTAAAAAAAATAAAAAAATCCTGTCAATTAGTTTCCAGAAGCCTTTATTTCCTCCAGTATTAGAGTGCAGCATATTTATTTCCTCCAGTATTAGAGTGCAGCATATTACATGCAAAATATAATAAACATGACAGTAAACAACACATCATACAATACAATAACAGTACTAAACATTCAAAGTATAAATATACATTACGCATTCACAGATATACACGACTACGTACAGCAGGCGGACTGGAAAATAACCATGCATGCATATACACACATATTTACATGAACTTGTCATTAAGGGGTACATACAAACACTGCAGACAGGATGCACACAGTCAAATGGAGAATCACTATGTTGGGTCTGTTCTAGTCGGACGATTTAATACCAGCATTTCAGCATATTCTATATAAAACTTTTTATATGTCTCCTCTTACACAAATGTTTCAATGATCGTCATGTAGCCATTTCCCATGTGATACCCTGAAGTCATCTTGCCATCACCCATGTGACTACCTGGAGTCGTCATGCCATCACCTATGTGGCACCCTGGAGCTATCTTGCCATCATCAATGTGACAAACTGCAGTCATCTTGCCATACCCCACGTGACACCCTGGATTAATCTTGCCATAACCCATGTGGCACCCTGGAGCCATCTTGCCATTACCATCGTGACACCCTGGAGTCATCTTGCCATCAACCATGTGACACCCTGGAGTAATTTTGCCATCACCTATGTGGCACCCTGGAGACATCTTGCCATCACTTATGTGACACCCTTGAGCCGGTTTGCCATCATCTATGTGACACTCTGGAGCCATCTTGCAATCCCCCACATGAAACCCTGGAATCATCTTGCCATCACCTATGCGACACCATGGAGTCCTCTTGCAATCACCTATGCGACATTCTGGAGCCATCTTGCCATCACCCATGTGAAACCACCCTCGAGTCATCTTGTCATCACCCATGTGATACCCTGGAGTCGTCTTGCCATTACCAATGAGACACCCTGGAGTCATCTTGCCATCACCCACGTGACACCCAGTCCTCTTGCTGTACCTATGCGACACCATGGAGCCATCTTGCCATCACTCATGTGACATACTGGAGTCATCTTGCCATCACCCATGTGACACCCTCGAGTCATCTTGCCATCACCTATGTGACACTCTCGAGTCATCTTGCCATCACCCATGTGACACCCTGGAGTCATCTTGCCATCACCCATGTGACACCCTGGATCCATCTTGCCATCACCCATTTGACACCCTCGAGTCATCTTGCCATCACCATGTGACACCCTCGAGTCATCTTGCCATCACCTATGTGACACTCTTGAGTCTTCTTGCCATCACCCATGTGACACCCTCGAGTCATCTTGCCATCACCCATGTGACACCCTGGATCCATCTTGCCATCACCCATGTGACACCTTCGAGTCATCTTGCCATCACCCATATGACACACTCGAGTCATCTTGCGATCACCTATGTGGCACCCTGGAGACATCTTGCCATCACTTATGTGACACTCTGGAGCCGTTTTGCTATCATCTATGTGACACCCTTGAGCCATCTTGTTGTCACCTATGTGACAACCTGGAGTCATCTTGCCATCCCCCACATGACACCTTGGAGTCATCTTGCCATCACCTATGTGACACCCTGGAGTCCCTTGTCATCATCTATGGGACACACTGGAGCCATCTTGCCATCACCAATGTAACACCCTCGAGTCATCTTGCCATCACCCATTTGATACCCTGGAGTCGTTCTGCCATTACCAATGAGGCACCCTCAAGTCATCTTGCCATCACCCACGTGACACCCTGGAGTCATCTTGCCGTCACCTATGCGACATCCTGGGGCCATCTTGCCATCACCCATGTTACACCCTCGAGTCATCTTGCCATCACCCATGTGACACCCTCAGGTCATCTTGCCATCACCTATGTGACACCCTGGAGTCATTTTGCCGTCACTTATGTGACACCCAGGAACCGGTTTGCCATCACCTATGTGACACCCTGGAGTCATCTTGCCGTCACCTATATGACACCCTTGAGTCATCTTTCCATACCCCACGTGACACCCGGGAGTTTTGTTGCAATAACCCATGTGGCACCCTGGAATCATTTTGTCATCACTCATGTGATATCCTGGAGTCACCTTGTCATCTCCTGTGACACCCTGGAGTCATCTTGCCATCACCCATGTGACACCCCAACATCATTTTTCCATTACCCATGTGACACCCCAGTGCCATCTTGCCATCACCCATGGGACACCCTAGAGTCATTTTGTCACCACTCATGTGACACCCTAGAGTCATTTTGCCATCACCCATGTGACACCCTAGAGTCATTTTGCCATCACCCATGTGACACCCTTGAGTCATCTTGCCATCACATATGTGGCACCCTGGTGTCATCTTGCCATCAACAATGTGGAACCCTGGATTCACCTTGTCATCACCCGTGCAACACCCTGGGGACATCTTGCCATCACCCATGTGACACCCTGGAGCCATCTTGCCATCACCTATGCGACACTCTGGAGTCATCTTGCGATCACCAATACAGCATCCTCGAGTCATCTTGCCATCACCAATGTGGCACCCTGGAGTTATCTTGTCATCATTCATGTGGCATCCTCGAGTCATCTTGCAATCACCTATGTGGCACCTTGGCTCATCTTGCCATCACCCATGTGGCACCCTGGTATCATCTTGACATCACCCATGTGACACCCTCGAGTCATCTTGCCATCAGCTATGTGGAGCCCTCGAGTCATCTTGCCATTACCTATGTGACACCCTGGAGTAATCTTGCCATCACCTTTGTGGCACCCTGGAGTCATCTTGCCATCACCTATGTGACACCCTGGAGTAATCTTACCATCACCTTTGTGGCACGCTGGAGTCATCTTGCCATCACCTATGTGACACCCTGGAGTAATTTTGCCATCACCTTTGTGGCACCCTGGAGCCATCTTGCCATCACCTTTGTGGCACCCTGGGGTCATCTTGCCATCACTTTTGTGGCACCCTGGAGTCATCTTGCCATCACCTATGTGACATCCTGGAGTAATTTTGCCATCACCTTTGTGGCACCCTGGAGCCATCTTGCCATCACCTTTGTGGTACCCTGGTGTCATCTTGCCATCACCTATGTGACAACCTGGAGTCATCTTGTTTTCACAAATGTGGTACCCTGGTGTCATCTTGCCATCACCTGTGACAACCTGGAGTTATCTTGTTTTCACGAATGTGGTACCCTGGTGTCATCTTGTCATCACCCATGTGGCACACTGGAGTCATCACAAACATGGCACCCTGATCTTCTTGCCATCATCCACATGACACACTGAAGTCATACAAGTTGAAAATCTAATCCCAATAGTGAATACGACAAAAATAATAAAATTGGGCCGGACTCATTTAGAATATTTATACCTTTCTGCTGAATCAGATCTTATAACAAATATTAGTAAACTAAAATATATAAAAGCTTCAATTAAGCGTCTCAAGCAGAATAGAATGCTTTAGCCATTTTCAACACTTTACAAGTTATGTTAATGTCAGCTTACTCTGAGCAAAACCCACCTTCCGAGAGTAACTGGCAAATTTCCTCACAGAATTTTCAGACTATGTTGGTCTCAAACCCACAACGTAAATAATGAAAGTTAATATGTATAGAGTATTGTGACGCCTTGGATCATGGTCTGCAGGGCAGGGCAGGGCAGGGCGTGATTTAGTAACATACGAGTGCAATAAGACTATTCAGACAAGATCAACACAACAGGAATATAGTGAATGAAAATCTTATCACTTCTAGCCATAAGATTGTTAAAGATGAATAACTTTTCTAACTAATATGTGACCCATACATGTATCACCACGGTCAGGGAACTCTGTCACAACGTAGAGTGATTCGCGTCGACAGTTTGTCACAAATTCATGTCGATCTGATGCGGAAAACACGGCATATTCTGATGTATTAAGTCAATTATTTACTGGATACAGTTATAGGTTTTAAACTTTTTACATGATTGAGTTTCACCTAATATTAATTAGTATTTTCAATGTTCCAATCAACGAATTGTGAATTAGTAAATGTTTAAAACGCAATTATAAATAAATCCTCGCTAAATATGTACGTAAAACGAAAGTAGAGATGAAATTGTGAATAAAATCATTAATCAGTGCAAAATATCATTTATAACTGTTGTTTAAGTAATTTTGTTTAAAAAAAAGAGTGATAACTAATTGACTCTTTTCTTATACCATGTGAGAAATTCCGTTTGAAAAGAGCTTCACGTGTCACAGGTTTGTGTCGATGTTGATTTAAATGTCACGGATTCTTCTCTACAGGGTCACAGATTCTAGTCGACACTATTGGCAGGAATGGACATATCTTTTGTCGAAGATTTCTCGCTGTATTGTGATCTGAATGAAGGCCTATCGTTGATTAGATGTCCTTTCTCAGCCACCAATGAAACAGCTCATATTTTCGAAAATAAAATATTTCATTTTACATTGAATGTCATGACTGTCAGTAGATGTTAACCTCTTTCCTCTGCCGATGACATCGTTCCAGGAACGAGAAAGTAGATCAAATAAGCCGGTTAGAAGTTACGTGGTATTTTCTACTAGCCAAATGTCTTACCTATGCATGTGTCTTTGGAGGAAAATGTAAATGAGGCATATACCAAAACCGTTCATTTATTTGCAGATTGGTATCATTTCGCTAAGTCTGGCTAGCAAGAACATTTTCATAGTGATACCACATGGAAGTCGGTGAGTGTGTTAGGGAGGGGTGGGGGAGGTTAAAATAAAAAAAATCACAAACTATCAGACACTCGTTATGTAACGTTTAGGTCATCGAGTTTGAGTAAGAATTTGTCAATATGCAGGTATGTATTCAATAATTTTACGGCGTTTCTTACGTTTACGGACTTAAAGTAACGCAAAACCAATGCATTTGGCAAATTCCTCGATCCCCGTAGCAACGCCTAAGCTAAATCACAGAGATTATCATTTTGGTAGTTTAATGACCCAAATATTCTCAATTTTTGCAAGGATAAAGGGAAACTTCCGGCCATGTGAAAACATTAACCTGGTTCAAGCATTGCCTGGCGAACATTGGCTGCCATTTATCTCCAGTTCAGATGACGTCGCACACATAAAAGCATGGCAGCGAGGTAACGTCGGTCATTATTTGACCAGTTCTAGTGTATGGGCGCCTCGCACTCTGATTAGTTGGGAGTTGCGACACAAACGGTAACGAATTGTCTGTACTGAAACGCCATGCTGCCAAGCAGCGAAAGCACGTCAACGTTAGGTTCTGGTCTTTGTTTCTACAGGTTTACTGTTTACCAGGTCGCTACGACTGTAAACAGTTCAGGTATATCGGAAACGTGCCTCAGGTCTCTCATTATATTTGCGACAGCACCATAACTGGAATGCGACGCGACCATTATGGCCGTTACCCCACCCACTATCATTGTATTGCGTCCGTTTTCAGAAATCCGTTGCATGTTGAAAACTGTGTAAAACTAAAAAAAAATTCAAATCGGCCTCTATTGCATAAATCGTATGACGTGGACTGCAAAACCTGTCGACCGCATGTGCACTTGGAAAAAGTGGAAATGAATGTTCTGGGCACTAAGTGCTATGTACACGGTGCATATGATCTTATTATCAACATCACCAGTGTAAAAAATACATGTACATTGGACATGAAACAAAGACAGAACTACATCAGTTATAAAAAAAAAGGGACATTTCTTTTTTGCCGAGTAGGGCCTATATATAAGATATCATTACTACATTTTTTTCCCCTTTCAAATGATCAGATAATCATATAAAACGTATAAAACACATGAATACAAGATTTAATTTTTGTGAGGGTGGGTCAAATGTACGATATATTGACATGTGTAAATAAGCACATCTCCAGAATCCTATTATTATACTTGCGGGTATTCACGTTACTCTTACTTGTCTTTTATGTTTTCCCCTTCAGATCATGATAGTTTTTGTGTACATTTTGTTTTATTATTTCATAAAAAAAAAACGAATTAAACGTTACTATATGTGTTGTGTTTTATTAACTTATCCAGAAAAGTTTGAAAAGGTTCCAAGTTCAAATCTTTATTAAATTTCTTATTTGTTAGATAAAAGAAAACGAATAATGGGGAATAACGGAAGACTTTAATCCGAGTCTCAAACTAGGGCAGTTAATTGAGAACAAGACGTGCATCAATCGATGAGCTTGATAAATACATCACTCAAAACGTCAATACGGAAATACGTATCAAAAGTGACAATTTTCACGAAACACTACTATTACTATGGTGTTGTAAGTACCGAGGTATTTTTTGCTTCCGTGTGCCGGTTCTAACTTTCACCGACTTAATCCGTAACATAACGACAATGCTCTTAAACTATATGCCTGACAGCCTCTGTACGAGACTCGAAGTGTAAATGGCAGTAATGGCGTAGGGTTGAACTATTCTATAATGTTAAAACTATCGACACTGAATCTGTGACATTAAAATAAGGATCGACACGCCTCCGTTACCCTGTCGTCACAAACCTGTGACATTTTAAAAATTTAAAACTTGAAGAAATATTCATAATCAGATTCTCAATTTGATCGTATTTTACTTATAATATACTACATTCCCCGGAATGTCAAATATATACTTTATACGTTTGATTATATTAACATATCAGCGATTATAACCTCGCTATCGACTAGCAACTGTGACAAAATTTACAAAACAATAATACTGTCGACGTGAATCTGTGACAAACTGTCGACGCGAATCACTTCACGGTGTGACAGAGTTCCCTAATATTGAACTGGGAGTCTTAAGACAGTAGAACTCAGCAGGTGATCTCAACCAATTAAAAAAAGAATGGTCAAAGGGAAATAACTCCTATGATTTTTTAAAACCGTTAAAATTTCTAAATATTGCAATTTATGAAATACTACTCATAATACAATATAATATAAATTAATAAGCATAACAAGTGTTTCCCTTTTTTATTTGTCAATATTCTAAACCAACAAATACAAAAATACCTACCTGTTGTAGATAAAGAGACCTGGATCCGATTCCTTCAATCCGTGTGGCATGGAGTTTCCCATTATCTCAACTACAAACAGATTAATTTATAATAATTTGTTTAGCTTGATTGCGATGAATGCTCAAAGTTTATATATACCGCTCTCGAGTCCTTGGTAGAACCAGTACTGAGTGTTGATTTATGAGAGGTATCGGGTCAACCAGGGGATCAAACTTGCAAGCTCTGGTGTGAGCGGCCAACACTCTATCCATTAGACTACCGCATACAGATTGATTCTAATAATTTATAATGATCTCAACAAATATATCGATTTTCTATATTTTATGAGTGAATGAATTCTATCTCTACCTCCAGGCAAGATAAAAAAAATGGACTGCAGGCTAAATGATATATTAAAGAATACGATCTTGACTTTTTGGAAAGACATAAATTATCAATATCTCAAACCATTAAAATGACAGACAATACAATCTGTCCGGAGTACCAGACAAGGTAACACATGAAGTGTTTAGTTTTTCCTGGCTTACCAGATAAGGATATGCCACTTCAACAGTTTAAGATATTTCTACTTCACTCTCAAGTCGAGATGAAATTCTCTTGCTTGGGAACACATCAAATATTATGATAAATGCCATGGACCTGAGGTAGTAGATGCCATACTGTGTGTAACTTTATGTTAAAGAGATCAGAATTAAACAACTCCAATGCTAACTTACAGAACTCTGACATTCTCTGGGAACTTCTTTCCATTAAACATTTTCGCTACTATACCAAATAATAGCATGCTCATTATGACAACATTTGCCTACTCGCCATTAACAGGAACATTATGTTTATCCTGTCTCTATTTCACATGAAAGTTAATTATGTATTGCAGCAAGAAAGAGTAGTATAGTATTCCATAGAACAACACAGAGATATATACTATACCAAGACATTACTAACAGCTGTGCATATGCCTATATTATGCTGTGGGAAATAGTAGAAAAATTTCAACATTACTTAAAACTATTTTATTTGCATGTATTTCAATTGTATAAATTAATGGTAGTGACGGGTTATTTAAAATTAATTAATTAAAAACTATTTTATTTGTAATTCTAAACCAAGTGTGTGTAAAACAGCATTTTCAATTCATTTGCTGCCATACTGGTGGCCATCTTTAACATTTAAAAATGCTCAATGGTGACAAGGTGTCATCAAAATTATTTTTCATAAGCAATGTCTAAACAAAAATAATGACAAGAAATATTTACTAACCACTTCCATGCAAGGTTCTACGAGACTTACCTCTACATCATTCAACTGTTTGCAATTCTTGAAGAAGTCATTGGGAGATTTACAGAACAGTAATAGCCCTGAAATATATTGTTTGCTTCTTTGACGTTTGCACCTTTGTTTCAATTAAATGACAAGCCATCATTCCTGGGATCTGTAACTCATTGACTACTTCCCACATGCTCAGTGGTGGGAGATTCATGAACACAGAACAAAGTTCATGGACAATCAAGACATGGCTGTGGTTAGGCTCGGTTATGAACTCCCAAACCATGGCCTGATAGTCAGATGATTTACTAAGCTAGGGCCTGGGAGATATATATAGATTCCAAATGCTGTCATAATTTATACATGTAAATCCCTAAATCGCTCACCTATGACAGAGGAGACAAAGCGAAAGATGGCAATTGTTGCAGGTGCTAGAGTGTACATAGATTTATATAATGTAATTTTTGTCAAACCAATTACCCAATATTGACCCCAGGAGTAAGGTTTTAACGTTTTAACCTTCTTAAAAAATTTAACCAATTTTAAAACTCTAACCAAAGTCTAAAATGGCAACAATTCTGTAAAAGGGCAATCAAGAGTTTGGGTTCTTGTCTCTATGAGTTTCCTAGACATTTTCAACACTGCAGCTTGCAGCCTGGTGTGTGTCCCCATGTTCACGACACTCGTTGACCGACTTCTACATGAGCCACACTCAAAAACTGGGTGTCACTGGGCAGCCCAGAGGGTGTAGAAGACACCTGAGGTGTCCATTGAAACCGAAGTAATAGCCGAAGGCGGAGATTGGCGGCGGGCGAGATGCCGTCTTTTCGCCTGATTCGCTCCAAACAGCCTACAGCTTGCAGCCTGGTGTGTGTCCCCTGGGCAGCCCAGAGGGTGTAGAAGACACCTGAGGTGTCCATTGAAACCCAAGTAATAGCCGAAGGCGGAGATTGGCGGCGGGCGAGATGCCGTCTTTTCGCCTGATTCGCTCCAAACAGCCTACAGCTTGCAGCCTGGTGTGTGTCCCCATGTTCACGACACTCGTTGACCGACTTCTACATGAGCCACACTCAAAAACTGGGTGTCACTGGGCAGCCCAGAGGGTGTAGAAGACACCTGAGGTGTCCATTGAAACCCAAGTAATAGCCGAAAGCGGAGATTGGCGGCGGGCGAGATGCCGTCTTTTCGCCAAACCTTTACCATGTTGTTCGGAATGTTGATGTAAGCATTTTGGCCCAGGGATATCTCGATCAGAGTCCCATGGGCTGAGCTGTGTACCCAAAACAGGCCCCGGTCATGCCTTTTGAGGGTTGAGCAGGCCAATCAAGGCTGCACCATCGTTTTTAGAGCGAAATTAGAGCGCACAAAGCTCGCAGGCTTCCCCTTTAATAATACCCCTTTAAATGTTCCACCTGCCACTGATTGGCTAATATCTCTATATTATAAACACTGACGTCGATGGTTGTCAATTATTATAAAAACGTTTTTCGTTCACATGTTTTCACCACTTGCGTAACTCAAGGAAATATATATATCGGATTATGGGAAAGGACTGTATTAACTGCAGGAACTTGCAGTCTAATTTCAACTATCACTTTCGTCGGGTAACTATCACAATACTATTGTAGCGAATGTATGCATAGGGTCACTTAACCTGTTAACAGCTTAAAACAGCCTCGTGGATAAACTAGCTTTTATAGCGACATGTAACAAGTACAGGGTTAGTAAATGGATTGGTGACCGCTGTCACTTTATTATTGTAATCGGTGGGTAACTTTCACAGTACTATGTTAGTACGACATATTGCACGTCTCTAAGGAGCCTTTTGACATATTTTATTTTTGCGTCTCCCGAGTGAGTGACTTGGAAAATCCGAAAGACACCGAAACATACCTAGATTTAGATATTTAAGGCATAAATGATCATGTTTCTATTATTTTATATATCCGATATGAATTTAAAATTGTTTTTGCAAAAAAAAAAAAACTTTTAAAAATGTATGATTTGATGCGTTTATGTGTCAATTTTCGGTTATTACGAGTTACTTCCCTTGATTTCGATTATAACCGAAAGACACATATGTTTATCAAATTTACGTACATTTCTTTGTTTAAACATCAGTAATGGTTGCCCAAATGTATTATTCTGATATATAAAATAATAGAAACATGATCATTTATGCCTTAAATAGCTAAATCTAGGCGTCTTTCGGTATCTTTCAGTGTCTTTTGGTGATCATGTGTCTTTCGTTTTTTTCCAGTCACTGTCCCGAGTTAAGGACAGCAAATCCGATATCCAAATAATAAAAAAGCGGTCCATCAACGCCTTACCATATCAGGCTAAGTACTATGTGAAATGACAAATAAGAATACATTTACAAGATAAACCTGTTGCAACAGACACGAGTAATGTATACATCTCCAAAAATATCAGATATTGCACTGTTTTTTTTTTCAGATGCAAGCCTACACATTCATTTTAAACAAATTTTGACTTTTAGACCATCACCGCATCTAATTCACTATTGTGGTTAAATTGCTAACCACTGTGTAGCTCCAGGGAGTCATCAGTGATGGCAAGATTAGGATCACTGTAGCTCATGCAACTAGTAGGAAGTGACAATTTGAGTAATATGATAGAATTTGCTGAAACTCTGAAGTTCTGCAGGTATCAAGGTTCTAGGTTCATTCTGCATACTCACTTGTTTAGCTGTTTTTTTTATCTGTATGTTAATTTGTTGTTATGGTACATTTAAAGTGAACCTGGAATCTTCTTTCCTGTTGGTGTTGAATAACCTGTAATGTGTTGGTACACCGTAAAACAATATTCATTCATTGTGTTTATTTTAACAGACAGACTTTTATTTTCATTTCAACAATGGAGCTATTTTTTTCCGGAAAAAAAATTCAATGTGTCACTGGATTCTCCAGCAGCTCTTCTTGTAAAAAGGGAAAATCAAGAACGAGTTTATGTTCCCGTCGACAAACCTGAACAATTCAGGACTTGTAATTTCTAATAAAAACTACTCGTCTTCCCTTTCCAACTTAAATCTTACTCGTTCTGACCAAATGTCGACTCATCAGGAAAGCTGTACTGCAGAGAGGGGGGAAATCCATCAAATGAAATGGGACTTATTGGGAGAATGACTGGTGCAGTTAGGTGTATATAAGGGGTGGTCCTTTCAGTGGGTTTTTAGAGAATTTCTGTGTTACATTGCTTACCTTGTGCATGGCATGCTGTGAGATGTTTTGACAAAAAACAGCACAGAGTATGAACAAAAACACTTTCAAAATATAATTATATCTTGAATTTTTTCCAGAGGACACTGAGGCAGTAAAAATCAAATCAACAAATCATTGGCCACCTTCAAGTTTACAACTGTCTTCGGTATTTCTGGGGTGGAAACTTCCAGCTGAGGCATTAAAAGCCAAGGTGAAGAGATCTTTATGTCCAAAGAAGGTTCAACCTAGCATTGGTAGTAGACAGCATTCTGCCCAGACATCAGATCTCTGTAAGTTAACATTTTGATTTTGCTCCATCTGTACCGACTCGAGGATTTAAAATATAATTACAGTTAACTGAAGATGTTTGGGTTGTATAGTGTAATTCTTTCATTCAAATTAAAACGCTATGCAATTTGGTCAGTTGATAAATCATGTTTTTATGCCCCCCAAAAATTTTTTTTGGTGGCAAATAGTAATCACAGCGTCCGTCCATCCTTCCGTCCGTCCGGTATTTAGTGTCCGGCCTGTAACTTTGTCATGCATAGATGGATTTGGTTGATACTTGCAACAAATGATCAACAGAACATGACGACGTGTCGTGAGTAAGACCCACACCCGTACCTCAAAGGTCAAGGTCACAATTTCAGTTTGTTTGACAACACTTTGAGTTTATGTGAGATTTCGTTTCTAGCCTGTAACTTTGTCATGCATAGCTGAATTTTAATGATACTTGCTACAAATGATCAACATAACATCATGACATGTTGGGGGGGCAGTGACATTTCTTGTTTATCAAATTAATATTAAAATTGCATCAGTAGATAAACCTTTTGTTTCATAGAAGTTGTATAGAGCATCAACACAAATATATTGTATGACTTCCAACAGAAAAGAAGATTCTGGGCTTGCTCCTGCTCCCCATGTATAAAAAGACATTATAAGATTGTGCAAAATGAGCCTATACAATTATAATCGTGATGCCTGCATACCTTTAGACAGATATAGCAAATATTATTGAAAAGATATGATGGTTGCCTCTAATGGCATGCTCAAGTCTTGGCATTACCACTACTCTTATGGCACCCTTGCAAAACATGAATTTAAGGTCTAACTGAAGAAGATAAGTTTTTAGCTGGGCTATTCGCAGAAGAGGGGGGCTATTGTACTCATGTCAGTGTCAGCATTGGTTTTTCAGGTTAAAGTTTTTTATCAGCTAAGATATCTATGCAACCACTTATGTGATATGAATGAAACTTCACATGTGTGTTCAGCATCATCAGTGGAACTCACAGACATAAGAACCATAACTCTGGGTTGAATTTTGGCAGAGTTATGGCCCTTTTTGGACTTAATTTTTCAGGTTAAAGTTTTTTATCAGGTAAGATTTCTATGCAACCACACATTTAATATGAATGAAACTTCACATGTGTATTCAGCATCATCAATGCAACTCACTGAGACAAGAACCATAACACTGGGTTGCATTTTAGCAGAGTTATGGCCCTTTTTGGACTTCATTTTTATATTTTGAGTTTTTTATCAGGTTAAAATCTATGCAACGTACTACTTATACGATATGAATGAAACTTCACATGTGTGTTCAGTATCATCAATGGAACACACAGAGATAAGAAACTCTGGGTTCCATATTTACAGAGTTATAGCCCATTTGGACATAGAAAATTTGGTTAGAGATATTTAGAGGTTAAAGGTTTTGATTTGGTACTTATTTCATCTTTCTATAATTGGACATGAATGGAACTTCACATACATGTGTGTTCAACATCCTCCAGAAATCTCATAGAGACAAGAACCATAACTATTGATTACAGTTTGGCAGAATTATTTCCCTTTTAGACTTAGAAATGTTGTTTTTAGCAGATTAAAGTTTGTAGTACAAGGCATTGATCTTAGATGTTTGACAAATAGGGTCAGCTTGTGGTCCTCTCCCAAATGTGTTAAAAACCATGACCATGGGGGCAAAATTGGCCTACCCCAAGGGGTAAAAAAATAACAAAATCTCGGGGTTTTTTTTGGTCTGCTCTGAGCGGTAAACAATTTCACTTTTTTAATTTAATCTTTTTTGTAAAGTAAAATCCTTTTGTTTTTTTAAATTTATTTTCTATATTTTCATGAAAGGGTATCCAGCTGTAATAAACTGTACATACTGGTACACGATTATTTCAACTAAAGATCCATTTTCATGAACTGGTTCCTTTATATTGCCCTCTGAGGTGAAGTTGGCCTATATGTCATGCTGAATTAAATAATATAAAAGCAATACGAACCGTCCATTCACTTTGTTGTTTTCAGAAAAAAACATAATTGTTGATAATGAAAATGAATAGTGTTGGTGAATTATTTTGCTAATCTGTTTAACAGATAAGTAATAATTATAGTTTAATTTTACCACCCCTGAGTTTTAATTGTCTTCTATTTGGTACTAATTTCCTGAAAAAGCTATTATTTTAGGACAGCATGAAATAGTTTTTCAGACTTTTTTTGTGGCAGCTGTTTCTCGGCAACCATTGCCTGGAATTCAATGACACTTCACAAAAGTGATTGATACCAAGCTGAGTTGTACATATCATCAGCATGTTCCCCTTGGTTAAATTTTTTAATGAGTTATGGCCCTATGTGTGCACAATTTTTCAGCAGACAATATTCTGTAGCCCTAATATATTTCAAAATTATAATACATGTTAAACCTTCACCTTTCTCGTGTCCCCACAATCGAGTGTCGAACACTCACATCTGTTACTCTAATTTTATTCAATGTGTCAAAGCACACATGGCAGTTTACATGTATATGTATATATGGCCAGTAGTGCTGTTGATAAATGGTTCAGCCTCTTACTTTAGAGGTTGCTGGTGCAATCCCTAACTTGGTCCGATTGTCTTCCAAAAAAAAAATTTCAAACTTTGGTATACCGAGAAAGAGGACTGACTGAAGATTTTGTATTTATGAGCTCTGAGCTTTGCAGTGGAACTAAAATAAATTGTTCTATTAAAGCTTCATTACACTTCCAAAATGCACACGTTTTGATAATAACAAAAATGATTGTAATTAAATGTGTTTTAAAGTATTGCTAAAACCATTCCTGTAGACCCCTTAGTGACTGTTTTTAAAAAAGCTTTGACCGAAATGTGTATTTTTTAGACGAGCGGATCAAACTTTTAACTTTTGTTTACTTTTTTGTTATTCCGTAATGACTCAGTTTCATTCCGACTGGCTCTATTTCAATATTATAAATACTCATAGCTTCTTTTTGTTTGTGTGCTTTTGGGTTGGCTTTATTTTCTATAACTTGCCATAACTTCATTCTATATTATATTTATGATTTTGTATTAATTTATTATCTTAATTATCATTCTTATCTATTATCATAACTTAATATAGCATGCTGTCACTTGTTCTTGTGAATTATGGACAAGTTGTCCCTTTGAATACTTAAGATTATTAGTCCCATTAATTAAACAAAAGTGAGTATGTCCTGTGTAATTTGTGTATTGGAATTTCAATTGCAAATAAATAAAAAGAAATGTAGGTATGAGGAAGCTGAAATTTTAAGTACTACATTTGTTATACAGATTCAGGTATCCAACTGTGTAAGTAAACATTCTTGATTGGTTTAACCAGGGACATCAAATGTAGCTAAGCAAACGAGTAAGTTACTTATACATTAAATAATCTCCACTTATTTTTAATTCACTGAGATGTTGTCATGGTGTTTCATTGATCAAGGCTGCATCGTGATAAGGCCTAAAAAAATAAATGATGTGTTTAAGGTTTCATACTGAAAAAAAATTGGGTCGGTAGGTAGGACTTTTTTTTTTTTTTGGCTGATTTTTTTTAGATGCAAAATCAAAGGGTCGGTGATTTTTGGTTATTTTTTTCTTCATTTTCTCTCGCAGTTACTTAATTTTGAATGCGAAGTAATGACACCTATTTCAAAAGCATTTGGTGACAACATAATTATTGTATACTTTTGTAGTTTGTTTGCTTTTGTAGTTTGAATGTTTTCCTTTCCACTTTCAATATATTCTCATTTGTTCTGCACCATGTGCACCATCTTGCAATAGGTTAGATTGGGTATTCAACAGAATCTGTTAAAAAAGTATTATTAAATATATAAAAGGAATTTAATTTTATATATTTAATATATCTGTGAAAATATTTCAAAACTCATAATCAACCAATTTTGACACTTGGACATAATCCTGAATTTCAAAGTTTGTGCCAGAGTTTGTGTTCATATATGTGAACCTTTTTGGAAAGCAATGAGTGAAACCTTTTTTTTTTACACCTAACTTTACATTCTAACTTCCTAATAAGTTTTAACAAGTGCTTATGTAGATAAATATCCGCTTTGATCCCGCAATTTTCCCGTCCAATAAAAAAACAAGGCAAATACCGGAAAATAGTCCGATGTTTAAACCGAGATTAGAAAGTTGCGCATGCGCGCCTCGATACCTTATACAAAAAATGGCGAACGATTCGCGATGAATAGATTCCTTGGAGATTCAACAAGAATTTCCTCGTGTTATAACTTATTGCCGAGAAACATTCAATGTCTAGTTTGCAAATGATTTAATAATTATAATTGCGTTGAAATGTAGAAAGAATAAATTCTGTAACCATTTCAGAAACGAATTTGTGTCATTTCTTTTTCACAGTTTTTTCAGATTGTTTACTTTTGGTCTTCAGGCACAGTTGTGCTTCGAATTTCAAGTCGCACTTTTCTAAAAGTTTCGTCTTTTGTATACAGTTTTATATATTGGTTTTCGCCCGATACTTGGAGCACCTGAACCATCCCTAACACAACAGTCGGCCAAATTTTTTAATTTTTTTTTTTTTTGGAAAAAAAAAATATACGGTCGGGACCTTTTACTATGGGTCGGTCGGGAAACCGTAAACACAACATTTATTTTTTTAGGCTTAATGCATTATAAATACTTTACAGACGAGAGCTTTAATCGTTCAGTAAAACGTAGTTTAAAATAATCTATAAGGCACATTAACACCAATTAAATTTTGATGAGTTTCTTAATGATTTTAATTGATATCACCATGTCAGTATATTTATCACTTACAGATAAACGGCTATAAATGTATTACAACACATGGTATCATCAATGTTATTTTTATAACTAAGAATACAGTTTGTGTTGGAGACAAAAATGTTTGTTGCATTAATCAACAAATTATTCAATATAATGACATATTTGAAGTTACTTCAAATTTTGATGTTAGAAATTTTCAGATCATGTTAAAAAAATCATATTGCTGCTGCATCCTAACAGATTGAATGATAAAGATTAAGACAGGCAGTTTTGAATCTCAACTACATCTAGCTGAATTTTAATTTAGTATATAGATGTTGATGTTTAAAGACCCACTTGCCTAGTGGGACACCGCAGTTGGTCTAGTGTTAGGGTGTCCACCTCATATATAAAAGAGCGTTGGTTTGATCCCTAACCGGGTCATATCAACGTCCTGAAAATGAAAATAGAAGCTTTCTCGCTTTGGGCTCAGCATTTAGAGGATAGTTCTAGGTCTGATGAGCTCGGTGTCAGAATAATGTGACTAGTTGGGGTGTCATATCATGTGTCTGCGCTATGATACCCCAGTGTGGCAACACTTAAATACTGTCTCAAATAGACACTGTTACAATATAATAAAAGTGATACTAAACAGTATTCAACATTCCTGTTACTAGGTTTTAATAGTCAGAGCATGTTAAAGAATCAGATTACCACCGCACAGAATGCCTAATAGAGAGATGAGATAAACGGTACAAGTGAAATATAAACACATTTTGTGGATTTGTTCATGTTGTAAAATACGTTGATATTTATTGAGGAGTTACTCGATCATGTCACTTTTTTTTTTTTTTAGCATGTTAAAGAATCAGATTACCACTACACAGAATGCCTAATAGAGAGTTGAGATAAACAGTTGTGAAATACAAGCACATTCAGTGGGAGTATTCATGTTGTAACATATGTTGATATTTATTGAGGAGTACCTGGACTAGTGGAACCACGTCAATAGTTGGTTTTTATTCTCAGAGTACATTAAAAATCACATTGTATAGCGTGTTCATGGGCTGTCTCATCCACTGCATTTTTAAGTGGGAAACAGAAGTTTTAAATGCCATGAAGACTGCTAAATGTGTTGAGATGGAGGCTTCCCACATCAAACACTACACAAAGGATGATGTGATGTGTTACTTTACCAAGCATGAACTTTCTCTTCACCGCAAGTGTATAGCTCGTAGTACTAAAGAAGCTGACAGTCTTCTTTCAAAACTAACTGAAGCATTAGATGGTGAGAAAGGTAGATACATGCTAGGTTTAACCCTGATCAGTGATAGGATGAGTGAGACATGGAAAGCTCAGAAGAATCTTGCATCCAGGATCCTGTTGATGCTCAGCTGTATTACCAGACAGGGACAATGAAGAGAGGTGGCGTGATCCTGCCAACTTACCGTTGTGCATCAGGGTCCACATCTTTGGAAAGTTTCAATCTACATCTGACCAGATTTATTCCAGGTAAATATGTCTCAATATAATCTGTAGATGTTATTAAAGATACTCAAAATGGTAATTCAGTTTGTTGCAATATGATAATTAAGAATTCAAAATATTTTTCAGCAGGATTTTGACAGTTCTGTGAAAGTGATAAAATAAATGTACTAGGAGTTTAACTGCTTTAAATGTTAAGTGACCATCATAATGAGTTCTTTAATTGCATTGCAACGATATTTAATTAAATACTACACTACATGTATGTTCTCCTTAATGAGGATTATAACTTTTGATTTTCACAATATGTTAAAATGCATATTGTCAAAGGCTGTGCAGTGATATTACACTGTTGCATCCCAATGAGGTGTAGTACCATTTGTAAACTACATTAAGTTGAGAAAAAATCAGATTAGGTATGCATTGTTTCAAGCTAGATGTATGCTTAGGTTTTCATGATAATACATCTATAGAGCTGTTAGGCTGTAGTTTGTTTTTATTATTATATTTAATTATTATATACTTTCCAATAGATTTAAATATCTCTTTTATCGTAGAGTAAACAAAAAACATCACACTTATCTCTTGAAATCGCAGCATCAGGTATTGGGTGGGGAGTGGAGCATCAGATATTGGGTGGGGAGCGGACCATCAGATATGGGTAGGGAATAGAGCGGGGAGCCGAACATTTGATATTGGGTGGGGAGTGGAGCATCAGATATTGGGTGGGGAGCGGAGCATCAGATAATGGGTGGGGAGTGGAGCATCAGATATGGGTGGGGAGTAGAGCGGGGAGCAGAGCATCAGATATTGGGTGGGGAGTGGAGCATCAGATATTGGGTGGAGAGTGGAGCATCAGATATTGGATGGGGAGCGGAGCATCAGATATTTGGTGGGGAGCGGAGCATCAGATATGGGTGGGGAGTAGAGTGGGGAGCAGAGCATCAGATATTGGGTGGGGAGCGGAGCATCAGATATGGGTGGGGAGTAGAGCGGGGAGCAGAGCATCAGATATTGGGTGGGGAGTGGAGCATCAGATATTGGGTGGGGAGTGGAGCATCAGATATTGGGTGGGGAGCGGAGCATCAGATATTGGGTGGGGAGTAGAGCGAGAAGCAGAGCATCAGATATTGGGTGGGGAGTGGAGCATCAGATATTGGGTGATATTGGGTGGGGAGTGGAGCATCATATATTGGGTGGGGAGCGGAGCATCAGATATTGGGTGGGGAGTAGAGCGAGAAGCAGAGCATCAGATATTGGGTGGGGAATGGAGCATCAGATATTGGGTGGGGAGTGGAGCAGCAGATATGGGTGGGGAGTAGAGCGGGGAGCAGAGCATCAAATATTGGGTGGGGAGTGGAGCATCAGATATTGAGTGGGGAGTGGAGCATCAGATATTGGGTGGGGAGTGGAGCATCAGGTATTTAGTGGGGAGTAGATTGGGGAGCAGAGCATCAGATATTTGGAGGGGAGCGGAGCATCAGATATTGGGTGGGGAGTGGAGCATATGATATTGGGTGGGGAGCTGAGTATCAGATATTGGGTGGGGAGTGGAGCATCAGCTATTGGGTTGGGAGTAGAGCAGGGATCAGAGCATCAGATATTGGGTGGGGAGTAGATCAGGGAGCAGATCATCAGATATTGGGTGGGGAGCGGAGCATCAGATATTGGGTGGGGAGCGGAGCATCAGATATTGGGTGGGGAGTAGAGCAGGGATCAGAGCATCAGATGTTGGGTGGGGAGCAGAGCATCAGATATTGGGTGGGGAGTGGAGCATCAGATATTGGCTGGGGAGTAGAGCAGGGATCAGAGCATCAGATGTTGGGTGGGGAGCAGAGCATCAGATATTGGCTGGGGAGTGGAGCATCAGATATTGGCTGGGGAGTAGAACAGGGAGCACATCATCAGATATTGGGTGGGGAGCGGAGCATCGGATATTGGGTGGGGAGCGTGGCATCAGATATTGGGTGGGGAGTAGAGTGGGGAGCAGAGCATCAGAGATATTGGGTGGGGAGCGGAGCATCAGATATTGGGTGGAGAGTGGAGCATCAGATATTGGGTGTGGAGTAGAGCGGGGAGCAGAGCATCGGATATTGGGTGAGGAGCGGAGCATCAGGTATTGGGTGGGGAGTGGAGCATCAGATATTGGGTGTGGAGTAGAGCGGGGAGCAGAGCATCGGATATTGGGTTAGGAGCAGAGCATCAGATATTGGGTGGGGACTAACTCTCCATTATTGACAGGTAGTTATCAGTAGATCAATTTTGTTAATGCTTTCATGTTTTCTTTGAATTTCAAGGTAACTGTATTATGTCATTTTAGGAGAGCTCATTGATATGTAATGATAGGTACAGAGAAAATGATATGTAATGATAGGTATTGAGTAAATTATATGTTATGATAAGTACTGAGAAAATGATATGTAAAGATAGGTACTGAGAAAATGATATGTAATGATAGGTACTGAGTAAATGATATGTAATGATAGGTACTGAGAAAATGATATGTAATGATAGGTACTGAGTAAATGATATGTAATAATAGGTACTGAGAAAATGATACGTAATGATAGGTACTGAGAAAATGATACGTAATGATAGGTACTGAGAAAATGATACGTAATGATAGGCACTGAGTAAATGATACGTAATGATAGGCACTGAGTAAATGATATGTAATGATAGGTACTGAGAAAATGATATGTAATGATAGGCACTGAGTAAATGATATGTAATGATAGGTACTGAGAAAATGATACGTAATGATAGGTACTGAGTAAATGATATGTAATGATAGGTACTGAGAAAATGATATGTAATGATTGGTACTGAGTAGGGATAGGTATTGTTTAAATGATATGTAATGATAGGTACTGAGAAGAGATAAGTATTGTATAAATGATATGTAATGATAGGTACTGAGTCAATGGTATGTAATGATAGGTACTGAGTAAATGATATGTAATTATAGGTACTGAGTAAATGATATGTAATGATAGGTACTGAGTAAATGATATGTAATGATAAGTATTGAGTAAGGATAGGTATTGTTTAAATGATATGTTTCGATAAGTACTGAATAGGAATAGGTAACATATGAAAGATATGTAATGATAGGTTCTGAGTAAATGATATGTAATGATAGGTACTGAGTAAATGATATGTAGTGATAAGTATTGACTAGGGTTAGGTATTGTATAAATGATATGTTACGATAAGTACTGAGTGGGGATAGGTAATGTATAAATGATATGTTACAATAAGTACTGAGTGGGTATAGGTATTGTATAAATGATATGTAATAATAAGTACTGAGTGGGGATAGGTATTTTGTAAATGATATGTATAGATAGGTACTGAGTGGAGAAAGGTATTGTTGAAATGATATGTAATGATAGGTACTGAGTAAGGATAGGTATTGTATAAATGATATGTAATAATAAGTACTGAGTAGGGATAGATATTGTATAAATGATATGTAATGATAGGTACTGAGTGGGGATAGGTATTGTATAAATTATATGTAATGATAAGTACTGAGTGGGGATATATATTGTATAAATGATATGTAATAATAAGTACTGAGTAGGGATAGGTATTGTTTAAATGATATGTTATGATAAGTACTGAGTGGGGATAGGTATTTTATAAATGATATGTATAGATAGGTACTGAGTGGGGATAGGTATTGTATAAATGATATGTAATGATAAGTGATGAGTGGGAATAGGTATTGTATAAATGATATGTACTGATAGGTAATGAGTGGGGATAGGTATTGTATAAATGATATGTAATGATAGGTACTTAGTAGGGATAGGTAATTTATAAATGATATATAATGATAAGTACTGAGTGGGGATAGGTATTTTATAAATGATATGTTATGATAAGTACTGAGTGGGGATAGGTATTCTATAAATGACATGTAATGATAGGTACTGATAGGGGATAGCTATTGTATAAATGATATGTAATTATAAGTACTGAGTAAGGATAGGTATTGTAAAAATGATATGTAATGATAGGTACTGAGTAGGGATAGGTATTGTACAAATGATATGTAATGATAGGTACTGTGTGGGGATAGCTATTTTATAAATGATATGTAATGATAAGAACTGAGTTAATGATATGTAATGATAGGTACTGAGTAGGGATAGGTATTGTATAAATGATATGTAATTATAAGTACTGAGTAAGGATAGGTAATGTATAAATGATATGTAATGATAGGTACTGAGTAGGGATAGGTATTGTATAAATGATATGTAATTATAAGTACTGAGTAGGGATAGGTATTGTACAAATGATATGTAATGATAGGTACTGAGTAGGGATAGGTATTGTACAAATGATATGTAATGATAGGTACTGTGTGGGGATAGCTATTGTATAAATGATATGTAATGATAAGAACTGAGTTAATGATATGTAATGATAGGTACTGAGTAGGGATAGGTATTGTATAAATAATATGTAATGAAAAGTACTGAGTAGGGATAGGTATTGTATAAATGATATGTAATGATAGGCACTGAGTAGGAACAGGTATTGTTTAAATGATATGTAATGATAGGTACTGAGTAAATTACATGTAATGATAGGTACTGAGTAAACAATATGTAATGATAGGCACTGAGTAGGGATAAGTATTTTATAAATGATATGTAATGATTAGTACTGAGTAGGGATAGGTAATGTATAAATGATATGTAATGATAAGTATTGAGTAGGGATAGGTAATGTATAAATGATATGTAATGATAGGTACTGAGTAGGGATAGGTATTGTATAAATGATATGTAATGATAGGTACTGAGTAGGGATAGGTATTGTATAAATGATATGTGATGATAGGTACTGAGTAGGGATAGGTATTGTATAAATGGTATGTAATGATAGGTACTGAGTAGGGATAGGTATTGTTTAAATGATATGTAATGATAAGTACTGTGTAGAATTATGTATTGAGTTGTGATAGAGGTGAGTTGTAAGAGATTGATATTGAGTTGCGATATATATTAAGTAACTGATAAGTAATAATACGTACTGAGTAATGATAGATATTGAGCTGTGATAGGGATTGAGATAGTATATGGTGTATGAGAAAGTATAAGTAAAGTGACTAAAAAAAGTAAAATAATGGTGTCTGAGAAAGGAAGTGGCAAGAAAAACAAATTTCCTACCTCCTACCTATCCAAATTTGATTACGAGGATCGAGAGATGGAAATGAAACATTATTTTAAAGCTGGCCGGACACCTGCTGAAAAGTCCATTTTCTTAGTACAGATAATATGACTTCTGTGGTGTAACTGGCAAACACATCCACTGTTTCAGTGGAAGACCCAGGTTCAAATCCTGGCATAAGCTACATTTGGAAAAGAAATGGCTTTGATATTGTAGTAGGAAAACCAGTCTAATGTAAAAACCAAAATATTATTGCAATTCATCAACTTTTTACCTTTTTTTACTTCCTTTCATTTACATGACTAATTGCCCAATAAGTTTTAATGCTGTTGTTGTATGATTTTGCATCACTTTTAACAAATTTTCAGTCATATCGCAATGCTGTCTACTTATGACAGTATTCTGAGCGCTGTCACACTGGAGTATCATGCTGCAGACACATGGTATGATACCCCACCAAGTCACATTATACTGACACCTGGCATCAGACCTAAAACTCTCCTCTAAATGCTGAACATCAAGCAAGGAAGCTTCTAGTACCATTTTTAAAGTCTTTGGTATGACTGTTGGGGATCGAACCAACGACCTTCAGCATGTGAGGAGGATGCTCTACTACTAGACCACCGCTGCGGTAGTATTTATGCATATTTATACAAAGTATAAAAAGTGCAAAGTTTTAAATGCTTTCACTATATTGGATTCTATTCTGTTTCATGACCTTAAATGACCCTTAAATTCATGGTAACGAGACCCAGTGTCAGAACTCTTAACACAGTCAGTAGCATGTCTGACTATCAATCCAGGGATTATTAACATTCAAAGTTGTGTCTCATTGTCATTTGTCTCTCATCGCTGATTCAAGTGGGAAAGTTATGAACAAATTCTTTCATTAATTTTGATCGTTTATACACTCTGGCAATAAGAGTTTTTCATTTAATCTTCACCTTATACTGTAGTTTTATAACCATAATACCTTAAACTTGCTTTATTAGGAAATTTATGTCAGGGTTATGGTCCCCGAATCATCAAAAACTTTTTTGACCTTGTGTGCACTCTCAGATAGCACCTTTTTCACGCAACCCTCACCAAACCTAAACTTGTATGACCATAATATCTTGGACAATTTCTTGAACTGACCAAATCAGATAATTAATTTATGATGGAGTTTCGCACTTGAATCATGAAAAAACAAAAGTTAATTGACTTTGTGTGCATTCTTACATCTGCATTTTTCATATGATTTTCTACTTAATAAGTTACACACTAAATGGAACAGCTAACCCGCAACTTTTGTATTTTCAATGTCTTCGTCAGAATATTGTGTAGCGTTATTAACATTCGTATATGACATAAACAGACATTAACAGACAATTTTGTATTGATTTTACAGCCTAAATGGTCTTTCTTATTCAAGTCCAAATTTTATGGAAAGTGCTTTGATATTTTTTGTGAAAATGCATAAAATTTAAGGTAACATAAAATTTCATGTGGCAGTTTAGCTGTTCCATTCAGTATATATCGGGTAACTATAATATCTTGGACAAGAATTTGAATAGGCCAAATCTGATCATTCATGTGCTAGTTATGTTGAATTGTCAAACATTGCATTATTTGTCTGTGTATGCAGTTTAGCACCCGCAGTTTTAATTAGATCTTCACCAAACTTAGTAGTTATGAAAACATAACATCTTGGAGAAATTCTTGTATGGGTCGAAGTTCAATAATTAATGCCAGAGTATGACCCTGAATTGAAAAAAAAAATAGTGCTATTTGATGCTGTGTGCACTCTAGCACCCGCATTTAACCAAAGCTACACAGTTATTCTGGGTGAGGTATCGAACTATTTTACATAGATTGTGAAATACATTCTTCACAGTAATTACATTATAAAATCTCAATCAAGTTATTGAACTGGTCAAATGTTAATGTCCTTGTATAATAAAAAATTGCCTTATTTGGCATTGTTTTCTATTCCACAGGTGAGTGGTTAAGTGTCATTTTGACCCTCCATTGTGGCACCCCATTGTGGCCCTCCATTGTGGCACCCCATTGTGGCCCTCCATTGTGGCACCCCATTTTGGCCCTCCATTGTGGCACCCCATTTTGGCACCCCATTGTGGCCCTCCATTGTGGCACACCATTGTTGCCCTTCATTGTGGCACCCCATTGTGGCCCTCCATTGTGGCACCCCATTGTGGCCCTCCATTGTGGCCCTCCATTGTGGCCCTCCATTGTGGCCCTCCATTGTGGCACCCCATTGTGGCACCCCATTGTGGCCCTCCATTGTGGCACCCCATTGTGGCCCTCAATTGTGGCACCCCATTGTGGTCCTCCATTGTGGCACCCCATTGTGGCACCCCATTGTGGCCCGCCATTGTGGCACCCCATTGTGGCCCTCCATTGTGGCACCCCATTGTGGCCCTCAATTGTGGCACCCCATTGTTGCACCCCATTGTGGTCCTCCATTGTGGCACCCCATTGTGGCCGTCTATTGTGGCACCCCATTGTGGCACCCCATTGCGACACCCCATTGTGGCCCTCCATTGTGGCACCCCATTGTGGCACCACATTGTGGTCCTCCATTGTGGCACCCCATTGTGGCCCTCCGTTGTGGCACCCCATAGTGGCCCTCCATTATGGCACCCCATTGTGGCTCTCCATTGTAGCACCCCATTGTGGCACCTCATTGTGGCACCCCTTTGTGGCACCCCATTGTGGTCCTCTATTGTGGCACCCCATTGTGGCCCTCCATTGTGGCCCTCCATTGTGGGCCCCCCATTGTGGCACCCCATTGCGGCCCTCCATTGTGGCACCCCATTGTGGCACCCCATTGTGGTCCTCCATTGTGGCACACCATTGTTGCCCTTCATTGTGGCACCCCATTGTGGCACCCCATTGTGGCACCCCATTGTGGCTCTCCATTGTGGCACCCCATTGTGGCACATCATTGTGGCACCCCGTTGTGGCACCCCATTGTGGTTCTCTATTGTGGCACCCCATTGTGGCCCTCCATTGTGGCACCCCATTGTGGCACCCCATTGTGGCCCTCCATTGTGGCACCTCATTGTGGCTCTCTATTGTGGCACCCCATTGTGGCACATCATTGTGGCACCCCATTGTGATTCTCTATTGTGGCACACCATTGTGGCCCTCCATTGTGGCACCCCATTGTGGCACCCCGTTGTGGCACCCCATTGTGGCCCTCCATTGTGGGCCCCCCATTGTGGCACCCCATTGCGGCCCTCCATTATGGCACCCCATTGTGGCACCCCATTGTGGTCCTCTATTGTGGCACCCCATTGTGGCCCTCCATTGTGGCCCCCTATTGTGGCACCCCATTGCGGCCCTCCATTGTGGCACCCTATTGTGACACCCCATTGTGGCACCTCATTGTGGCACCCCATTGTGGCACCCTATTGTGGTCCTCTATTGTGGCACCCCATTGCGGCCCTCCATTGTGGCACCCCATTGCGGCCCTCCATTGTGGCACCCCATTGTGACACCCCATTGTGGCACCCCATTGCGGCCCTCCATTGTGGCACCTCATTGTGGCACCCCGTTGTGGCACCCCATTGTGGTCCTCTATTGTGGCACCCCATTGTGGCCCTCCATTGTGGCACTTTATTGTGGCACCCCACTGTGGCCCTCAATTATGGTCCTCTATTGTGGCACCCCATTGCGGCCCTCCATTGTGGCACCCCATTGTGACACCCCATTGTGGCACCCCATTGCGGCCCTTCATTGTGGCACCCCATTGTGGTTCCCTCATTGCGGCCCTCCATCGTGGCAGCCCATTGTGGCCCTTCATTGTGGCACCCCATTGTTGCCCTCCATTGTGGCACCCCATTGCGGCACCCCATTGTGGCACCCCATTGTGGCCCTCCATTGTGGCCCTCCATTGTGGCCCTCCATTGTGGCACCCCATTGTGGCCCTCCATTGTGTCACCCCATTGTGGCCCTCCATTGTGGCACCCCATTGTGGCACCCCATTGTGGTCCTCCATTGTGGTACTCCATTGTGGCCCTCCATTGTGGCACCCCGTTGTGGCTCCCCATTGTGGTCCTCCATTGTGGCACCCCATTGTGGCCCTCCATTGTGGCCCTCCATTGTGGCCCCCCATTGTGGCCCTCCATTGTGGCACTTTATTGTGGCACCCCATTGTGGCCCTCAATTATGGTCCTCTATTGTGGCACCCCATTGCGGCCCTCCATTGTGGCACCCCATTGTGACACCCCATTGTGGCACCCCATTGCGGCCCTTCATTGTGGCACCCCATTGTGGTTCCCCCATTGCGGCCCTCCATCGTGGCAGCTCATTGTGGCCCTCCATTGTGGCACCCCATTGTTGCCCTCCATTGTGGCACCCCATTGCGGCACCCCATTGTGGCACCCCATTGTGGCCCTCCATTGTGGCCCTCCATTGTGGCACCCCATTGTGGCCCTCCATTGTGTCACCCCATTGTGGCACCCCATTGTGGCACCCCATTGTGGCCCTCCATTGTGGCACTCCATTGTGGCACCCCATTGTGGCATTCCATTGTGGCCCTCCATTGTGGCCCTCCATTGTTGCACCCCATTGTGGCCCTCCATTGTGGCACTCCATTGTGGCATCCCATTGTGGCACCCCATTGTGGCCCTCCATTGTGGCACCCCATTGTGGCCCTCCATTGTGGCCCTCTATTGTGGCCCCCCATTGTGGCTCTCCATTGTGGCACCCCATTGTGGCACCCCATTGTGGCCCTCCATTGTGGCACCCCATTGTGGCCCTCTATTGTGGCCCTCCATTGTGGCCCCCCATTGTGGCTCTCCATTGTGGCACCCCATTGTAGCCCCCCATTGTGGCACCCCATTGTGGCCCTCCATTGTGCCCCCCCCCCCCCCCACCATTGTGGCCCTCCATTGTGGCCCTCCATTGTGGCACCCCATTGTGGCCGACTTGTTTTTGCCCCTAAAAGCTCACTATAATCAAGTTTTACTATAGTTCAGAATTTAATTACCAGATTATCTATAACCTATTAAGAAATTGAGTGTTTACAGAAATGTTTAATATAATAAGATTTGCAAATCATTATTAGGTTAAAATCAGGCAAATATTAGTGTAGAAAAAAATTACAAATGAATAAAAAAAAAAAAATTCCTCACCTCCTCCTTTTTAAGAAAAAAATGTATGAGAATCTAGCAATTAATTTATAATGGCCTTACTAGAAGGTTTTATACACAAAAAAAAATCCCTTGTTAACTAATTACTAGGCCAAGGCCCAGCCACGTACTGACTTTTGGCTTAATTCTGTCATCAAACAGTGCCTGACAGGCCACCAGTTTGAGTCCTGTCAGGTCGGATTAGCGGGTTTTCACTGTATCAGTAGTATACCGATAGTGGGCTACAGAAAGGCATTTCCTGGTTGGATTAAAAAGTGTGTTGATGTGCAGGGGGAATACTTTGAAGGTCTGAAATAGTCAAGTTTTATCAATGTAAGCTTCATTTTCTTATACCACTGCTAGTACACAGACTTTCCAAACGCACGTTTAAAGGATTGAGTTCTCCGTGGCAGAGTGGTCTAAGGGACCATCACGTAATGATCATTACCTCTCACTGCTGAGGTTGTTGGTTCATGAGACTGTTTATCAGTCAGATATTTACAGAAGGATGTTGGTTCTACTAAGATTCATTACGAGATCTTCCTCCAACATTAAAACTCGATACATCATTTATGATACGTTATTGTTTTAAAATTATGTTTTTTTAAAAAGAAAAAAAAAAGAAAAGTATCGCACAAATCAAAGTTTGATTTTTCCCGATAATTTCATCATTTTCCAGTTACGTAAACACGTATAAATATTTGGTTTGTAAGCATTCAAATCAATAACAGGATTTTTAGCATACTTTTGCAAATAAAAATTTGTTGTCCATCATACAATGGATAATATCAAGATGTGTGTAATTTGTATGTTAATGTTAGCGGAAATGAATAATACATTTTTCGTTCAATGTAAACTTTTTATTCCTTAGGGTGGGTCAATTTTGCCTCCAGGGATAAATTTGAGAGAAGACCACAAACTGACTCTATTTGTAATACATCTTTGTACTTGTACTACAAACTTTAACCTGCTTAAAACTCACAACAACATATCTAAGTCTTTTAAAGAGCAGTACCTCTGCTTAAATGCAGTCAAGAGTTATTGTTCTTGTCTCTATGAGTTTCCTAGATAAGATGATGCTGAAGTTCAAGTTTCATTGATGTCCAGCAGCCCTCTATTCTACAAATAATCTAGCTAAAAACTGAATTGTCTAAGGGCCTAAAGTTATTCCACTTGACCCATGGGAAAATGCACAAAATTTCATTAATGGCTACTAGGATATGAGCAGGTTAAAAATTTCAAGCAAACAATCTACAGTGATGGTGATATCACGTCAATGCCAACGTTAGAACACTAGCTCCCTCTTTTCTTCAAAAGTCAAGCTACAAATGATTTGGTCTGAATATAAGAAATATCCATGACAAAGAGAGTGAAGTTTATTTTTCTGTTCAGCATATTAATGCACTTTAAAATGCAACCCACTTGATAAATACATAATGCACTGCAAGTGAAAAATGAATGTTACTGGGAAAGTTAATGTCATTTCATCTCTCTCTTCAGTTGATATTCAAAATGTAATTCGAAATTCAAATGTGTGGCACTGAAGGTAAAGTCCTAGTTATTAACAATATGGCTTAATGTTCTTTGTAAAGTCTGATCTCCTCTGGTTTGTGTGGTAATATGATTATTAAGGACATTCACCGAATCCAGTAGATATCTGATGTCATCCCGTATATGTCACATCTATTCCATCCTTTCAACTGAAACAAGAAATAACAATCACATTTTTTATTTTGGAGATACCAGTACTCGAATCAATATTTCACAGCTTTATTCATAAATTGTACCCTACACTGCGTTGTGCCAAGTGTCCAATTTATTTTTGTTACTAAATTTATTCTATGCAGTATATATATATGTATATAAATATATATATATATATACAGATAGACTATGAGGTTCCTCAGTGGCTGAGTGGTCTAAGGCGCCGTCTCAAGATCACTTGTCTCTAATCGCTTAGGTCATAGGTTCGAGTCCAGCTCGGTCCAAAAACGTATGTGAGAAAGTTTGCCAGTTATTCGTGTAAAGAGAGTGGTTCTACTCAGATTAATTCTGAGGAGTTCCACCACTAATTAAACTGGATATGCCATATATACCATAAAATTTGTTGAAAATGACATTAAACCTCATTCACTGGAACAGAACAAAAAAAACATTGACTGTCAAACTGGTTTTAATTTACTCAATATAGTATTTGTACACACATATTTATTGAACATTTAAAATGCGGCAATCAGACCTCTAGAACCGATACAAGCTCTCAATGCAGGGCTGAAAAAACAAACAAATTAAAATGTCATGTTATTGCAAGAAACATAAACGGAGCTGCTCTTGGAAGAAAAGGTGCTGATTTTTAATGCAACCAATTTAGAAGGTTAGCATCCTGGCAATTTGATGAAACAGAGTAGGAAATGGTTTTATATACGTTAATAAACTATTTTAACTGGGCTTTCAATTGTTTATTCGGTGATGTTTTCTTATAAGATATTGAGACAACCTTTTATTTACTTGCAAAATATCTTTGATATTTTTATTTTTTATCACAAATTGGCGCCTTTGCCGACCGAGAGCGTTTGCCGTGCAGATTCATGATTTATAAATAGAAAACAGAAGTAAGGCTATTTGTTTCATCTCACGATATTTATCATTTAAATAGATTTGATGCTGTTTTCCAGCTTTATTTCATAGGATATTGAATACTGCATAACCAACAACTCTATTGTGGTATGGTCGGTACTGACCCCACCAATACAATATGCATATTGCTCAGAAACGGACCTCAATAAACCGGTATACTGGTATATTAGCACAGTCCTATCAAATAGTGCATTTTTAATGTTTCAAGGGTCATAACTCTGACATTAATAATCCAATTTGGCCAAATCAAAAACTTGTGCAAGATATTATGGTTATTCTACTACTGTTTGGGTGCTAGAGTGCACACCAGGTCATATAGTGCATTTATCTAAGGTTTCAAGGGCCATAATTCTGACATTAATAATTCGATTTGGTCAGTTTGAGAACTTGTCCAAGATATTATGGTTATATAACTACTATATAAGTTTAGTGAAGATCCAATGTAATTTGTGGATCCTAGAGTGCACACAGCAAAAAAGTTGACGGACAACAGGCTATCAGAATAGAGCTAATAATAAATGAGTACGAATGTAAGATTTATTTTATCACATGACTTACGAAAATGATACAGTTGCTATTTATTTTACATTTCATCTCTATAAAGAATGAGAATTTTCATGCATATTAGTTTCCATCAGTTAGCATATGAGGTTATCATCTCAAAATTACATCATGTTACCATGACAAATCAATGCCAATTATATGTTCGGGCAAGTTGGAAAGCAATTTTGGGTATCAAATAAGGGAGCTGAGTTATACTGAAAGCGCTGACCGATGAATTGGTAGTGATGTTACACTAAGCTAATATAAAAGATTTATAGGTCCTGCACCGTAATTAACGTGATAAATACAAATATACCATAAAGATGGAAATCTGATACTGAGATAAAGTTACAAATAATAGAGATGAAGATGATATTCAAATGTCCAAGCAGGTAAAATCAAACACATTTATCACAAGCTTCTGAACTTCTGTGAAAGGTGTACATGACTATGTATTTTCCTCATGTATTTTGATATTCTATACTTGTATAAAATACTGTATTGTTTTGCATACAGTATATGCAATATTGTGAATTTCAAAATTTTGACTGAAAATACACTGACAGATATCAGTAATTAAAGCATTATTTCTAGAATCTGCAGTAGTATTCTGACCTCATGCCAACTCCCTCTGAATCCTCTGATGGACACATATTCAGTCATTTATCTCAAGACGGTTGTTATGGTTTAGCCACACACTGAAGTATCCTGCTGCAGACACTTGACATAATACCCAACCCAGTCACATGATACTGACACGGGGTTCAAGAGAACTAAAACTATCCTCCTAATGATAAGTACCATTTTTATAGAAGATAATTAAAGAAAAGGGTCATAACTCGAGTAAAACAGAATCACATTTCACAATATTTATGAGTCTGTTTAAATATTGTCTAAGCCGACATCGAGATTCAATGCAACACAATTCTATCTTCATATAAACAAATACGGTAAGGAAATATAGCAGTGTTGTGTTGAGCCATCAATATCTTGAAAACTGAAAGAAAAGTTCTGAAGACACAAACTGTATGGAAGTTCACACTGACAGACAAGTTCAAAACTATACATTCCCCCAAATTTCTAATCTATATTTCTACCCCAAATTTCTATGACCCACACTAAAATGCATGAAGTCGAAAGACAGAAACTGGCTCAAATAAGTTCACTCCATTTACCACTTTGAGAACATCATCAAAGTTTTCCTTGAATTCCGTGAAGAGCACCATCTTCCAGCTCGTGTTACAGCTAACCGAGATGACCTCCTGGCACCCAGGGTTATCTGGCAGGTCATAGTTACTGGCGTGCAGAGGCGGCTCTGTATTCACCGGATTGAGTATCACTGTATCCCCTACATCTACCTGTGTGGGGTTATAAATAATAAATAATGACATACAGTTTAATTACAGGAGGAAAACCTCAAGTACAGTCAAACCCAAGTTAGTGGTCTCATTTTTATTAAGCAGCCACTAGTCTTAAACAGCCACATTTTCTATTTATCATTTTTATAATTGAAGTTTTAATCAACCTATAATAAACAGGCACCTGCATTGAGTGGTCATTTGTTGTCTTTCACTGTTTATGAATCCAAGTAGAACCACAGTCAGTCTAGAAATAACCGCATTTTTTCTCACATGGAACCTCAGCAGTGGAGACAAAATTGCAAAAAACAGCATAAACATTATAAAATGCATGTACATTAAAATTTTATAAAATTTATACTTAGGTATTCAGAATTAATATTACCTTTGTCTTCTACTGAATACAGCTGAGACACATTTCACAAACCCATAAAGATCTAAGGTAATTGTATTAACAATGTGGACACTTGCAGTAGTTTCATTAAAGCAAAGTTTGAAATCTTTCTGCTTCAGTCATCATGGCATAGTATCCTGTCTTTTTGGCCGTTCTGCTTTGTACCATACTGTTCGATTCTACTTTGTTATTATGTCTGGCATATTACAGCTTGTGTACTTATGTATTTGTTACTTCTTATAATATTTGATTTCCCTCACCTTTTGTGGGTTATGTACCTATACTTATATTTCAAACTACTGTCTGTTTACTATAGTCACCCCGCTTATGGCGGCTACTTGTTTATAGTTTTTGTTTTGTACCATATGTCCTTAGTTGGTTTGATTATATTGTATCTTACATGTGCATGTATTGTGTAAATTTGCATCATATGGTAATCAGCGCACTTACACAGGTTGGAACCCAGTCACCTATGGTGGTTAGTTCCTACTAATTACTTACTGGATTATGTTTTTAGACTGAAATGTCTGCTAGGTTCTGGTGGACTCCAGTGTACCGTTAAATAGCTATTGTTGCTGGGGGAATCCGATTTCTATAACGCAGCTTTTTCAGCTTCGTTGATTTTTTGCTTTCCCCCATATATTTTAATAACTAATAGAGATATTCCAACTTTAAGATTTGATATTTAGTAGTTGAATTTGTTCAACATTTTTCAATGTTTTATACTAGTAGTTGATATTTTGATATTTGAATAAAATATGTAATGTGATTAGTATATTTTGTGATTTAATACCTTGTCATTTATATCAACAAACTAGTATACAGCTGTATATCGTTATATCTAAACACATATATTTTTTATAACTTATTTAAAACTACGACGTAATAACTATGACAAAAACACACTTGTCTTTTAGACAAAATCGAGACACACTGGAGAACAGAACCCAACTTTCCCCAGCGATGTATGATAGGTTGCTAAACCTTTTTAGAGAGGGGGTCCCAAGGCCACGTGACTTACGGTTCTTACGTTACTTAAAAGAAGAGAAAATATTTAACTTTAAAATGATGAAAAACAACTATATGAACGAATTGTCTTGAAGGCAATTATGTTTAATATATTTTTTGGACATAAAGTAATACAATGTTACAGACGTACACTATAATTCACATCAAAATACATGAATAAGATTTTTAAAAAGTTTGAATGCATAAAAGAAGATGAACAAAATACCCAGAAGAAGAATGCATTATCAAGTTGTAAATTCTATTCAAACATATATACGGATGTCCCTCGCAGAGGACATTTTTCAATTGTACATGTAGCAAAAATAAATATCACGATATTTACTAGTCGTTAAAACGTTTTGTTTGTTAATGCATGTCTGAATTAGGTCAAATAGATCACACTTTTCACCATAAGTTAAAACTATTGCTGCCAAACAGAAGTTTTTCAATACTCAAAGAATAATGTGGTCGTGTTTTCCAAAATAACTGACGCCGTTGTTAAATTAAAAGAGGACGAAAACAATGACGCGCGTTTAAGATCATTTACCTTTTCATTGTTTAAAACTAGAAATCATATTGGCTTTTGTTTTGCATACGTGACGTATTGCGATAACTGCCAGTTCTTATTGAACGTCATGCTCGGACGTAATTGCTAGGCGGGGCGTTGGTGTAATGAATAAAGTTTTGGTTGATCACGACAAAGGTTGCAGGTTCGATCCGTAACTCGACCCGATCCCTCAGTCTAAACAACAACACTCAGTACTGGTCCTACCCAGGAGTCGGACTCGAGATCTTCGAGATATTTTCGCATAAGAGCTAAAATGAATTATAACACGTGTTCATTGTCTGCTTAGTAATAAACTACCTCCAATCAGGATCCGGCGAACCGAGACCAGAACCGCATGATGCTATGTGAAGCATCGAACCTAAACCAGACCAGCATGATGCTATGTGAAGGATTGAACCTAGATCAAACCCGCATGATGCTATGTGAAAGATCGAAGGCTAGACCAGACCAGCATGATGCTTTGTGAAGGATCGAACCTAGACCAGACCCGCACGCTGCTATGTGAAAGATCGAACCTAGACCAGATCTGCATGATACTATGTGAAGAATCGACCCTAGACAAGACCCCCATGACACTATGTGAATGATCGTACCTAAACCAGATCCGCATGATACTTGTGAAGGATCTAACCTAGACCAGACTCGCATGCTGTTATGTGAAGGATCGAACCTAGACCAGACCCGCATGCTGCTATGTGAAAGATCAGAACGAGACCAGACTCGCATGATGCTATGTGAAGGATCGAACTTAGACCAGACCAGCATGCTGTTATATGAAGGATCGAACTTAGACCAGACTAGCATGCTGTTATGTGAAGGATCGAACTTAGACCAGACTAGCATGCTGTTATGTGAAGGATCGAACCTAGACCAGACCCGCATGCTGTTATGTGAAAGATCAGACCTAGACCACACCAGCATGATGCTATGTGAAGGAATGAACCTAGACCAGAACAGCATGATGCTATATGGAGGATTGAACCTAGACCGGACCAGCATGCTGTTATGTGAAATATCGAACGTAGACCAGAGCAGCATGATGCTATGTGAAGGATTGAACCTAGACCAGACCCGCATGATGCTATTTGAAAGATCGAAGGCTAGACAAGACCCGCATGAACCTAAACCAGACCAACAGGACGCTATGTGAAGGATCGAACCTAGACCAGACCCGCATGCTAATTTGTGAAAGATCGAACATAGACCAGACCAGCGTTCCTGTTGGCATTAAATAAACTATAATGTGTTGGTACACAGTGGAACCAAATTCATTCATACAAAACCTTTAAGGACTGCAGCCAAATATGCACATCTATGGGTTGTTGTTTAACTACCTGGTATTTAACCATAATAAGTGATATTACTTAATCGAATAGATGATATCACATATTTGAATAGGTGATATCATTTATTCGTACAAGTGATATCACTTATTCGAATATGAATAAGTGGTATCCTCTATTCAAATAAGTGATATCACATATTTGAATAAGTGATATCTATTATTATGGTTAAACAGTAAAACAGTAACCCATATACATAATCTTTTTGTGATATTTCAAAAAGTGGATTATTCAACCAGTGACTGGTTTATGTCACTGATTTAACCGAATTTGAAAAATTAAGTATTATTGTATACCACTTAAAAAGACTATTACACTGATATATAATTTATGAAACACATTAAAAATAATTGGTGGCAATTTATTCCGTAAACAAAAATAGATTTGACATAAATAGCACCTCTGCACAAGTAAGTCGATTTGTATCCCGCTATATACCTTTGGTAACTGAGGTTACTTGTTATATGTCTTTGGTATCCTACAAAAAAACATTTATGTTAAATAATTTTTCACATTGTAATTAAAATTAGAAATATAAAAAAAAATGTCCCTATACCTGGTTACTCGTTATCCTTCTTGTCTTTCGGCCCTCTAGATTACTTCATTAAATATACAACATCATAATTAAAGAAATACTTAAAAAACATGTCTTAATTTCTGGTTACTTGGTTATCCTTCTTTGTGCAGAGCCTGTGATCCAGTGGTAGAGCACTGAACCCATGATCAGACGGTTGTTGGTTCGATCCTCCGCCACGTCTATATGTGGTGTCCTTGAGCAAGACACTTTCCCGCATATGCCTAGTACTGGTTCTAACAAGGAAGTCGTATATTCATTCACGATTTGGAGTAAAACGTACTTATCATCAGTTAAAATGAAACATAATTCCATTTCTCAGAAAGTTGAACCATCGCATTTTGTGTCCCTGTATGTACTAACGCGTTCATACGTATTGCATTACTGTCTGTACTTTTTCACTCTTGAAGTTCTAGTAATGTTCAGAGCAAGCCGATCATTGGTTGTAGTTGTATGTTAACCCTGTTATATTATTGAGGTAGATACATTGAAGATTCACTGTTCTGTTCTGAATAACAAAATAACCATTTGTTCAGGGCAGTATTCTCTCTCTCTGAGCGGCCATGTTTGATATCGTGCAGCACACACATTAGAATATTCAAAATCCACATTTTGTTAAGTTTAATGCAGTATATGTGTAACGGAAATGTTTTAGATGAAAAATAAATAACAACAAGAAAGTGATGTCTTTTTTAATTTGTGGAAAAATAGGGTCGGCAGTAAAGATTAAGGACGGTCAACCAACCGAAACTGATGATTTTTTGACCTTATCAAATTAAATACCTCAGTAAAAAAAAAATCCCAAGTAATATCATTTCATATGTTCAAGCATTTCCCGGACACGTCCATTCAAAACTAACATGACTGCACTTGTTAAAATTACAATCTTCGAATCCCCGCCCGGCCCAAAACTCCGTGATGATTTATATACATGTACTACTGTAACAATGCCTCTCATTGTCATTCGTCTCTCACTGCTGATTCCCAGCTAAAAGTTAACTGTTTCATGCGGAGATAATTGTGCTCAAGTATTGGTTAACCTTCTAAGATCGCAGAAAATACTGGTTTGAGTAACTGATCGTCTATTAGCCTTCGATGGCACAAAAATGATCTGATATTCAAATAAACAAACTAGTTTTATAAAAAATATCTTCACATATATACGAATTATTGCATTATGAATGTATTACTATATGAAGATATTAATCATTCATAATGCAACAGCTGAAAGAGTGTTGACCTGTTACTCCAAAGGTCGCGATACAGATTTGCCAGTCCTGTCTGTTAGAGTCAATGAGCCTTACAACATAACTAATTATGTGTCACTGAAACGCATATGAATTATTTTGATTGCTGTTTCGAAAAAAAACTTAAAGTGCCTTTTCGTCATACTTCTTTTAAATGTTGAATTTAGTATTGATACAACCTAATGTTTTGGAAATCTGCGAAAGGGTGATTTTACCAAAACCACGTGGAAGTGTATTTAATCGGAAGTAGAATACTGCTGATCACGTGACTAACCACTTGTGTGTTTCTGCAAATGAAACATTTTCACAAACAACAGTAATATTATTTGATGGAGCTGGATGGAAGGGTGCTCCACCGTACGTTCAATGACGATATACCTGAATCATGGCTTTTCACTGCTAATCATAGTCGGTTTTGATTCAAGCTCATTTGATGAATGTGTAACAGTTTGATCCGACTTTCAGAAAAGTCAGACTTGTTATAATAATTGGCCACCATGATATCCACATTTCACTAGCAGTCGTGGAGGTAGTCAGAAATGAGAACATTGTTTTGGAATCCAGTTCCGTGTAAGTGAAATAAATGTACAATATGTAATATAAAAATCATAAAAAAAATATGCAAAAATCGCTCGGTTTATTTTTTGGTAATTTTGATTTGAATCTGTTTTTTAATAAATCGAGAAAAAATAGCTCCCGTTTTTCGATAGTATTTTCAGAATTTGGCGTTTGTCGTAAATTTTGCATTTGCAAATCGAAACATCCGTCAAATGTGTACAAGGGGATATGTGTTTTGACTCTGTACATTTGGTATAACTCAACTGAGGTAGAAAAATACGCAATTTTGCTGCTATAAATTGAGACATCAAAAAGGCTGAACATGGCCATGTTTATGACGTCACATATAAATATATGTTATAATTACAGCAGAAAAAAATACATATGCACATTGGAAATAACTTTTAGTTTCATAATATACTAATTATGCCACTGATTTCGAAAATAATTTAGCCCGTGTGGCTCCGGCTAAGAATAGAATCACTGTCGATCTCTGCCGAGGGGTAGGAATCCTCCGAATGGGTGTCATGTTCATTTTATCATTTTTTGTCATGTTCATTATTGTGATTAAATTATCAACCCCTGTGTATTTCCAGGAAGCCATATGAGTAATGGCAAGAATAGGATAACTGCGGCTTATGCATGTCGTAAGAAGCGACAATTTGAGTAATACGATAGAATTTGCTTAAACTTATTTTAATTTGTTGTTTTTGTAAAAGTAGAGTGAACCTGGAATCTTTCTTCCTGTTGGCGTCGAATAACCTAAAATGTGTTGGTACGCCATAAAACCCCATTCTTTCATTTCGAAAATAAGTTAAAAGGTATATTCCTCTTTAAGTAGTATCATTGGAAAGGTGACGTCAAACCGGTCATTTCTACACTATCGAATCCCCTATAGGGTTAATTGTTTACAATAGTGCACGTGTCGGCACGTGCTTCTGGTGGCGGGATTAAGCGTGTAAAATTTATATATTGTAGTGCTCATTATTCTGAACATCATCCGAAAGTGGCCAAAACCCCTGTTGTTGTGTTGTTTTTTTCTTAATTTAAAATGATCCTCAATCACTTAGTACATGTTTATGGTTAAGAATTATTTTCCTTACACCAACCGCTTCATTTTTTACCATATTCAGAAAAGAGAGTTAAAGTTCAAGGTCGAGTTAGTAACACCTGGCGAGCCGGTCAAACTGTGCCCGGCGAAAAAACATTAGGAGTTTCTCAAAAAACGTCAACATTACTATTTCTGATGCATGTTTAATTCATACTAATTTATTTTAGCTCGATTGGTTTAAACATATTTATTCATAAATTTTGTACAGCATATTCCACAACATATATAGTAAAAGGATTGAAACGAAAGAAAATATTTCTTATATAGTTTCTCTCCTCAGTAACTTATACAAACATTTGTGTAAGGTGGCGAAGATTCATTAGATTAGTTTTGATATATTAACAAAACACAGTTATATAAAAGATATATAATTTTTACATCGATAGTTGTATGTCTTGTTAAGTTTTGCAAGAAAACAAAATTTTATAACTAATCATATAAATTAGAATTAAAAAAAAACAACAGAAAAAAAGGCGGACGAGTTCAGGACTAAGGCGAGCGAGCCAAGGGAAACAGACAAGCAACATATAAATTATTATTATTATTATTATTATTATTATTATTATTATTATTATTATTATTATTATTATTATTATTATTATTATTATTATAGGTCATTATTTACGAGTCTACAGCTTTACAGCGTTGTTAGATAAGTTTTTTAGTTTTCGTTATTAAAACGCTTACTCGAGAGTATATATTTGTGGACAGCTTTAAACATTTCGACGTTAGTATTGTGGGGGAGATGAGGTTCTCCAAAGAGAAGTGTGTGAAGGGTAACAGTGCATATATGAGAGATTGATGCGAGAAGTGTATGATAAATAGGACACACGAGGAGGTAATGATTTGTACTTTCAATTGCTCCACATGTACATAGTGGAGAATTTTCAATATTTTTTTGGAATAAGTGTTGTTTCAGCGTGCTACAATTCGTACGAAGACGAGTATGCAAGACCTGACATTTTCTTATGCCTGTGTAAAAGTGTTTTGATGTTTTGGTAAGATTTTTATTTAGCTGGTGCTTAAAGGCATTGATAGAAACGGCTCGTGTTGTTTCAATAGGTTGATTGTTCCAATCACGGACAACAGATGGCATGATAGAATTATAGTAGCTCGATTGCGATGAAAGCTCAGAGCTTATATGAACCGCTCTCGAGTCCGCTTCCTGGGTAAAACCAGTACTGAGTGTTGTTTTATGAGAGGTATCGGGTCGAGCTGGGGATCGAACCCGCAACCTCTGGCGTGAGCGGCCAACACTCTATCCATTAGACTTCCGCCCCGTTTTGATGCATGCTTGAGCATACCGGACAGGTCAATAACCGTAGTATATGGTATGTTTGATTTGGATGGGGTGGGCTGTATGCATTGGGTTTCTCTAAAGAATGATGTAAAACTCATCTATCGAGTGCTAGGAATAAGGTCCCGGCGATGCGTGGAACATGGTGAAAACTTTTGAAAAAGTCATATTTGCCGGTTTGCGATTTTTTTTCGAAAATACTTATCGGAACCTATCAATCTGGATATCAGAGTGTACGTAGATGTTCCCTGTACGAATTGAACGACTACCAACAACTACCAGTGCATGTTCGAAGCACGTGCGCTACAGCATAAAGAGTAAAAATAAAATTTCTGCGCTTAGGTACAGTCTTTGCCCGTGCCATACGGGTCGTAAATGAGTTTTTGAAAAACTAATTGGGGTAAAATAAAGAAAATATACATGTTCCGATAAAGAATGGAACAACAATCAGAGCTGTAGACCAATTATTAAGGCCTGTGGAACTTTTTGAATATGATGAATTTTGACTTTTTCGAAAAAACAAAAACCATGCTAAGACTTGCCATGTTGAAATCGCTACAAAGAGTTCATTCCTTGACCGATTTTGTTTAACTTGGTATCATCGTGTAGGATTGCCTTAATGGTTCAATTTCTAGGCGACGCCAGTGGGTCTAAGTTCAGATTGGATTCTGTAAGGGGGCGGAAAAAATTAAATCACTCATCATGGAATTGCTTCATAACCACATATGTTGTAGATTTAACGATTCTAAGCAACTTTTGTTCTTAAACAAATAAGCTATCTACCACCGTTGCGCCAGAAACGCGTCCGTTCCGACACGTTCATGGCGGGAATTGGGGTGTCATGTTTAAGCCCCTGTATTGAGCTCATTCTTGAGACGTTTTCAACCAGAAAAAGGGTTCGGCGATAATTGAGTAGGTCTTTTGGTTGGCATAAATTTTATTTTAAAAGATTGCCGCCATTGGTCGCCAGCGGGTCTCGAACTTAGGTCATGTTGTAGCACGTGCCGGAAAATGAGAGGCACGTGCATTTGGGTCATGTTCAAATATATTGTAGAAAATTTCATTCCGTGCAAATTTGTTCTTAAAGTGATAAGCTATCTGTCTTTGTTTAGTCAGAAACGCGTCCCGTGCATACCCGTACAATTCAACCCAACTCAACATATTTGGTCAATAGTATGTGCCATGTTCAAACCCCTGCCGAGAGGCCATTTCTTTTCAAAATTTGATAATCTTAGTGTCGTTCAACAGGTATTGAATAGATCTTAAGCTTGCTGTACCTCATTGACCTGAATGCACTCGATCAAGGTCATTTCCGTGGCTTAGAACTTGCACGTGCGCCATTCTGAGAGCCACGTGCATTGTGTTTATTTCATAAATTTTGTAGAGAATTTAATTGCAAGCAATTTTTGTCTTTAAACTATATGGCTGACTCTTACTGTTTAGCCAGTAGAGCCATAACCCGAACTCGCATACGGTCAGCCTGAAGGTCAAAAAGGGCCTGAGAGCCGAGAGGCCATTTCCGGTCCGATTTTTTCAAGTTTGGTATCATTGGAAAGGTCTTGGCGAACTTTATAAAGTGGCATCAAGTTTTTAAAAAAATCTGAAACCCGTGCGCGTGCACGTACATAAATAGAAATAATAGACCTAGGGTAAAATATGTTTTTATAAGCTCGTCAAATAAAGGCTAGTTCATTTTTACCGCTTCGAAAAAAAATAACTATGCTTTTTTGGATAGCTTGGGTCGAAATTGGTGACACGTGCGAGAATATGAGAGGCACGTGCATTCCAAAAAATGTTGGCAATTTGGGGTGCCATGTTCAAACCCCGGTACTGAGATCATTCGTGTGACTGTTTTTTAAAAGAAAAAACAAAGGGTTCGACAGGTTATGAGTAGCTCTTGAGGTTGGTACAACTCATTTTTTAAAAAAAGTGGCCGCAAAGAGTCGCCAGCGGGCCTCAAACTTAGGTCATGTTGTAGCACGTGTCGTAAAATAGAGAGGCACATGCATTTGGGGTGATGCTCGTATATGTTGTAGAGAATTTAATTTTGACCATTTTTTGTTCTTAAAGTGATAATCTAACTGTATCAGTTTAGTCAAAAACGCGTCCCGTGCCAACACTTGCAATTTAACCTATTTTTTACAACTTAAGGTGACATGTTCAAACCTATGCCCAGATGCCATTTCTTGTCGGAATTTGATGATCTTGATGTTGTTCGACATGTATTGAATAGGTCTTAAGGTTGCCGTACTCAATTGACCCGAATTCACTCGTTCAAGGTCATTCCGGGGGATAGAACCGAGGTACCATGCGCCATTCTGAGAACCACGTGCATTGACTTCATCATCATATAATTTAATTGAAGCGAATTTAATCTTGAGCAACTTTTGCGTCTTAACTATATGGCTATCTCAAATCGTTTAGCCATTACAGCTTTAACGCCAACTCACATACGGTCAGTCAGAGTGCAAAAAAGGATCGAACTTGTGCCGAGATGCCATGTCCTGTCCGTTTTTTTTCAGGTTAACAAAGTTGCGTCGAGCCTTTATAATAACTCTGAAATCCGTGCACCTGCAAAAAATTGAAATAATTGAGTTTTTTAGCAAAGACGAATTTGTTCTTACCATTTTAAAAAAATAAATGTGACGATTTTGCCCTATTTTGCCATTTGTGGCCATGTTCGACTCTCCATAGAGGCCTTATGCCGTGCCACAAGGCTATAAAACTATATATTTTCTGAAAGCCAACTCTAGACCCAGATGCCTGGAAAGGTCATTAGGGGTCATCTGAAAATTACATCAAATTTATCTTGATGAAAAAGTCCCTGACCAAAAGTCATAAACAAAATCGGGAAATCGTTCATATCTTTGATAATTATGAACACATTAATCTGAAATGTTCAATAAAGGTTCCTCTATTCATATTCTACGGATTTCTATAATTTGCTTTGGAGAGATCTGAAGTTTGAATATTTTTTTTTTTACCTGAACGCATTTTTGTTCCCTTGATTTTCAAGCTTTGGTTCAGGGTCAAGGTCAAGAACTGTTAAGTAGGGTGTGATATGTTCATTGGTAAAGTGTTTAGAGTGTTAAGAATTCCCCCCAAGGAAATAGAGAACTGTATAGCCTTGGGGGTAAAAAATAGTATTCTGACCGTCAGGAGGGCAAAGCATGATTTAAAAAGAAGGACTCGACCCTGAAGGATGTTCAAAGTTACCACCGTGGCTAACCGAATTAAACGTGAGCGCTGTTAGTGCTTACCTTTTTTGAGTGCGTTTATTTCCGTGAGTATACAACTATAAAGTAGGGTTTATTAGAACACTTTAACGGGAGTTTATCAGGAAAAAAAAATGCTATACATGTCTTAAAAAATAAAATTATTTTTAAAATAGATAAAAAGCATCTCATTATCATTAAAACATAGAATACAAATGGTTTGGTATGTCAAATCTAACAAAACGTGACATATTCGATATTCAAACTGGAGTACAAAACTTAAAACAAAATCCCCATTTTCAAAAAAGGCATCACTTAAATACCTCACATCGACATTCGATCTCTTTCATAAAATAGCCGGGCCCGATTAGCTCATCCAGGGGTCGTGAGTTCGAATCCCCGCCCGACAACAGTCTCCGTGATGATTGATATACGACATTGTGTCTCATTATCATTCGTTTCTCACCACTGATTCAAGTGGGAAAGTTATCAGTTACTTGCGGAAATTGGGTGTGCTCGAGTACTGGTTAATCCAAGGAAACAGTGGTTAGGTTAACTGATCGTCTGTTAGCCCTCGATGGCATAAACATGACGCTAAATATTCAATCAAACAATCAATCAATCTTTCATAAAATGAAACGAGTTTTACTACGTGTATACCTGTACAACGGATCATAATGAATCAAAATGTAACCAGGTGACTCATTTATTATGTCACAAAATACGTTGCGATTTTAAGCGGGAAATCTATTTTAATCTAACCTAGGCGCGTAGCCCAAGTTCGGAAATCCCTTTTCAATATATCATTTTGGCATATTTAAATAAATATCCTTATAGTCATGATATTTTGGAAAAAAATGTTTTAGCCAGTTTTAAAATTTTGAAAAATCCTGATGAATTCCCTTTAAAACATTTTTTTGTATTTTTCAGTGCATACAACTGATAGTGTTAGGTGCATCATTTTTTTATTTAGTGCGGATTTTTAAGTGACTGTGTTTTTAGGTGCGTACAACTAAAAAATGAATAATTCACTAGTGTATTAGACACCAATTTTTCAAATCATTTTTTAGTACATTTTATTCAGTGTAAATTGTTTGAACGCCTCTTTTTATGTGTTTTTGGGTCCATACAGCTAAAATTGTATTTCACTTGTGTACTAGACACCCATGTTTCATTTTTTAAGTGCGATTTTATTTTTTCCCTTACTAGATTACAACCTTTTCGTGGTGCAAGGGGGAAAATGCAGATGTCTTTGTATAGTTAATCAACCATGATAAATGGCAAATTTACATATATAAAGCATTGCGGCTCACTGTAAGCACAATGATAACAAATTATCATTGTAATAATCATACTTCTAATAAAGTCTTTATTTAACTAGACAACTCATTTGATCAAGTCAATCTTGCATGAGGCCCTAAAATAAGTAGGATCTTCCACGAGGCCCTCACATCATTAGGAACCAGCTATGAACATACAAAAAATGGCATCCACTCGAGTAGTGTATAAATATTTTACAATTGTGATTATTGTTTTATATGACGATAATAATACCGAACCAGCCATGGACACATAGAAGCTGTCTTATAAATGACGTTGTAGGGTTCTTTCAAGCTAACATAAATCTAATACATATCTAGCATCGATTATAATTATTGTCTTATATATATTTGAAATAACGATAACAATTCTAATACTGAACTAGCCATGGACAAATAGGAGCTGTCTTATAAATAGCATTGCACGGTCCCAGTTGCTATGATTTTGGTCCAGGCTTCTTGCGGATTTATGTCGTTCCGAGTGTGTACTGGTACCCCGAGTATGAGTTCTTCCAGTAGGATAAATGAAATATAACAGTTGATTTTCTAAGAGATCGCAATAGTGTCTTATAACTGCCTAATGATAGAAGCTACGCCAGAGAATATCGTCCATTCTCCCCCAACGTCCTCCAATTAGAGCGACGGAAACAATCGTCCCTAACTGAGACTGAGTCTGGGTAGGTCACAGGCACTAGTCACAAACTCGTTTCAGTATATATATATATGGCCATATAGTATCTATATTAATAGTACTACAGTGAGTTTGTGATCAATGCCTGTGGGTCTGGTAGAAGTATTTTTTTGTTCTTTTTAAGCTTTATTGACTCATGTGAATATTTCGAATCTTGTAATTGACACTGATTTAACTCAACTTGACCTGTCCTTGGCCTGTCTCATCGTGCCAAGAACTACAGTTGCAATATAACTGCACTTCCTGCCACTTATGAATGTGGCCAACGAGCAGATCTGAAAATTGCTAAGTCTGAATATTTTTCGACAGCGTGTATCACTTTCAAATGGTTCTGCTGATATCTGACCATAGGTTGTACATAGATGCCGAGCATTTTTTATTCCCCCCCCCCCACACACACACACACACACACTTGCTCTTTTTGCGATGGCATCCATGCTTACAATACGCAGTACGCACTTAGGCATGTTTAAATGTTAATAGTTGTTCAATTCGTACGGTCTATAACGTAGCTTCTATTTGATAAATACTTTGAAGAAAAATCAATAACGGAAGATGGCCATATTTCACCTTTTGATTTATTTTTTTTACCAATTTCAAAAAGTATCGTATACTTCATTCCTTGACTTAACGAGTTGATTTTTATACCATTATTTAGACCAATTCAATGTGAACAATTGGTTTGCCGTAAAAGAAATTTGCATACATGGATTGACCCGTGCAGAATACACAAAGATTATAGATAAATACCGAAAATGTTATTTTAGCACTCTTTTTGCGAGGGCATACATGCTGCCATAATGCACAGTTTAGGGCTAGCCAAACTGATTGGTGTAAAATATGAGCTCTTTTAACTCATACTTTGTGATTAAGGGTCGTTTGAAATTGGTGAAAAACAACCCTTATGGGCTTATTCCTTAGACTATCTGGATGATTTTTTATAATGTTACAGTAATTGTATTACCCTTTCACACATTATCTGCACATGTAGAGTAAATGACTCATTAGGGTTCAAACATGAAGACTTACACCATATTCACCATTTCAGTGTTAAAAAAATACATGAATCTTACACAGTTCCCAGATTGTTGTATTAATCTCATTCTTCTGAGATTGCTCTGTATGATTGATACACGGGCCAAACCGCGAGACCTAGAAGCATAAAGTTAACAATTTTGATAAAGGACCCCTAGTCGTCAATGCTCATGCTCGCAATTTTCTTCTGAGTGCTTCTTATAATAAGAAGATTTCTAAAATTTAACTTGAATTCGACTGTTTTGGCCCCACCCCAAGACCTCATGGGGTGGGGACCATGAACTTTACATAGGTATTAACCGTCATGTCAGCAACAACAAATTATACCAAATAGCATTCGCACATGTTTTACCTAGGTATAAAAGCTGTATACAATTCATTACGACTGAGTGTATGGTTTTTGAGAAGGATTCGAAAATGTGAATTGTTAATATGCTCTAAAATATTTTAAGCCCCACCCCCAGGGCCAAACCATGAGACCCAGGGACAGGCAGTTCTTATAAATGACCCATATACGTACATACTCATACTCACCATTTGGTTCCCAGTGCTTCCTATAGTAAGAAGATTTTCAAAGTTTACCTTGAATTTGACAGTTTTGGCTCCGCCCTAAAGGCCCCTGTGGAGTAGGGACTACGCAATTCACAATTTCGATTCACCCTTTGGTACCAAAGCTGCATAAAACATTTTATTACGATTGAACTTACGTTTTTGAGAAGCCGACAGATAAAAGGCGATCGCAAAAGGTCCCTTGAGACAAGGTCTCAGGTGTCCTTAAAATACAATGTGATTCAGTTTAAATTATGAGACTAGATTAAAAATTTATAACTATTAACATAGCTTTAACTATAAAATGCCAAATGATGTAAAATCTTTCATTTAACTTAACTTTCCACAAAAATGCAGTTAAGAATGTTTTCAATCATGAAAAAAAAAACATTTATATACAGGGTAACCTGGGTATGAATGAACATACATTAGTGTTTGCGCAAACTGGAATGCAAATACATTTGGTTTATGTGGAACATACAAACTGCAAAGTTTTGGATTCATTTGCAACATAAAAATGTTAAAACTTGATCACAATCTGAGTCATTAATCGCTATCTAACTGTTGAAATGTGTAAAAGGTGCTATATAAGCATTTATGTGGTCTCGGTATATATATATATGGGAATATGTATATCCAGTGGGGCATCAGTAATCATGTACAATTCAAGCTTTTAAGGGCTATATATATCCGTTATATATAGAAAACATGGGCCCCAGAAGAAACCCCACACCAAGATGTCATTTAAAGACCCCGCAAAAGACCATAAGGACTAATATACATTTGCCAATGGGTGAACATGTGCTTTAATTGAAGAATAGACATATAAATAAGGATGAATGCGGTTTATATTTGATACGGTTTCAAAGGAGTAGAGCCAGAATAGGTCAAAATCGGCCTAATCTTCAAAAGGCTTGAAATTATGGAAACTTATAATGCAACATCTGTTTGTTATGAATGAGCATTTTTTTTGCATGATTAAACATTCTTCCGCATTTGTTTGTAGCATATGATTCAATATAGCAGCATCGTTGTTCTTGGCGTCTGTAAAATAGGGACCCACAATCGTCACAAAATAGCCAGTTGTTGTCACTACTACCATGGGCTTCACTAATGGTCTTCCTTTGTACATGGAATATGACCTACGTTGGAAGCTAAAGTTATTGCTTTTCTGGATGTAGATATATGTTCCATCAAGAACAAGAATCATTTGTCCGTCTGTTGTGTTAAACAGTGATTTTGCTAATGGCCGTGTGTGGTGCATGATAACATTGTCCCGTGTTAAAGATTCCACCCCAAGATACAGCGGAACAAATCCTCTCATCATTGCCTGTCTTACAGACGAAATAGCTCGTCGTACACTAGACTTACTCAAGCTAAACAAGGTGGCTAAAAGTTTGTTTGAGATACCTGACCTCAATTTGAGTAGAAATATGCCGACAGAAGTACGTGCAGACCGTTCAGGAGTGTTCTTAATCTTGTCTTCCAAATGTTTGAATAAATCTTCGAACTGAAAACGAGAAAGGCCTGTAAGACTACGATAATTGGCATCTTTCAAGGTGTCAAAATCAACTTTACTTTGCCTGCGACAACATACTTCTCGAAGTTGCTTGATGAGTTTGAGAAATGTAGTTCTATTTAAGTATGTCTGATCAACTGCCGGAACATTTTGCAATGCCCCTTCTAAAAATATACCTTTATCGATGTGAACAGAACAACATCTAGATCCCGCAGGTATTAGAATATAATGATCCAAAAATGCACGTAGGCGTGTTCCGGTTGGCACTCCAACCAGTTTAGGTCCTGGCTGTTTGCATATCAATATCTTGAGTGTGTTTTGCTTGTTGACTGCAAGTTCAATGTTACAGATGGTGGACTGATTGGAGTCTTTGTATTAGCTTTAGGCACGTTGTCAGGGTCACTGTAATCATTGTTTACTTTTGCAGTCCCAAGTCCAATTGCCGTTTCCTGCTAGATAGTATTTATGTCTACATGTATTGCATATAATATCGGTTTCTTTCGTTTCAAGGAATAGTCTATTTTGCAGATATTTCTTTATGTTTTTTATTGATTGAGCGGCGTTCTTTGGGCTTTGTTCTCTTCTTACATACAGCACATCCATAAAACTTTTGCCCACTTCCATGCATTCTGAAATGGAAAATTTAAATTGACAAACACTCTAAATAAAAAAGCAAAACTATGGAGAAATACATAATGATATGTTTTAAACTAGTGTTAAGTTTGATAAGTGAAAATAATTATATATAATATATGTGTTATAGATTAGGGTTACTCTGCTGATTGATTTACACAATTACAAAAAAAACAACAAAAAAACAAAACACCCGTGAGAAGATTTGATCTCACGACAATCAAATTCCAGTGCGACGTCGCTAATCTCTAAGCTACAGAGGCTGCTATGCGCTTCCAATGAAAATTGCACTTATTTAAAATCAATCTATTTTTAGCGCGCTCCGCGGTTCGTCACTTTATGGATCCAAAAGTGGGTAGGGGCGATACTCCATTTACGTTTTATCTGGAAATATGTCCCATATTCTTTATACATCTTATTCTCTAACATGCTTTTTTAAATTATCCACTTGAAATAAGTAATTTTTTTCTATTTTCATAGACATAATTCGTATCAAAGAGGTAACATTACGGGATATTGTGACTTCATTATGCAAGTCAGCAGACGTTTATTATAATAACGATAACAATATGAAATTATTTATTTTACTTACGTGAGGAAATAATTCAGTAGAGAAAAACATTTGCAAGTTTTTATCACGTACACAACACGAATAATCCCGTTGTCCGAATAAAAACATTTTTAACAGGAGCAAGTTGTCCAAACGTGAACATCCGCACATAGTTATTAGACCGTACCCCGTTGCTGGGCAGCTGTAAACGTCTCACACCACAATTAAAGTTCCCATAGGGCTCCATTGTAACATTATTGTCAACAACACTGTGAAAAATCCAAATCTGCAGCATGTGTCTGGGCTCAAATTCTTGACTGGTTAAATATCTGCAAATATAAACAAAAAAATACGTATGTTGACCAGGTTTTTTTTTTAAATTCAAAGTTTTTGAAGGACCTGTCAATTTGTCAAAAAGCATACGCAATGCCACGATAGCCTATGACTCGATGGTGATGACACGATAGTACGATGGTGATGGTACGATGACACGATGGTGATGACACGATAGCACGATGACGATGACGCGATGACACGATGGTGATCAAGCGATGCCACGACAGCACAATCACGATGACGCGATAGTACAACGCGTCATCGTCATCGTGCCATCGTACCATCACCATCGTGCTATCGTACTATCGTGCCATCACCATTGTGATTTATATTTTTATACATTATAACTTGAACATGTTCAATTCATCGTTGTCATTAATATAGAAGATAAAGTGAGAGAGAGAGAGAGAGAGAGAGAGAGAGAGAGGGAGAGAGAGAGATGCGTGCCAAATTAGAGATGGTTGTGTAGCATGTAACTACTAATTCATATTTAAAGTGTATACCTTCACAATTTTCTAAAGTGACCAAAATTTAATTTTGATTGAATACTAATTAACAAACAAGAGTACTTTAATTGTAAGTAATATGATGTTGAATAGTGTATTTTTGGTAGTGAAACAAGAAAGTGAATTGCGTGACAAAATGTATTGTGATATACTATTTATTACGTGCATGGCAACTTGAATCTGATTAGTGTTCCAACTATGATGTCGCTTCAGTCCATATCTCCGCAAGTGACATTTCAACTAACGGTAACTGATGGAAAAAGAACAACAATAAAATGATGACAACAATGACTTTCCAGTGCAATTTGGTCGAGCTGTATTTTGTCTTCATGTTTTCAACTTATAAATGACAGAGCTTTACGTATCATTTTTAATGGGATTTAACGCCATTTTTAAGCACCTGATAAAGTATATATGCCATATCAGGTTTTTTTGGTGGATGAAAACCTCAAAATCAATCTGAGTAGAACTACCATCCTTCCGCTAATAACCGGCAAACATTTTCACATAGAGATTCTGGACCGAGCGGGGCTTTCTGGGTGTGTGCTATAGCCCGCATTTATATACAGCATATGCTTTTGTCGAGTAAACAATACATCTTCAGTTGGATTCTTTTTAAAAATCGAACCCACAACCTCCAAGTCAAACATATTTAAAAAAATATATATAATACGTTATGAAATGATACGAATGAAAAGGAAAAGAAGGAAAACTCAACCCAAAATAAATGTAGTCGTATAAGTAATAGTGTCAACTCTACACACCACTATGCCACGCATCGGTATTATATACACCAACTATTTTATCATTTAAGTTTTTGTCTGTTGTTCAACTTTTTGTGAATCTGTCGAGATTACTATAATCATAAAGTGTACCTTCTCAATGATTTGTCATTCACGTAATAACATATTTGCACGCGTAAATAGCTCACTTTCAGTGATTATAATATAAAAAGAAAAACACATGATTGTGTATCTGATATAAATTCCCTTTTTAGTGCTCAGCAGCATTTTGTATCTCCGGGTATGTTTAAATGAACACATATTAACCCCGAATACTTGAATCCATGATGTATTCCATTATTTACTTTTTTGCGCATGTCATCGTGTCATCACCATCGTGTCATCGTACTATCGTGGCATCGCGTATGCTTGTTGACAAAGCGATAGCACGATGGCCCTAACGGAACACCGTACCAATACCATTCGACCCATCAAATCTAAAATGTCACAGAATTGTCTAGAAACCTGGTATCAGCATCAAATTTTCAGTGGTGATTTCTAAAATATTGACCATTTAACACATCATAAGAACAAATAAATTAAAGCAATGTAAAGTCCTGAAAATAGCAGAAAAAGGCAACTATAGTTTTAATACTACCTCCTTCATCTGTATATTCAAGGGAGATAATAGTGGCGTGAGTCCTGAACTAAGTCTTGAAGGTGCGGTATCAAGTGCAACAATAGCATGTTTGTGAGCAAATTTGACCCGGAATCGGTTTGATTTTAGTGATTAAAACTCCGCTATAACAACATTTAATTTTGTTGAGATAAAAAGTGTATTTATAAAGCTGGGCCCGGTAGCATATCTGTTAAATGATCGTCTGGTAGTGCTGGATAGCATAAAAATGCAATAATATTCCAATAAATAAAGTTTGCTTCCATGATACTTGTAAACTTCAAAGAATTCAAATGTTGATTGCAGAAGTGGAGACGACAATGATGACGATAAAAAGTCAGATTATTAACTACAGTATACTGGTAGTGTACAATCATGTTAAAGAGCTATTTTTCATGCACTTCAATCAAGGATTTATTTAGAAGGATACTATTAGGAAATTTGCATCTCCTGACAAAATGTTGATAAAATAGCACACAAAGGATTAATAATTTGGCAAATTAATCATACATAATTCACAGGCAATTGATTTCTTGTATTTAAATTTAAGTTGTATGTAATTTTAGATGTTTTCAAATGTTTCAATCGCGAAAAATGATCTTGAATTAAAGATATTGAGGTTTCAAGTAAAATTTCTCGTAATTTGTTATTTTAGGTGCAGAATACAGATTTAGTAATCAGGAGTACTTTAACAATTGTTAATACAAATTTCTGGGAAAGGTATTGTTCTGATGAGAATTTCATTCTACAATGTAAGAATTTTGTTTTGTGTTCCTGGGATGAATGGAAGTTAAGATAATTGAAAACGAGATATTACGAGATTTGCGTGAATATGTGAGTATAACATAAGTTTCAACTCCAGTTTTTTTGTCACCTTGCTGTATGTACTTGTGCTTTGCAGAAGTAGCCAGAAAATTCCATTGAGCGAAAAATGAGGATATGAACTATAAGGGCTTACATCAGTTGAAAGCAAATATGTTTTCCTAAAACAATTTTACTCTGACCTGTAGAAGATAATTGTAAGAAAATAGATGTTAGAAACAAAACATTACATCTATAGGGCTTTACATTTCTTATAAAGGCTATTGGTCCTCACTTTCTAACATTTTTTAATTGAATACTTAAATCAAAGAAATAAGGTCAAATCTTACTCATCTTGACCAAATGTTCACTCATCAAGGTGAGTGGACGAATGCAATTTTTCAGCCCTGATCTATATATACTCAACATAATTTCAAAGCAAAGAATCTGCCCAAAAGTGTTTATATCAAGAGATTTTCATTTTGCAAATTTTGAGCATGAACATTGACATTTTAAAAGCTGCTAAACCTTCTTAGCAATAATATAATACTATGTAGCAATTATAGCAAACTTTGAAGTACTGTACTTTACAGTTATATAATTTTGTTTTTATTGTTTACTTCCAGGTATTTTCTGTAAAAATTACAAGCATCAAAAGCATTGGGTCTTGGCGGCCAGCAAGTTCTGGACTGTGCACTTCAATTTCCTAACAATCAGTGTGTCCCGTACATTATAGAATGGAAGAAAGATGGGTTAGACGGACCTGTGTGTATACAACACAATGGGTTCCCGTCGAACATTCACCGTCAGTTTGCAGGACGTGTGCGTCTAGTTAATGTTATCTCTCTGGAAATAAGTCATATAAAAAAAACGGATGAGGGATGGTACAAGTGTAAAGTGATATGTTTGAATGGAATAGACGGTAGTAAAAAGTGTAATTCCAATGGAACTTGGATATATCTTAATGTATACAGTGAGTATTCAATCATATTTATTTTTCTTTAATTATACATTCTTCATTTTAAGACTTATTTTCATCATATAAACTTTTTCTGCTTGTTCCCAGTAATATATATTTACACATACCAGACATATACATTTATTCTATGCAGTACATAGTTTTATAATGTATACACATATATAAATTATATATATATATATAATTATATTGTTTCTCGTATACTGGATAATAACCTGTGCCAGTGGACTGGTGTGACATATTTCTTTCTTTCATACTGGATAACAACATCAGCATTTACTGGTGTTAGATTATTCTTATATCACCCAAGGGTTGAGATAAAATTATAGCGCTGTGATGGAATAATCTATAACATGATGTATAAAATATATGACGTAAATGATATTATTTGACGTCTTAAAAGGGATCATGGCAAATATATAATGATAGATAAGGTTAAAACAATTATTCAATGTGTTTGGTATGCATGAAAAAATTAATTCATGGCCTTTTCGGTTTGGATAGACAATTTAATCATTTAGGTTAACTTGGCAGAGCCTCATTTCTGCCATAACATTTATCCCTCAAGATGAAGTTTCTACCCAAACATCAAACCCATGTACAATTCTTATTATCCCACCCTAGGGTAAAGATTGAATTATTGGTTAAACTTGATTATGATAAATAAAATGTATATAATTGTTCAATGTGTTTGATGTGCAAGAAAAAACAGGAATCATTCATGGCTTTTTTTCAGTTTGGATTGAACATTCTGTCCTTTTGGATTAGTTTGCCTTTAAACAGAATTTTCTATCTGAGTGTCAAAGTCATGAAAGATGCCCATCATCTCTGAAAAATAACTGCCTTTCTTAGTATTCACTTTGAAGCAACTCTTTAATTCTGGAAACAAAACATTTTTTTAGGCTCTACTGGCCAAAGGCGATGGTGTGTTGTCCATTGTCTGTGGTCTGTGGTCTGTTAGCAGCACTTTCTCTGAGACCACTAGGCCAATTAAACTGAAACTTTACATGGGTGTTTCTGTTGCATAGGAGAGACTATACAGATTTGATTTTTTTCGATCTGAAATTCAAGATGGCCAGCATAACTAAAAATATTCCAAAACTTAAAAAAATCTTCTTCTCAAGAACAGTCTAACAGATTTTCAAAATGTTCATGTAGTAATGATGGCCAACTACAGTCAAACCTATGTAAGCAGTCACCTCTATTAAGCAACCACCTGTCTTAAGCAGTCATACTTTCTATTTCCCATTTCTATGTTGTCAGAGTAAATTAACCTGTATTAAGAAAAAAAAAACTGTCTTAAAAGGCCACTTTTGCTCCTTCCCTTGACTGGCTGCTTAAGACATGTTTGACTGTATAGTTTTGTTAGATTTGTTCAAATGGTGTCCCTAGGGTTAAAAATGACCCGCCCTGAGGGTTCAATTAGGGGACACATATTATATATATATATATTTTTTTTTTTTAAATGGAAATGATTTTGCCTATATCTTCACAGAAGCATTGTTTGGTGAAGAAGGTTCAGATTTGTAAAAATTACTGAGTTCCACTGTCTTAAGGGGTCAAGAGGGGCCCCAAAAGGGTAAAAATTGGGAATTACTAAAATCGTTTTCTTGAGAACCTGTATGTCAGATTTGCACATATTTGATATAAATTATCTCTATGTGTAGGGGGCTTGATTGCAGATAAGAATTTAAGGGCTAAATTTATAGGGGCCCTGTAAGGGGACTTAGAATTTTACAAAGGGATAACTATGGGATAATACAAAATTCTCTTTTTCTTTCATCTATTCTGAAACCACTTGGCCAATTAAACTGAAACTTCACATGGATGTTTCTATTGCATAGGAGACTATAAAGAAGAATTTTTTTTTCGATCTGAAATTCTAGATGGCCGCCATTACTAAAAATAGTCCAAAACTTAAAAAATGTTCTTCTCATGAACTGCCCAACAGATTTTCAAAATGTTTATGTAGTAATGATGACTGACTATAGTTTTGTTAGATTTGTTTACATGGTATTCCTAGGGCTAAAAATGACCCCACCCTGATGTTTCTATTGCATAGGAGAATTTAAAAAAGTGCTATGGCAACTATGAGTCAATAGAGCGTCCTCAGGCCCTTTTGGGCCTCTTGTTTCTAATCCTGTTACAAAATCATTACTTTTGTCCATTCTTCTACAGTAAAGTAAAATTCTATTGTTAGGTTTTCATTGGAGATTTAAACTTAACACCATTGTATGTGCTGATGAGAATATCTAGATTCTGTTATTCAGGGAGTGTATTTTTGGTATGTTGGCCAGAACCATGCAAAGGGAGGTTAAACATTTATTACTTCAAACTAAATCTATTGTTGTGCTTCAAATAATAAACATTGCTTTGAAATTATAAACTCAAAATAGACAATAGATCCCTGCTATGAAGCATTAAAACACAGCAATGGATACTCTGATTGGTAAACAAAATGTAGTTTTCAATCTGGTACCCACTAGTCATACTTATTTCTACAGTAGTTCTGCTGGTACCCACTGGTCATACTTGTTTCTACTGTAGTTCTCAGTCTGATTCCCAAAGGTCAGACTTGTTTCTACAGTAGTTCTCAGTCTGCTTTCCAGTTTCTACAGTAGTTCTCAGTCTTGTTTCCAGTTTCTACAATAGTTCTCAGTCTGGTACCCACTGGTCAGACCTGTTTCTACAGTAGTTATCACTCTGGTTCCCAGTTTCTACAGTAGTTCTCAGTCTTGTTCCCAGTTTCTACAATAGTTCCCAGTCTGGTACCCACTGGTCAGACTTGTTTCTATAGTAGTTCTCAGTCTGGTTCCCAGTTTCTACAGTAGTTTTCAGTCTTGTACCCACTGGTCAGACCTGTTTCTACTGTAGTTCTATTTCTGGCACCTACTGGTCATACTTGTTTCTACATTAGTTCTCTTTCTTGTTTCCAGTTTCTACAGTAGTTCTCAGTCTTATTCCCAGTTTCTACAGTAGTTCTGTCTTGTTCCCAGTTTCTACAATAGTTCTCAGTCTGGTACCCACTGGACATACTTGTTTCTACAGTAGTTCTCAGTCTGGTACCCACTGGTCATACTTGTTTCTACAATAGTTCTCAGTCTGGTACCCACTGGTCATACTTTGGTATTACAGTAGTTCTAAGTCTGGTACCGACTGGTCAGACCTGTTTCTACAGTAGTTCTCAGTCTGGTACCCACAGGTCAGACCAGTTTCTGCAGTAATTCTCAGTCTGGTTCCCACTAGCAATACTTTTTTCTGCAGTAGTTCTTAGTCTGGTACCCACTGGTCAGACCTGTTTCTACAGTAGTTTTCAGTCTGGTACCAACTGGTCAGACCTGTTTCTGCAGTAGTTCTCAGTCTGGTTCCCACTGGCCATACTTGTTTCTGCAGTAGTTCTCAGTCTGGTTCCCACTCGCCATACTTGTTTCTGCAGTAGTTCTCAGTCTGGTACCCACTGGCCATACTTGTTTCTACAATAGTTCTCAGTCTGGTTCCCAGAAGCCATACTTGTTGTTACAGTAGTCCTCAGTCTGGTTCCCACTGGCCATACTTGTTTCTACTGTGTAACAGTAGTTCTCAGTCAGTCTGGTACCCACTGGCCATACTTGTTTCTGCAGTAGTTCTAGGTCTGGAACTCACTGGCCATACTTGTTTCTGCAGTAGTTCTCAGTCTGGTTCCCACTGGCCAAAATTGTTTCTGCAGTAGTTCTTAGTCTGGTTCCCACTGGCCATACTTGTTTCTACAGTAGTTCTCAGTCTGGTTCCCACTGGCCATAATTGTTTCTGCAGTAGCTCTGGTTCCCACTGGCCATACTTGTTTCTACAGTAGTTTTCAGTCTGGTTCCCAATGGCCATACTTGTTTCTACAGTAGTTCTTAGTTTGGTACCTACTGGTCATACTTGTTTCTGCAGTAGTTCTCAGTCTGGTTCCCACTGGCCATACTTGTTTCTTCAGTAGTTCTCAGTATGGTTCGCACTGGCCATACTTGTTTCTACAGTAGTTCTCAGTCTGGTTTCCACTGGCCATACTTGTTTCTGCAGTAGTTCTTAGTCTGGTACCCACTGGCCATACTTGTTTCTGTAGTAGTTCTCAGTCTGGTTCCCACTGGCCTTACTTGTTTCTACAGTAGTTCTCAGTCTGGTTAGCACTGGTCATACTTGTTTCTTCAGTAGTTCTCAGTCTGGTCCCCACTGGTTAGACTTGTTTCTGCAGTAGTCTCAGTTTGGTTCCCAGTTTCTACAGTAGAGTACCAGCTTAGCTTGTTAAGTGTCTACATAAACCAAAAATTATATCGCGTCTGCTATCACTCATTTTGTAAATGACCAGGTACCTCCACGGTTTTAACTGGATATTGTAATATGGCAGCTTCATTTGTTCTACAATAAAAAAAATGTAGATCGATTCAGTTAGACAGTTACATCATATTGCTGAAGTGACCATCTCCCATAGCTCATTTCTTAAAGGACCAAATTACCATTGGGGAGGGACTTATTGGTAGAGAAAATATTTCGACCAATAAAAGTAGAGAAGAACATTTATTTAAACTTATTGCATAATGAGGATCCTGTCTGTAGAGCGTAATTTATGTAGAGATGATAGAATGGTTGTAGGTGTTATTTTGTGTGTAATTTTTGTGTGTTTTTTTTTTAATTATTGATAAACAGAAGCAACAATCAACAATATTTAGTTCTTCAACTTATATAAAAGTAACTTTATTGATGGTAAATCATGAGGGATCAATTTACTTTAGCAGGGTCATTTTACTAGATAGTAATTTGACTCCAGGGTCATTTCACAGAGGGGTCAAAATAATATACAACACCAACTTTGACCATCAACTAGATCCATTTGCATTTTTTTAAATGTCTCAAATATATGATTATAAATACAGGTATAGGTTGATTATATATATACAGCACCGCAGTATATCAGCAGATAGAGTGTTGGCAGCTCACGGGTTGTGGGTTAGATCCCCGGCTCAATCTGTCAAACACTCCAAACCAACACTCAGTACTGGTTCTACTCAGGAAGTGGACTCCAGAGAGCTACATATAAGCTCTCAGATTACTTCACAATTGAGTGAAAACAAATTAATATAAACTAATTTATACAGTTGGTATTTATCTTCAGACTCACACCCCACCCTCCGTTATAACGCGGTAAGTGGGTGCCAAAGGACTATGTCACGTGGCATTATGGGAAAAACAATAGAATAGAATATATTTTATTTTTTCTCATACCTGTAGATATAAAACCATGTAAGATGTGAAATTAAATATGAAGTAACATCATCATTCTCTGGAAATCAATTGAAATGCCTTTATAATTTTTTTTAAATATATTAAATCATGTTACTTATCGCAAAATGCCTACACTATTTAACTTTTCCATTCTATTTTTATCTCTCATATGCCTCATTTTAAGTTTCTTTCCACATCTTTGTGCATGCTTACGTATGTGCTTACAACATCGTCATGAAAATATCACATTTTAGATGAAGTCACCAAGTGTTATAATGCGATTTTTAACAAGTCTGGGCGATAATAGCAATTTTAAATTTGAGAACCATTGAACAAAACATGTCATAACGGATTTTAGGTTATAATTCAGACCGCAACCAAATATATGATCATAGAAATCTGGTATATATAATGTATATAGGTGTGAGTTGGACAGTAGTGGATGAAGTTATTTATGAGAGAAAGGCATCATCATGTTATTTGCTTTATTACTCTCCAAGGACTTGGCATTCTGAATGACTGCAGCTCCTAAACCTAATATGTGTAACTACTGCTTAAGACATAGCTTCTGAATGTCAAACATTGTCATAAACATAACCCAGATACATAGTCTCCACCCTTATCTGTTGTAAAAACTCCACGCAGCATAAACTGTATCACTCAAATATATCTCATAGTCTTTTCAGTTTACATATATTTTGCCGCCAACGCAACATAAAGAAAAGTCAGTATAACTGTATATCAAAAACAATATTTAACAAAGCCTAACATTTAAGAAAAAATCTGACTTGAAATTCTAATAAACAAACTGAAAAAATTGTGAAAAGTCATGACACAAAGTTGTTTCAGTATCTGAAATTGTTAATATTCTTTTTATTTTTCAATGTAAAAAATATGATTAAATGTTTTGCAAACTAGACATTGATTGTTCCTCGACAATAAGTTATAATATATTATAGGACTTTCTTGTTGAACCTCAAAGAAAAAAAATAATGTGGTGGATTTTTTTCATTTCAGTGCAGTGCAAGCTCTGATGGTAACACTTTCAACAGTAAACACCCCTACCCAGGAAAACCAACAAGTTTGTCATCTGTAACAGGGGTAACACTATTGTCATCCTTAATATGCAAGGACAGGTGAGTGCTCTCCCTTACTTCTTATTTTTGAAGGAAAAATCAGAATGGTCTCCTTTAGTTCTTATTATAATAGACACAGACAGACTTGGACCAGGAATCCGGGGGTCGAAAGTAGTTCCATGTGAGTGTGAATATACACTTCTCTATTGCTATGTTGACTTGTATAGAGAGTATATTTTCCCAGAGAATGGTGCAAAATTGAGTGGACTCTTAGCTATAATGGGCAGATGGGATTATTTCTTAGGTGGCAAGATTTTTTATGTGAAATAGTGACACCTAGTTTCACTTTGAGAAAATTAGTAAAATTGGAAGCAGTTGATGCCCATATTCCAATGTTTTTCTGGAAATTCTCATGGAGTTTGGAGTACAACTGTAAGTGTGACAGTCTATAGAGCTAATATTACAGTCTGTGTGAAATTAATGGTGGGACAGCTTCTATATGGAGACAGCTGTTTAAGTTGTGAATAAGCAGTAAGGTTTATATTCTTTCTTGGGCCATGAGTGCAGTTGAAGCTGGACCACCATTAATTTCACATAGACCGTAATTTAAGCACACTAGACTGTCACACTTACAGTTGTACTCCAAACTCATTGAGAATTTCCAGAATTCATATTCAATTCAAGCAGAACACAAAAAAACAGTTAAAAACATGGGCATTAACTGCTTCCAATTTCACAATTTTGCTCAAAGAAATAGTCCCATCTGTGTGTTATAGCTACCAGTCCACTCAATTTTGCACCATTCTCTGGGAAAATATATTCCCTTCACAAATTCACATTGCAATAGTACCTGTCAAGTGCATTTTCACACTCACACCATCTTGAATGACCACTGTCAATTTTCTATGGAACTACTTTCGGGTACTACCATTTTGACCCCCTGGTTCCTGGTCTAAGTCCTATATGAAACTGTTCCATTAATTCTGACTTTTAAAAACATATGGCTGTGCTCTCCTACCTTAGGGTTAGTGGTAAGAGTAGATTCCATGGCTGTATCTCAAAAACTGTCCTTCACATTCACGTGCCAGTTGAACCTATGATATTGCGTCAAATTCAGGGGAAAATCCAAAGATCTGGCAATCCGCACAACCTGAAAACAGTAATACAACTATTTAAGGCTAGATAAAATACCACTACCTGCATATATTTATCCGTATACATTTACTCTGTCTGAAAATTATAAAATTAAGGAATGCCAAATGAAGATATAAAAAAAATATTTTTTTTAGATGACTGTATAGAAATTGGCGCCATTTTTCAGAGATTTCTAAAGAAAACAAATTCCCAGAAGAAAATCTGGATTTGAAAATTGTCAAACTAATATGCACAAAAATTTCCCATATATTACTAATGTAACCATGGTAAAACATCTTGAAAAAAAAATAAGATTTTTTTTTTACAGCCTTTCAACTTTTTGTATGGTATTTTGACAAATTGACCAAAACAGCCAAATTCTGGAACAATTCAGAAATTCTAAAAATTTAATAACTTTTTTATTCATGATTCAAATTTGATGAAACTTGCTAGGTACTAAGTGTATATTATTTGTAATCTGAAAGTGAAACTAGTTTCTCTGTCATACAAGTAAGAGAAAATTTATAAAAAAAATTAGATGTTGGCTACTGACCAAAACATTGAAATTCTGTCTAAATCTCTACATTTATTTTACATAATTATTTTTTTACTCTAAATAAAATGTTTATTTTACTATTTATTTATTGTTCTAATGTTATTAAATCATTTTGAATAAAATAAGTTCAACAGAAAGAAGCAGGCTTCCATTCCAGGCAAGTTGCATATTAAACATCAAAGAAGGCATCCTGCTGTGCTAAACAACAGAGGTCTGAAAACAGAAGCCAAAACAGGTAACCAGATTGCCAAAACAGGTAACCAGATGCTCATGTCCACTCCTCCCATGTTTATATTCTGCTATATAAGGCACTGTAGAAACTGGGATATTACTATTCCAACATGAAAGGTGAAAGAAAGAGGAAACATGCTATGTTCAAGAAAAACTGCACACCTTATAATAAGGGCCTCGTTAGATTATCATCAGCATCATCATCCAACAGTAGCGACAACATGGCAGCTGAAAGGTCGATAAGGCAGTCTACTACTTCACTTTCACTCTGCAGTCAGACGTTACCATCTACCAGTCAAGAAGCTGATGTGCTAGTCTTGCGTCACAGGCCTGAAACAGTCAACAAAACACAGGACATCAACCGAGAGGCAGAACATGATGGCAATGGAATCATAGACAATGACAAAATGATGGAGGCATTCAACAACTGTACTCAGAGTCATCAGGAATCTGCAACCTGTACAAAACCTCATTTTGCTATCCACAGCAATGAAAAGCAGGGCCTGGCTTGGAAATACACATTCAGATGTGTAAATTGTACCTACAAATCAAAGAAATACAAGTTCTTCAAGGAAATAGTGACCCGCCTGCCTGGTCCAAATGCTGCTGCGATAAATGTATCAATCCAAGCTGGACTTCAAGACACACCAATTGGCGTCACACGGTCTCGTCTTCTTATTGCATCAATGGACATTCCACCACCAACTAAGAATGCAATGCAAAAGACAGCTAATAAGGTGGCACGAGAAACAGTCAAAGTGACAAAGTTAGATATGGAGGAGAAGTTACAACTGCTTCAAACAACTCTGTCTGATCTCGGTCTAAGCAGGAGAAATCCACTGTTCGTTTGATGGTCGATACAACTCGCTTACAATTGTAAGCTGTACGAAACCTGGCCACAACTCATCCCAGGCAATCGGTGTGTTTGCTGAGTCTATGACGGAAAATCATTTCATACTGGATTATGAAATCGAAAACAAACTGTGCTATGTTGGTGCGCATTTACGATCAAAGGGCTATGATGTGAATTGCCCAGGACACGCAGACTGCACAGTGACCTTGCCGAATGTAGCTCCACATTCAGAGTATGAGATGGCAAAATCAATAGCTACCAGACTTGGGCAAAAAGGAGTGAAAGTAAGCATACTAACAACAGACCAGGACGCCCAAGCTCAAAAAGGTTTTCAAGAAATTTATGAAACCATGTTTCCAGGTCACAAAATCCTGCAGCAAGCTGATCCAGCAGACATAGGAAGGTCACAAGTGCGAAAATGTATTTCTGCAACATTTAGCAAAGACATGTTTGTTGGCTGCAGCACACGAGAAGCATCTAAAAAAGCTCAGACGATATTTGCACTGGATGTAAAATCAAGATGCAGTTTGATTGTGAAGAAAGTGCTAGAGTTATACTGTGGTGACTTACCTTCCATGATCAAAGCTGTGACGAAAGCGTTGAACTCCACAATACAGTGCTATGATGGTGACTGCACAACGTGTCGAAGAAACTCTTTCGTATGTGGGGGAGGCCAAAAGTCGTGCTGGTTCGAACGTTCTGCATTCTTGGCTCCACACAAGATAACTCATTGAGAATGGCTGAAAGTGATAAAGAACTGTTAGAAGATATACTCAAAATACGCTTATGTGAGAAAGCAATAGAAAGCACACAGTTTAATTATAACACACAATCAGTGGAGTCATTTAATGCTACACTATCAAAAAGTGCTCCTAAGAATGTGAACTTCTCCCGTAACTATGGTGGAAGATGTGCATCAGCTGTTCTCCGGCACAATAATGGACAAGCTACTGCTTTAATTAAAAAATTGGAGTACATGGGTATTTATCTGTCAAAGAGAACAGGACAGGCTGTTTCAAAAATTGGTGCGGATATGAGAAGTCATCGAAAGTACAGGAAAGACAAGCAGTACAACAGACGTATAATTTTGCGTCGTGGTGAAATGGAGTCTCGCCATCGGTGGTATAGACGTCTCAAAAACAATAGACAATCGGATTACCTAAAAAAAAGGAGTGACCATAACTACCAGACACCTGAATAAAATGCTAGAACTGTGATAAATAGAGAGAGAAAATAATAAATTCTAATGATAAAATGTATATAGAACAGAACAGAACAGAACAGAACAGAATAGAATAGAATAGTATAGAATATGTTTATATTTATATGTGAGTGAGTGAGTGAGTGAGTGAGTGAGTGAGTGAGTGAGTGTGTGTATGTGTGACCATTGTATTATATTGTTTTGATAATTATATTGTGCATTGCATACAAGAAAACATGAACAAATTAAAAATTAAACTTTACCTACCTGTGTTCTTCTCATTAAACCTTCCAGAAACAGTAGCTAAATAGACTTCACCTGAATTAAACTAAATCACACTAAGCATGTTCCACTATGTGGACACTAACCTACACTACACAGCTATACCATGCTAATTGATATGTAAAAATAATTGCAACAAACCATTAAAACTTGAGCTCCACAAGACAGGCCTTGAACTGCCCATGTCCACGGCACGATCCAGCAGACACACACGACTCCCTCTCATTGTTTGTTCCTAGTGGCTCATGGGAAAGGTGGTCCTGATTTATGCACAATTTATTGTGACATAAATGGCTGACACACCAACCCTTTGGTCCCAGTTCCATGCTGTTGATCTTCAAGCACATGGCAAGCCTGTGTACTAAATATGGACTGCTATGCCTGCACCAATCTGGCCCGAGCCATCGACACTGTCCATATCCATTGTGGGTTTGACCACTAGTCCAAATTACACACACACCATTCTCACCTAAAACACTGCGCTTCTCCAGGTTTGTTGTTATGTACTGTTTGTAAGCTGCATTCATGTTGCTGAGGCTGACAAATAGTCTCTAACCAAAAAATAGCCTCAAAACTGCATTCATGGCCCGAGAAAACACATAAACTTACCTCTTATTTGCAACTGCATCATTTAATAATCGTTATTAACTGCCAATCAACACATGTATATGTGACTTATTTAAAAATAATAATTATATCAACCTACCTGCAGAAAATATTACCAAAAATTCCAACGCACCGTTCACAACATCCATCTCCATACAGAAGCTGGTCCACCATAAATTTCACATAGACCGTAATATAAGCACACTAGACTGTCACACTTACAGTTGTACTCCAAACTCATTGAGAATATCCAGAATTCATATTCAATTCAAGCAGAACACAAAAAACAGTTAAAAACATGGGCATTAACTGCTTCCAATTTCACAATTTTGCTCAAAGCGAAAGTAGGTGTCCCTATTTCACATACAGAGGTCAAATCAGCCAAATTATGCAAAGTTCTTACCGTCTAAGAAATAGTCGCATCTGTGTGTTATAGCTACCAGTCCACTCAATTTTGCACCATTCTCTGGGAAAATATATTCCCTTCACAAATTCACATTGCAATAGTACCTGTCAAGTGCATTTTCACACTCAAACCATCTTGAATGACCACTGTCAATTTTCTATGGAACTACCATTTTGACCCCCTGGTTCCTGGTCTAAGTCCAGTTTGGAGATTATTTCTCGGACTCAACAACATGGAAGAGCTTTACAAGTTATACATTATATAAGAAACCTAAAGTAACAAAGTGTTGTAGCTGAGAATGATGTATGTGTTCTTTGGACCAGTGTTCTAACAAAGAATGATTATGTTTGAAGGTGTTGATGGCTTGGACAAAATTGGCGAAGATGCAGCCCATATTTAGTGCACAGGCTTGTCATGTGTTTGTAAAACAGCATCATGGAGCTGCGGCATATGACCTTAATCTGCATATCACCAATGATGAGACTCCATTTCACCATGCAACAAAAGTCTACGTCTCCGGATGACAAAATGAGGTTTTGGACATGTTGCAGTTGTTAAATGCCTCCATCATTTTGTCATTGTGTATGATTTGATTGCCATTATGCTCTACCTCTCAATCACTGTTCTGTGTTTCGTTGCAGGCTGGTGACGTAAGAGTAACACATCAGCTTCTTGACTGGTAGATGCGGACATCTGACTGCAGAGTGAAGAACTAGACTGCTTTATCAACGTTTTAGGTGCTATGCTGTTACTGCCACTGCTGTCACTACGGTCAGATGATGATAATTTTACAAGGCCTTTATTATAAGGTATGCAGTTTTCTTGAACATAGCATGTTTTGCTTTTTCTTTGGCCTTTTATGGTGGAATGATATTGTCCGAGTTATATAACAGAATATGAATATGTGATGAGTGGACATAAGAACAATAAATGAATAGTACAATATACATTATATTTACATTTGATGAGTGACAATATACATTATATTTACATGTGATTAGTGGACAATATACATTATATTTACATGTATTGAGAGGACAATATACATTATATTTACATGTGATGAGTGGACAATATACATTATATTTACATGTGATGAGTGGACAATATAAATTATATTTACATGTGATGAGTGACAATATACATCATATTTACATGTGATGATTGGACAATATACATTATATTTACATGTGATGAGTTTAAATGTGATGAATGACAATATACATTGTATTTACATGTGATAAGTGGACAATATACATTATATTTACATGTGATGAGTGGACAATATACATTATATTTACATGTGATGAGTGGACAATATACATTATATTTACATGTGATGAGTGACAATGTGATGAGTGGACAATATACATTATATTTACATGTGATGAGTGACAATATACATTACATTTCCATGTGATGAGTGACAATATACATTACATTTACATGTGATGAGTGACAATATACATTATATTTACATGTGATGAGTGACAATATACATCATATGTACATGTGATGAGTGGAAAATAAACATCATATTTACATGTGATAAGTGACAATATATATTATATTTCCATGTGATGAGTGACAATATACATCATATGTACATGTGATGGGTGGACAATATACATCATATTTACATGTGATAAGTGACAATATATATTATATTTCCATGTGATGAGTGACATATTACATTATATTTACATGTGATGAGTGGACAATATACATTATATTTACATGTGATAAGTGACAATATATATTATATTTCCATGTGATGAGTGACATATTACATTATATTTACATGTGATGAGTGGACAATATACATTATATTTACATGTGATGAGTGACAATATACATTATATTTCCATGTGATGAGTGACAATATATATTATATTTACATGTGATGAGTGACAATATACATTATATTTCCATCTGATGAGTGACAATATACATTATATTTACATGTGATGAGTGGACAATAAACATTATATTTACATGTGATGAGTGACAATATACATTATATCAACATGTGATGAGTGGACAATATACATTATATGTACATGTGATGAGTGACAATATACATTATATTTACATGTGATGAGTGGACAATATACATTATATTTACATGTGATGAGTGGACAATATACATTACATTTCCATGTGATGAGTGACAATATACATTATATTTACATGTGATGAGTGAACAATATACATTATATTTACATGTGATGAGTATATGTTATGAGTGGACATAAGAACAATAAATAAATAGTAAAATATACATTATATTAACATGTGATGAGTGGACAATATACATTATATTTACATGTGATGCGTGACAATATACATTATATTTACATGTGATGAGTGGACAATATACATTATATTTACATGTGATGAGTTTAAATGTGATGATTGACAATATACATTATATTAACACATGATAAGTGGACAATATACATTAATATTTACATGTGATGAGTGGACAATATACATTATATTTACATGTGATGAGTGACAATATACATTATATGTACATGTGATGAGTGACAATATACATTATATTTACATGTGATGAGTGGACAATATACATTATATTTACATGTGATGAGTGACAATATACATTATATGTACATGTGATGAGTGACAATATACATTACATTTACATGTGATGAGTGACAATATACATCATATGTACATGTGATGAGTGGACAATATACATCATAATTACATGTGATAAGTGACAATATATATTATATTTCCATGTGATGAGTGACAATATACATCATTTTTACATGTGATGAGTGGACAATATACATCATATTTACATGTGATAAGTGACAATATATATTATATTTCCATGTGATGAGTGACATATTACATTATATTTACATGTGATGAGTGGACAATATACATTATATTTACATGTGATGAGTGACAATATACATCATATTTACATGTGATGAGTACATGTGATGAGTGGACAATATACATTATATTTACATGTGATGAGTGGACATCAGAACAATAAATAAATAGTAAAATTTATATCATATTTACATCTGATGAGTGGACAATATACATTATATTTACATGTGATGAGTGACAATATACATTATATGTCCATGTGATGAGTAACAATATACATTATATTTACATGTGATGAGTGGACAATATACATTATATTTACATGTGATGAGTACATGTAATGAGTGGACATAAGAACAATAAATAAATAGTAAAATATACATTATATTTACATGTGATGAGTGGCAATATACATTATATTTACATGTGATGAGTGGACAATATACATTATATTTACATGTGATGAGTACATGTAATGAGTGGACAATATACATTATATTTACATGTGATGAGTGGACATCAGAACAATAAATAAATAGTAAAATTTATATTATATTTACATGTGATGAGTGGACATAAGAACAAAAAATAAATAGTACAATATGCATTATATTTACATGTGATGAGTGACAATATACATTGTATTTACATGTGATGAGTGGACAATATACATTATATTTCCATGTGATGAGTGACAATATACATTATATTTACCTGTGATGAGTGGACAATATACATTATATTTACATGTGATGAGTGGACAAGAACAATAAATAAATAGTAAAATATACATTATATTTAAAGTATAGAAAGAAATATGTAAAATAAGTGCAGAGATTTATGCAGAATCTCAATGTTTTTGTTTATTTTATATAGTTCCTCACACTTGTATGACAGAGAAACTAATTTTCTTTTCAGATTATAATTACTATTGACTAAGGGTAGTTCCAGAATTAAATGTGGAGTACCCACAGGCGGCATCCGAAGTATTTATTGATGGGTGGTTGGGTCTGCTTTAAATGTAAATGTATAGGTGCTTGGGTCCGTAGAAAATGCCAATTCATACATGGTGGGGGTCAGTGAAAAACAGGAATTATTTAATTGTGGGGTCGAAGTGTTCATAGGGGCTATTTTTTAATTGTGGATAATCAATTTTGAACTGCGGATCTCAACTCCCATGATCAAAAATATAGTGCCGATCACTGTGCAGATAGACATCGAGCAACAACCTCCTTTGCAGAGTTATTGTTCGTTACACATGTAACTCATTAGAGAGTGATCGAGCGAGGGGAGATAACCCAAACTACACATGACAAACATGGCAGCCGGCACATTGCAGGCCTCGACATCGTTACCGAAAACCCAGAATGGTGGACAATAACTAACGACTCAGACATGTGAACACTCCCGCAATGTCCCGGAATCAAAGAGAAAACTTGCAACTCCCAGACGGGAGTCAAAATCTCCCGCAATCACAGTATCCTGTGTATTATATTTTCACTCCAGTGCAATTTGCAGTAAAATCAAACTAATTGACACTGCTAATGTCAATCATTGTCCTAAAAATGACCAAGATACATAAGCTCCAACTTTATCAGTTGTAAGCCAATCAGATTGCAGATAATATCAGAAAGTTTCAACGTGATTACAAACAAGAGGTATTACAATCAAATGTGACACAGAACAACCAATTGGCATAAATTGCTTTAACCCAAATATAACTCATAGTCTTATCTGTTTTCATTAGTTTACCGCCAAAACAACGATAAAGAAAATCAATATATAAAACTGTATACCAAACACGTCCTAAACTTTAAGAAAAGTGCAACTTGAAATTCGAAACACAACTGTGCTACAAGACCAAAAATAAACAATCTGAAAAACTGTTGGGAAGAAATGACAAAAAATCATTTCTGAAATTGTTACAGTATTTATTCTTTCTACATTTCAAGGCAGTTATAATTATTTAATCATTTGCAAACTAGACATTGATTGTTCCTCCGCAATAAGTTATAATACAAGGAAATTCTTGTTGAATCTTCAATGAATCTATTCATCGCGAATCGTTAGCCATTTTTTGTATAAGGTATCGAGGTGGCATGCGCGACTTTCTAATCTCGGTTTAAACATCGGGCTATTTTCCTGTATTTGCTGTGGGTTTTTTTTATTGGTCAGGAATACTCCAGGATCAAAGTGGATATTTTCTATACAGCAAATATCTACATAAGCACTTGATAATAAACTTAGTTTCTACCCACCAACCCTTTTTTTTTGGCAAAATCACACTTGCATGGTTGGATTTTTACAAACAAAATAAAATAGAATGCTACTTTCACCACTTTCATATTCATTCAGAAAACTGTGGTATTAGAGTAGTTGTTTATATGCTTTAATGAAGAAAACAAAAAATTAAAATCATAATTCTATATCTAGTAGGTCCTCATTGTTCTCAGGAACAGTTCATTATGAACTGGTAACCCCAGTTACATCATCTGACAGTCATCATCCAGGCAGTCATGATACAACCAGGATGCAATGTTGAAACAACATTGAACTTAGAATTTTCATTGACCCCCACCACCCACCAGTTTGATAAAATACCAAACCCCACCACCCACCATTTTCAAATAAATTAAACACCCCATACCGCTGTCACCAATCAATAAAAAAAATTGAAAGAAATTAATTATATAAAATAGCAATATATGTACATGTTTCTATACTTAGTTTTCTTTATTACAAGATTATAACTAAAACTACAATAATATACAATAATAAAATACAATAAAGTCTGCTTGAGTGTTGTCAGTTTTGCTTATTTGTGTTTTAACAGCATTACAACTGTATTTATATCGGCCATAACAGTCATTCTGCTGTTTCCTGTAATTGCATTATGGGTAGTTTATTAAACTTTAGCAATAATGGTGAAAGAACAAAGACTGTAACTGCAAACTGCTCTGCTATCAACAATGATTTGTGTGTTTTTTCTGAAAGCTCAGCTTTATTCATATGACTTGTTTATTCCCTGCGGCGTCCATTGTTGGATTGATTGTATTCTAAGTGAAAGAAAATTATTTGTAGATGTAGATCAGGGTTATGAAGAGGTTTGTGTTATAAGAATGGTACAGTATAGTGGCGTTGTTTCTCGTTTTGTGTTATTAGAGTGGTACAGTATAGTGGTGTTGTTTCTCATCTTGATTCCCACACTTTTTCTCAGGCCCCGTTATCATGCTGATGCCGGAATCCACAAAATGAAACCGTGATAAACGCAGAACTGCGTTATAGAAATCACATGGTGCACTGCACTACACTATTTGTAGTGATGGGTATTGGTTGAAATTTCATAATCGATTATTGGTTGTACTTAATCAACTGATAATCAATAGATAATTGGTTGCCATCCCTTCATCGTAATGTATTAAATTATGTGTTACTTTTTGTGTAAAATTACATGCAATGGGTTATTCAGAGCATAATAATTATTACATTTGATAAAAATTAAAAAAAATAATTTAATGTGTGTTGACTCAACTTTTGAATAATAAGCCCAAAGATTCAATTGAATAGGATGACATACTTTTGTTTTGTATCCATTTTTTGTTGCATCACAACAGCCGACATACGCAAACTGCCAGTTCGTATTTTCTATTTCATAAGTAAAAAAATAATCAAATTATTTTTCATTTAAACTTACATTAGAACTTCATTGTCTCAAACACGGATGGTTGGAACACCATAATTATACAGCTCACACCTGTTATCAGGTCCCGGATGGTTGGAACACCATAATTATACAGCCCACACCTGTTATCAGGTCCCGGATGGTTGGAACACCATAATTATAAAGCTCACACCTGTTATCAGGTCCCAGATGGTTGGAACACCATAATTATACAGCTCACACCTGTTATCAGGTCCCGGATGGTTGGACCACCATAATTATACAGCTCGAACTTCTTATCAGGTCCCGGATGAATACCTATTTAGATGAATATACATCATACATGTACATGTATGGTATGATGTTGAACAATGCTTGGCTCGGACAACCCTTAACTCTAACTATTTGTCCAATCCTGTCTGGTTCAAGACATCAAGCTTCTACTGCATTTGTTATCAGAAATATGTTCTTTAAATTCAAATAGCGTGAATATAATAATGATCAAATTTGCGAAAAATGTAATAATAACTATGCAGTTTACCATTTTTGTTTGAGATACAAATATATTACCACAGAGCTAGCTTATTAAGTTCTTTCTATGAACAACAACTCTCTACATGTTTTGTCTTTGTTTGACTCCTGTCTCCATTTTTATGCATTTGACTACACAGAAAGAAACATAGTTTGTGATTAATCAAAATTATGAAATTGTAATTGAACGCTTGAAATAGCAGAGCAAACAATCAATTATAATTGATTATTGGCACATCACTACTATTTGGCAATACTATATCTGGTCAAAGTATCATAAACAAACCCACAGCAGTGTATGATAGATATGACAGGCCGTTGTTTGTCATTGTAAATCAATTTAAAGCGATGTTTTTTACAACATTAAGAAGTTGTTATCATGTCAGTCAGAATTATGAAGGTGTAATTGATGCACATTTATATGGTTACAGTTTGGAAAAATGTAACGAGCTGGCAAACACTTGGTGATTTTCAATCAATTATTATATTGCAAGTTTTTAATAAATCTGGTTGAAAATATTAATTTTAAATTTTTGAGTCATAGGAAAAATGCATTATAACAAGTTTCACATCGTATGGACCACATTATAACGGGACCCAAGTCTATATATTTTGTGTTAAGGCTTCTGTTTACCAATATGTTTCTTAAATATTTAAAAACTTTATCAATGAAATCATAAACCAGTCTAAAAGCATGATAACCTGGCTACTTTTCCTAGATTTAAGAGGTTAAGTATTGGAGTTTAAATTACGTTAGTGAAATAGAACCCTGGTTCAGTGATGTATGACTGAGTTATGACCTTTAGCATTTACAGAAATGTCATAACAACAACCCTGTCATGATAACAACCATGTTATGACTACACCCATGTCATGACATCAACCATGTTGTGACTACACCCATGTCATGACTACATCCCTATCATGACAACACCCATGTGATAACTACAACTTTGTCATGACAACAACCATGTTGTGACTATACCAATATCATGACCACACCCATGTCATGATAACAACCATGTCATAACTACAACTTTGCCATAATAACAACAACCATGTCATGATAACAACCATGTCATGACAACAACCATGTCATAAATACAACCATGTCATGACTACACCCATTTTATGACAACATCCATGTCATAACTACAACCATATCATGAAAACACCCTTGTCATTACAACAGCCATGTCACAACAACAGCCATGTCATGACTACAACTATGTCATGACAGCAGTCATGTCATAACTACAACCATTTCATGACAACAACCATGTCATGATAACAGCCATGTCATAGCTTCAACCATGTCATGACAACAACCATGTGGTGACTACACCCATGTCATGACAACAACCATGTCATAACAACAACCATGTCATGATGACAACCATGACATGACAACAACTATGTCAAAACAACAATCTTGTCATGACAACAACCATGTCATGACAACACCCATGTCATGACTACAACCATGTCATGACAACATGTATGTCATGACAACAACAATGTCATGACAATAACAATGTCATGACAACACCCATATCTTGACAACATTCATGTCATGACAACACCCATGTCATGACAACAACCATAAGAGATAAATTGGTTGTTAAAATGATGACATATAAATTCCCTCTCAGATGTGCTCTGCCTAGTGAAACCTGATTTGATTTGTAGATTTGTGCACTGAAAACAAAATGAAATATTAAGTGCTTAAACCACATGGCAACTGCTCCATCACACTGCCTTCCTTTTTAAAGAAGATATTTTTATCTTATTTGTTTAAATTTCAACATTGATTTGTAGCCTTACCGTTACAACTGCTATTGTCTGGGGATTTCACAGGAAATTTAAAGCCTCACAATTAAAAATCATGCTAGATTTAAGTTTGTCAGTGGCTGTTTTTTGAAACTCAGAAAATGATTAATGTGTACAATTCTGCATGTTTCTTTCTATTTCAGGCAAGCTATATAGGCTTTAAAATTCCCTTAAAGAGATGCCATAATTCTCAAAACATTATGATAAAAAATGGCTTAAAACGTTGGATTGTTGTGTTCAAGTTAGTTATTAAATGACCCAGATTAACAGTACTATAGATTCATGTCCAAATAAATGGAATTTACTATGTAAGATATGTTTGTGCGTGCCTTTGTCCATCCTTTCATTTTCTTGTATCATATTTAGTTTTGTCAAATGCTGACTAAACTTGGTTAGAAGGTTAATGGCCATTAACACTCAGATAAGTTCATGAATTGATTGAAAAATATTGGTTTTGCCTTAAAAACACTGCAGGACTTCTAGTTGTTTTATGACCGTGACCAGTTTTGTTGTGTATAATTTATTACTATCTTAGAGTAATGGCCGTTGATTGATTGAAAAGTTTTATTAGTTGCAACATAACCATTGCAGCACTTTCAATATTTATCCATTCAAGAATAAACGTTGTCAGAATGTTTATGAAGTTTAAAATTTGTCTGAGTTCTTGAACAAGCATTATTGAACCAGAAACAGTAAACATTATTGAACAAAACAGTAAACATAATTGAACCAGAAACAATAAACATTATTGAAACAGAGACAGTAAACATTATTGAACCGAAACAGTTAACATTATTGAACCAGAAACAGTAAGCACTATTGAACCACAAACAGTAAACATTATTGAACCAGAAACAGTCAACATTATTGAACCAGAAACAGTAAGGATTATTGAACCAGAAACAGTAAGATTTATTGAACCAGAACAGTAAACATTATTGAACCAGAAACAGTAATCATTATTGAACCAGAAACAGAAGCATTATTGAACCATAAACAGTTATCATTATTGAACCAGAAACAGTAAGGATAATGAACCAGAAACAGTAATGATAACTGAACCAGAAACAGTTATCATTATTGAACCAGAAACAGTAAGGATTATTGAACCAGAAACAGTAAACATTATTGAACCAGAAACAGTCAGGATTATTGAACCAGAAACAGAAAATATTATTGAACCATAAACAGTTATCCTTATTAAACCAGAAACAGGAAGGATTATTGAACCAGAAACAGAAAATATTATTGAACCAGAAACAGTAATCATTATTAAACCAGAAAAAGTAAACATTACTCAACCAGAAACAGTAAGGATTATTGAACCAAAAACAGTAATCATTATTGAATCATAAACAGTTATCCTTATTGAACCAGAAACAGTGATGATTTCTGAACCAAAAACAGTAAAGATTATTGAACCAGAAACAGTAAACATTATTGAACCAGAAACAGTTAACATCATTGAACCAGAAACAGTAAGCATTATTGAACCAGAAACAGTAAACATTATTGAACCAGAAACTGTAAGGATTATTGAACCAGAAACAATAAACATTATTGAACCAGAAACAGTTAGCATTATTGAACCAGAAACAAAAAAACATTATTGAACCAGAAACAGTAAGGATTATTGAACCAGAAACAGTAAACATTATTGAACCAAAAACAGTCAGGATTATTGAACCAGAAACAGAAAATACTATTAAACCATAAACAGTTATCGTCATTGAACCAGAAACAGTGAGGATTATTGAATCAGAAACAGCAAATATTATTGAACTAGAAACAGTTAGCATTTTTGAACCAGAAACAGTAAGCATTATTGAACCAGAAACAGTCAACATTATTGAACCAGAAACAGTAAACATTATTGAACCAGAAGCTGTTAGGTTTATTGAACTAGAAACAGTAAACATTATTAAACCAGAAACAGTAAACAGTATTGAACCAGAAACAGTAATGATTATTTAACCAGAAACAGAAAATATTATTGAACCAGAAACAGTAAGCATTATTGAACTAGAAACAGTTAGCATTATTGAACCAGAATTAGTAAGCATTATTGAACCAGAAACAGTAAACATTATTGAATCAGGAACAGTAAGGATTATTGAACCATTGTAAAAATGTTGATTTTTCTGTTGTAAACATCATAAGGTCTTCAACTTTCACCCAATTGTAACCAAACTTGTTCAGAATGTAAGTGAACATGAAATCTTTGACAAGGATTGTGGGTTCAATTCTCCGCCATGGCTATGTGTGTTGTCCTTGAGCAAGACATTTTCCCACATATTCACAGTAATGGTTCGACTAAGGAAGACTTTAAGCAGAATTTAAGTTGTAATAACTTGTTTCACAATCGCTGTAAAATAAATAAGTTTAAACTAAATCTTTGATCAGATATTTAACTGGTGAGATCAGACCTGATTGGACATAATTAACACAGTCTTGTTTGATTCCATTCAGTCTGGACTATTCTTGGTCGTGAAGATATTTTAGGGATAGAAAGGACAGCATTATCAGTGACATAGCTGACCCAAAAATAATGTGCAAGTCCACCAGGTTCTAGCAGGGTCTCGGGGCATACCCCAGCAGAAAAAAGACTTTCAAGATGCATTTCCTGCATTCTGAGGGCATTTCCAGGAGATATAATGATGCATTCACAAAAATATATGCAAGCCCGGGCGTGGTGGCTTTAAGGTAGCTACACCACTGACTATTGGGTTGCTTTTTCTTTAAAAAGAATTGGGTGATGATTTTATTCACAAACCACTTGGATACTTTTCACCAAAAAAACACAAACAATCCAAACATTAACATATCTAAGCTTTAAAAGGATCAAGCTGATACTACAGTTATAAATGTCTTTAAATAATGAGCCCGCGATTACGTGTGTATTAATTGTAATACAGGGCCTATGATTGTGTTCCATGCTTTAAATGAAGAAGGTGAAACAATACAAGAAACAATAGGCCCATAACGGACCAGGGGCCCACTTCACTAATGTTCATAACTCGTCCAATTTTTTAATACATTTGTATAAAATTTAAAAAATTTTAGTGTTTCACTTTCATCGTTTTACAAACTTTCACCAACCTTGTAAATAGTATTCTTTTTAAACTTACGAAATACTGCACAAATGAAACGTTCCTAGGTGTCACAAATCAATCATACGAAAATCTTAAAACTGATGATGGTTAATAAAACAGGCCCCTGGTCCTTTATGGGCCTATTGTTTCTTGTTCTGATCTCACTTCAGTGTAACGAGAATGTCCTGAGCTTTGTGACATGCACAGGGACTTTATGGAGATTAATTATTGGTTCAAGTGAACTATTATATATAATTTCATCTAGTGAATATTGAAGTTTCAAGATGGTCACAAGTGGTTCAGCCACGAGTTTGTTTGCAATTTCATTGATTATGATTGAAAATTAAATTTTTATTGATATTTCAATGAAATTTACTATCGTTGTTTTCATTTTATCGTCGAAAATATTGAAAAGATAACTTCAGTATTTGTAATTGAAATCAAATATAATCCACTGAGGAATCTTTATAATTCATCTAAAATAAAATAAATAAAAATCTTATTTCCAAACATAGGGCTTTGTCTGAACAGATGACATTTCTTTCTCTTTTCAAATATTTTCAACAGTTCAGGTTTGATTTTCTGCCACTTAGTTGTTTTGAAGAGTATTTTTTATGCAAATTCTTTGTTTTAAAATGAAAGGTATACATTATTTTACTTGCATTATTATGCAGAGGGTGCAATTCATTTCCTTGTGGAAACAGACAATGAATAATGGTGGTTTATCCAGGATGTTTGCTTAATTATTAGTTGCTAGTTCACACGTCGTGAGATAATGAATTAATTTATGAAGTAATAGGATTTTGGAGGCAGAATCACAAGCAAAGAGAAGATGAATGATTTTGTTCATCGTGTTTATTGAAGATTTTTCTTTCTTTCTATAAAACATTTGAATAAAAGAAGAAATCATTATTGAGCCAAATTGAAAAATAAATAGCTATGTCATTATTATTTTCATTCAAAAGTCAGGGAAGTAGATATATAAAACATAAGTCACTCATAATTTAATTGAAGAAGTTTTTATCACAGCTGAGTTTCATTCTTTTATCCAGAAATGTATGTAACTTAGCTAGAAATGGATGTAACTTAGCCAGGAATGGATGTAACTAAGTCAGAAATGGATGTGACTTAGCCAGGAATGGATGTAACTTATATACTAGTAAGAAATGGACGTAACTTAGCCTGGGGAATGGATGTAACTTAGTCAAGAATGGATGTAACTTAGCCAAGAGTGTATGTAACTTAGCCATAAATGGATGTAGCTTAGCTGTGTAGAAGGACAGTAGTTCTACTCGGATTCATTCTGAGACCTTCCTTCTCCAATAAAACTAGATACATGTATGCCATATATAACCTGAAATGAGATGAAAATGGTGTTAAACAACATTCAAAATAACATTGTACCACTGTAATTTGAGCGCACATAGACCATTGATCACAGTTTAGTTGTGACGTATTTAGGCGACAATATCGGGTACTTCTATTGAGTCTGGTGTGGTAATTCATATAGAACTACACTTCCTCGCTTGATGCTAACATTTAGAGGAGAGTTCTAGGTCTGGTCGGCCCAGTGTCTGTATAATGTGACTGGGTGGGGTATCATGCCATGTGACAGTGCTCGGAATACTGTCTCAAGTAGACACCATCGTGATATGACTGGAAATTGTTGAAAGTGATGCTTAACTGTGAAAGAGTAAAACATAAGTTTTATATAAAAAAAAGGTACTTATAGTGTCCTGTGGATACATTAAAAACAAAGTAATTTGTTAATTAACGAAACAAGTAATTTATTAATTAATGAGTCAAGTACTTTGATAATCAAAGGTGAAGTAAATGACTGTAAAACAATTAGTATCACTGTGAAGATTTGACAAGCTGAGTACACAGTATGATGTAACACCAGTGTGATAGAAGGTACCTTCTCATAAATTGGCAGAATTATAGTTTTATATGAAATCAGAAGCTTCAAGAATAGTGCAGTTATATAACATACATCTTGGAGAAAATATTCAAGTTTTTAGTCTGAGTGTGAGATGAGGCATTAATCATTTCAGGAAATGGTGAGCTAGAGAAGAAGTTTCCATCACACCAGCAATAATTTATAAGCAGTGAAAGCACTCTAAACACTTCCTTGCTCTATAATTCCATGTATAATGTAACTTTTAAAACTATAATGAGTAGCAGGCAACTGGAAAATGACACCTGTTTTAATGATGTAGCATAATGTAAGCCATTTTTCTGCAACATTTATCCACATTCTGGAAAGTAACTGATATATTCTGAGCGCACCAGTTTTAGCAGACCAAACACTTAACAGAACTCTGGTGAGTTTTATAACCCTAGAACCTAGAAAAAAATTCCCTGAGTGATGGCCGTAGATGAACATATGGGGTCATGTGACTGAGTGGTCTAATGTACCATCTCAGTATCACTTACCTCTCGCCACTAAGGTCAGAGGTTCAAATCCTGCATGGTCCAAAAACTTTATATGAGAAAGTTTGCCACTTACGTGTGGAAGGACGGTGGTTCTACTCAGTCTGAGGTCTTCCTCCACCAATAAAACTGGATACAAGTATGCCATATTAAACCTGAAATATGTTAAACTCCATTTAAAAAAAAGAGAAAAAAATGATCAACGTTCATGGCTGATCATCCCAGAGATGTCGGATATATTACCAACTGAACTAACTGGGCTCAGTAATAAAACGGAGACAAGGTATAGAGTTTTGCTCTTGTCCATCTGTTGTGGTGATGATGATGATCTTGACAATCTGAGTAAAACGTACTGAATCAGATATAGTTTATGTCTCCATAACACTTCTTTCAGTTTTCAAAACATTGCCGTCAAACAAATTACATAGCTGACCATGCTAGGTTTCAGAATGTTTGTGTGATTCTAAATTGTAGACAATATTGTCCCCTTTTCAGATTGGGTAACATTGTGCAGAATTGATACATCTAAAGGGATCATGTGACAAATATTAAGCAATAATAATTAACTACAGAGGTACAGTGATATTCATTTGGCCTTTCGTTCCACACCCCCCCCCCCCCCCACCCCTTTTCTTGTCTCAGAAAGAGCTTTGACATGATTGCAAGTTTTGCTGTTAATTTATCTGAAGCAAATTCAAAAGTGGAATTAAGCTGGAGTAGATATACTCACAAGATTTAATTGCAGAATTGCATGCCCTTTTTTACTATTAAAATGTATGCAGAGATCTTTGGAAGATGTTAACCACAATTGGAAAACTGTCTTGAAGATTTGCAGTGTTTAAGCTCACGTAACCAATCAGACAGAAGTTACAGTTTTCATTTGACTTCTGGAATAGAACCTATTAAATACAATCCTTTGTACCATGGATAATGTTTACTTCTTAGAAACATAATAATAGATAACTCCGGCAGTGGGCTTTTCAATAGGTAATCAGTCGTTCTAATTAAAGAGTGACAGAAAACCTTTATCCTTTGTCAATAAAAATTATGATAGCCTTAATTGACAGATCAGGCATTATTAATTATTATCTATTATATATGAAAAATAGCAACATTTAAAATTCCAACAATTCTAGTTTTAACAATATCCTAAGTTTACAACATGGTTTGGATAGCATTCTCCAAACTTAGGGTGCTGTTAAATTACATCTTGATTTAGATAAAGGATGACTGCCCAATGTTCACTCATTGACTGAAGACTTGGTTACAAGACTTTGAAAAATGCAAACCTTTACATTCAAATGTTAATCAATGTCCTCAACATTTACCGTTTCATTCTCCGTATGTGGGGTGGCCCGCCAAATGAGAAAATAATGATTTAATCAATAGGAATTCACACTTCATTTAATTTTCATTTGGTGAGCTGGTTGTCTAACACTTATTTATGGCAATGCCAGCCGGTAATTGGTAGTTAGTATGAATTATAACAAAACAGCATTACTTGCACGGGTAGGCTCCATGTGTGAAGATTGGGGTGTATCTTTAATCATTGATAATTGTAGAGAATTATTACAAAACGTGTACTTACGTGATTTGTAACTCATTATTGTGATTATAGAGGACATTTAATTATTAAGTTTAATTGATGATTGGTGTTTAATTGTTTTATGCTCCTTCTTGCATCTGTTGCTTGGAGGTGGGTGGGGGTCTTGTAGCAGGTTGGTTTTTATATCTGATTGTCCAAGTCACATCTGGATCTGAACAGGGGGTCAGAACCGGACCTGGTATTTCTGATATATAGCTCAATTTCCAAATTTTATAACCCTTTCTAAAATTGGTGTACCTCATGGCTAAAGTCCAGTAAAGCGACTATTATTGGCGTTTCTGAAGCAGTAAAATAATATTTGTAAAAACATTTAGATAGCTCGCATGAAGTGGGTTTATTTAGTTGTCTTGTTCAGTAGCTAGATTTACAAAGTAAAAGAAATACTATTCCATTTTCAAGGGTGTCTATCAATTTGCATTTTGTGTTCAGGGGCTTACTTTGGTTAAAATATAAAGATTTTCTCTTTATCTTTGGTTTTAAAGGCTAAAATGTGGTATTTATATGTTAAATCAAAAAAAGTTTAGAATTGAGATTTGAGTTTGTTTGACAACACCTTGAATTTGTGTGAGATTTCGTGTCCAGTCTGTAACTTTGTCTTGCATAGATTAATTTTAATGATACTTGCTACAAATGATCAACATAATGAGATGATGTGTCCCGAGTAAAACCCTTACCAGTACTTCAAAGGTCAAGGTCATAATTTGAGTTTGTTTGACAACACTTTGAATTTGTGTGAGATTTCGTGTCCAGCCTGTAACTTTGTCATGCATAGATGAATTTTAATGATACTTGCTACAAACGATCAACATAACATCATGGCATGTCGCGTGTAAGACCCACAACCATACCTCAAAGGTCAAGGTCACAATTTCAGTTTGTTTGACAACACTTTGAGTTTGTGTGAGATTTCGTGTCCGGTCTGTAACTTTGTCATGCATAGATTGGTTTTATAAATACTTGCTACAAATAATCAACATAACATGACAACATGTCGCGATAAAGACCCATACCTCAAAGGTCAAGGTCACACTTTGAGTTTGTTTGACAACACTTTCAGTCTGTTTGAGATTTCGTGTCTGGCCTGTAACTTTGTCATGCATAGAAAGATTTTGTTAATACTAGCTACAAATTACCAACATAACATGACAATGTGTCACGCATCACATCCAGAATCCCACTTCAAAGGTTAAGGTCACAATTTAACTTTGGTTGATGACACTTTCAGTCTGATTGGGATTTCGTGTCTCGTCTGAAACTTTGTCACCTATGCATAAATTTCAAAAACACTTGGCTCAATTCATCAGCATGACATTACAAAGTGTCACATGTAGGACCCACATGCATATCTCAAAGGTCAAGGTCACACTTTGAGTTTGTTTGACAACACTTTCAGTCTGTGTGAGATTTCTTGTCTGATCTATAACTTTGTCATCTATGGATATATTTTAAAAACACTTGGATCTGAGTTGATAAACATGACATAATTAAGTGTCACATGTAAGACCCAGAACCTTTCCTCAAAGGTCAAGATCACCATTTCAATTTGTTTGATATTGCGTGTCTGGTCTGTGACTTTGTCTTTAACTTGTTCAATTTATCAATATGACATGACGACGTGTCATAAGTAAAACTTAGACACGGTCACACTTTGAGTATGTATGACAACACTTTGAATTTGTTTGAGATTTCAAGTCTGTCCTTTAATTTTATCATACATGGATGGATTTCAAAAACACTTGGCTCAATTTATCAAATGATCAACAATTGACCTGTCACTTACATTTAAGGATTTTAAAATACATGTAGCTTGACACAAGTGATAAGCATGTTATGATAATTTTTCACCTGCATTTTACTGTTGAAATACCCAGACCATTAAATTAGATGTCAAGGTCAAGGTTATACAAAGGTCAAGGTCATGCTTTAATGTGAAAAATACATGAAATTGCATGTCTAGTCTGAAACATTAGTCCATTACTCTTGATATTTATTGATACATCTCTACCTATTATATTCATATATTGTTATTTTTTCACAGACCATTTTGGGGGCATGTGACACTTAACAGTGACATTTCTTGTTTTTCTATTATCTTTGTCATTATTGAAAGAAGAATTTAAAAAAAATACCTAATCAATGTTTTTATTCTCTATTGAGTGTTGGATGTCCAATATTAATTTGATAACAAAATGTCTATATTTCCGAGCAATGAAGTGACTCATTTTGGATGGAGTTGGGAAGCCTAAAGAGATGTTTGTTGAATATGGAAGAAATGTGTATTACCATTTCACTTGTCACAGACCGACATGTGCAGGTTAGGAAGTGTATGAGTGAGGAGCACTCAGAGATTGTCCATTGGTTTGATGTTTGGCACGTTGCCAAAGGTACAGAAAATTTAATTTGAGGACTCAAGCATACACATCTCAGCAAGTAACTGATAACTTTCGAACTTAATCAATGGTGATAAAAGAATGACGGAGACTTGGCTGGGCTGGGATTCAAACTCACGACTCCTTGATTAATAGTCTGATGCACTACAAGCCGAGATAACAGGGCCCTGTTAATAAACTTTTATATCAAAACACATGCAAGGCAAGAGAATATTGTGAGTATCAATTTAGATCATTACTTCATTTAAAGTTTGACAATAGTTGACTGAATAGAGTGTAGGCCACTCTCATTAGATAATGAGAATTTGATCCCAGTTTCACCTGGACTCCCAAAATTACCAACTCATACCAGATCTAACCTTGAAGCCTACTCGAGAGTGGTTCATATAACTCTGAGCTTACTTTGCAGTTGAGTTAAAATAGATTAATTTAAACTTATTCATTCAACATTACTTGTGTAACAAGTTATTACAACTTACAGGCCTCAAATAAGATTTTTGCATATATGACAGACACATAAAAATTTGGTTGATATGCATCAAAGTTGTTTCACGTGTATCAATTTAAGCAATGAGTTTTACACTTATATCAAGATTTCCAAAGATTTACTGATTTATTGAATATTTAGTATCATATTGATGCCATCAAGGGCTACAAGATGATCAGTTTACCTAACCACTGTTTCTTGGGATCATGGAAGGCTATACAGTAATCAAGCATACCATACCTCCACAAGTAACTGATAACATTCCCAATTGTCTGTCTTCCATCTGTCTGTTAAACCTTTTCTTGTACACATAACAGCACCTTCATTTTTAGCTCTATTGACCAAAGGCCAGTAGGACTTAATATGTCATGGTAAATTGTCAGTTGTCTGTCTGTGAACCTTTTTCTTGTAGATGCGATGGCACCTTCATTTTTCATTGAATCTTAACCAAACTTGCACAGCAGTTATTTAACCACAAGATCTCGGACAAGTTCTTGAACTTATAAGCACATTTTAAGCAAAGTTTTAAGAATCATTTTCTCTGAAAGTTCAAGGCCTGGACCTGAGATATTTTACATGTAGCATCTGTTGCCAGTGGAGTGTTCAGGTCTTCTTGGGCCTTGTGGAATATGTTTTTTTAGTGCATTTGGACCGTTTTATGTTCAATAAAACACATTTCGATGTAACTAATACAGTAAATTTGTCACTACCAAGGCTTAGTACTGTATCAAATATTAAAGTGACACGCCAGAATTTTGATAAAACTTCACTTAATTCTATTTCTGTAAGTTATATGTCTACATGATACATGTGAAATAAGAATTGATAAAAACAATAGTTTTGTTTCTATTTTGGAAAGGGGTCTAACTTTGTAAAGTGCGTAAAAGTATTTTATTTCACATATTTCTCATCACATACTCGTATGATGACTTAAATTTTATTTTTATCAGTCTCAGATGGATAATGTTTTTAAAAAGTAATCATTTCAAAACTAGTGTGACTTTGCTATTTGTAAAAAGAATATAAAATGTCATTGCTTTGTTCAAGCCATACGAAGAACTATGACAAATAGTAAAAAACAAGGTACTTCTGAAAGATGTAGGGAAGCTTTTGCCAGCCAAGCAGACCTCTTCCCTTGAGCTGTACCACAAAGTAGTTTGACAATTTGCTTCAAAATTTCTCCTTTACAATCATCCACAGATGCAAGCAAAGTAAACAAGACATTCATACCTTTTTACCAAATGTGTGCATCCATCAAACACATTAAAAACTATTGGACAATTATTAATTTCAGGATGATGGGGGTGGCATGGGCAGCATATACTTTGTCCCCCCTACCCCTTGTTTAGACTCCACACCGCCACCAGCCCCCTTCACATTTTGACCTGTCATGCATTTGGTTTGAAACCCATTTTTAGCTCTACTGGCCAAAGGCCAGAAGTGCTTATGTGATGGCGTGTTGTCTGTCGTCCGTCGTCTGTCGTCTTTTAGCAGCACTTTCTCTGAAACCACTAGGCCAATTAAACTGAAACTTCACATGGGTGTTTCTATTGCATAGACGACTATACAGAAGATTTTTTTTTATCTGAAATTCAAGATGGCCGCCGTTACTAAAAATAGTCGAAAACTTAAAAAATCTTCTTCTCATGAACAGCCCAACAGATTTTCAAAATGTTTATGTAGAAATGATAACCAACTATAGTTTTGTTAGATGTGTTCAAATGGTGTCCCTAGGGTTAAATATGACCCCGCCCCGAGGGTTCAATAAGGGGACACATGTCATTATAATATTTTTTTTTTTTTTTTCAATGGAAATGATTTTGCCTATATTTTCACAGAAGCATTGTTATGTGAAGGAGGTTAAGATTTGTAAAAATGACTGGGTTCCTATGTCTTAAGGGGTCAGGAGGGGCCCCAAAAGGGTATAAATTGGGAATTAGTAAAATTGTTTTCTTAAGAACAGGTATGTCAGATTTGTACATATTTGATATAAATTATCCTAAGTGTAGGGGTTTGATTGTAGATAAAAATTTAGGGGCTAAAATATATAGGGGCCCTGTAAGGGAACTTAGAATTTTACATAGGGATACTATGGGAAAACAGAAAATTCTCTCTCTTTTTTCATTTATTCTGAAACCACTAGGCCAATTAAATTGAAATTTCACATGGATGTTTCTATTGCATAGGAGACTATACAAAAGATTTAATTTTTCTATCTAAAATTCAAGATTGCCGAAGTTTCTATTGCATAGTAGAATTTCAAAAAGTGCTATGGCCACTATGAGTCAGTAGAGTGTCCTCAGCTTGGGCCTCTTGTTTAATATATCTTTCTTTTTTTTCTTAATAAAATGTTCAAATTCACAAAAATATTGGAGTAAATCACAACCATTTTTCCTATATAGTATCCAACCAGAAAGGGATCAATTTTTACCGCTAAGGGTGGGGGTTCAAGTTCAGCTCATCGGAGAAATTTATTTCATAAAGTTTGTCAGATACTTTGGACTGACTGTTGTTTTTATCAGATTGGTAATAAAATTTATTGATAGTCCAGAGCAGCAGAAATAGCACATTTTCACAAACTATGAAGATGGAAAAGTGAGTCTAAACTAATAAAATCTTAAAATGATTTTAAAGTATTTTAAAACGGAATAAGTATTTCTGAGAAGTCATACACAAACTATTGTAAATATTGATGTAATGCAGCCTTTGAATTTTTGCTGTTGTATGGAAATATTAGGACAGTTTCAGACTACATCGAAATATGAACAAATAAAAAGAGGGGGTGTTCACGCTATTTTTTTTTCATAAGTTCGAATTCAAATTAAAACTTAAGTCCTTAAAACACACGATGTTTGTATTTCGGACAAATCACAAGCAAACGTCATGTTTTTTAAGTGTTTGATTTTGATTTATATTCAAATTCATGAGAAAACTAGCGTGAACACCCCCTCTTTTTATTTGTTCATATTTTAGTGATGTTAATAATTTTAACATATGTGAAATTCATGATCTTGTACCTGGGAGCTTTTATGCGCATTCAGACGTGAATGTTCTAATTTTTTGTTTTTAAACCCATGTTTATATTAACCCCAGTGAAATTATTAGACTTAAAGCAACACATCCATGTTTGAACTTTTAAAAAAAAAATTAATTGAGTTATGAGCACATTTCTCATACAAAGATATGATCAATTAGCTGTATATGAGCATATAAACACAATCCCGAACAAAGTGACACCCAAATTATAATGCGTGGCTAACACTTTATAAAACAAGCGTGTAACTCACCCGAGTCAAAAAAAGTTGTCAAAATGACTTTCAAGGCAGGTTAAGTACACTACGCACAAAAACGTGAAGTTTTTTAATACGACTCGCATAATTCAATTTGAAGCCAAGTTGGAATCCTAGGCAATTTAAAAATAATTTATAAAGCGTTTGTCACGCTTTATAATTTGGACATCTTTTTTTATAATTCTAAAGCGTTCTGGATAGTGTTTGTTAGCACATATACAACTCACTGACCATATATTTATGTATGGGAAATGTGCTCACAACTTAATTGAAAAACTTTTAAAAAAGTTTAAACGTGAATATGTTGCTTTAAAGTTAACACAAATTATATTTTATCTGCATGAAAGTTATAATCTTATTACAGGAAATAAAATAAATAATTTAATAATGTTATTAAAAAAAATTTGAATAAAATTTAATATTGACTAGCTATTACCCGTGCTGCGCACGGAGTTGAGGCAGGTGTTTGGTGGAGCATGGTTTGGTTGAATTATTCTCAAGCAATGACCCGTGCTGCGCACGGTGTTGAGGATGTAATTTCCAGGGCCTATAAAATTATTTGGCTCTGTTTGGCAAGTGCCTATTAAGCTGTGAGCACCCCCATTTTACCGGTCACCCATTTGCGGATAAGCATACTTGGCATACTATTCAACATGCATTGTCATGCTTCCACTCGTCATTGGCACCTATTTCCGGACAGGGATTTGCACATTCAATCAAGCTTTAAAATTCTTAAAAATTGGCTCCGTTTGTTGCGGGCCTTATTAAGCTGTGAGCACACCTATTGTACCGATCACCTATTTCTGGACAGTCGTACTGATTCATGTATTTGTCATGCTTACGTTATACGTAGGCGGCACCTATTTTCGAACAGGGAATCGCACATTCAATCAAGCTTTATAAACCGCATAAACATATTGACGGTAGGGTGTAACTGTTATTGCGTTTCCCTAAATTGCGTTTCCCTAACCTTTTCCGCGTTCCCCTTACCTTAATAAGTGATGTGAACTCTATAAAAAACATGAAAAACGTCGAAAACTGTCTGATAGAAATAATGATAGCGGCTGAATGTCGAAATGCTGGCGAGCGAGGGGAGCATTCATTGCATGGTACCGGGAGCATACAGTAGCAGGCGGGAGAAGCAAGTGCACTTTCATCACGTACCACTTCTGTCCCATAAAATACAAATATTCTTCCCATAGCTTTATTACTTAATCCTTACGCATCATATTTTTTATCATCACAATTTTCATGTGTTATCATTCAGTTGTAGTGCAATGATTGCTCCCTTCGTTGTGTGGCAGCACGTGATAGCGGCAGATTGTCGAACTACTGGCTTGCATGGGGAGCATGCATTGCATGGCACCGGGAGCATACGGTAGCAGGCGGGAGAAGCAAGAACATTTTCATCATGTTCCAGTTCTGTTCAATAAAATACAATTTTTTTCCTAACTTAGCTTTATTACTTAATCTTTACGCATCACACTTATTATTATCACAATTTTTTTGTTGCAATGCAACGATTGCTCCCTACGTAGTGTGTTTCACCATTGACAGGTGGCAGCAAATACCGATTGCTCCCTACGTAGTGTGTTTCACCATTGACAGGCGGCAGCAAATACCGGCACCCTATTGGTGTGTTTCACCATTCACAGGTGGCAGCAAATACCGGCAAGTTCCATGGCGATAGTGACTGAATCTGCGATCGTGGTGATTGAAAATCTTTCCTGAAGCTACGTTGATACATTATCCACTTTGCCACATAGCTTATCTTCTTCGCCACATTTATAAAGCCCCACATACGAAAAATTAGCACGTTCCTTCAAGCGGTTTCGGAGGAGATACGTCAATTTACAGACGGCTGCTTACAGAAATAATATATAGATTATTTTAAAAAGGAAAATCTGCGAAAATCGTCTGAAAAATAAGTACCATCAAGAGGCGCTGTTGATGGGAAAATGCAGTACTGTATTAAATAAAACAAAGCTTATATGAAAGTTGAGACTTCAGAGATCAATTGTACAGATTTTTGATAAATAATGCCAGATGTCAAAAAATCAGATGGGACCGCTGTAAAGTACCTTAAGAGCTTGTTTTTGGAGGGGACATCTGTGGAGTTAGTTTTTAATACTGGAGGTCTGGATTCCAATTCATGTCACTCATTTTTCTTTCTTTTTTTCAATCTAGTAATTCTAGAAATGTGAAAAAGTTCCAGGGTGCATAGTGATATAATGGACAAACGACAATGAGACAAATGTCATCTATCGATAGTCATGGGGACTGGCAGGACAGGGATTCAAACACACAACCCCAGATAGTTAGTCAGATGTGCTACCGACTGAGCTAACCAGACTAGGCTCCTACATTCTAATTATTGGCATAATGCAGCTACAATTGAGTACCAAAGGTGATCACTTAGATAGGTTTGATAATACATATACATGTGTATATATATATGCAAAGTGAGTTGTATTTAAAGAAAGGTACTTTCTGCATGAAATGTGTAGCCAGGATTGGGTGACAGCCTTTTCAACTCTTGAGATCTCGCTGGATTCTATTTTGAGACCTGAGAACAGGTATGATAACATTTTTATCTTTTGGATGACATTCTGCATGTTCATTATGTTTATTATTAATTTTATCTATTGTCTTGTTTAAAGATAATAGCAAGGTTGACTCAGAATTCTCTGCAGTGTAATTGTTTCCTTCACATTGACAAGAATGACTGTAAGATGGGATAAAAAAATTGGTAAAAAAAATGCACATGGATTTACACATGACTCGTGTGCGTACGTCACCTGAGCAAAACACAAGGTGAGCTATTCCGATAACCCTGTGTCCATTGTCCATTTGTAAGCTTTTGCTTGTCTGCATTCTGGCACATGCATTTTTCATTGGTTCTTCAACAAACCTGCATATTTATTAGTTGAACAACCATAATATCTCGGACAAACTAGATTATTATTGTCAGAGTTAATGTGCATTCTTGCAAACCACAGTTAGTGAATAAAACCAGCCAGGAACATCTTTAAAGTTTTTCTGATGATTGCTTTTACAGTTTCAGATTTACAAATGACACCCACTGGCTTAAATTGGTAGTTGTAAATTATTTTGTGTGTTTGTGTTTTCAGGATTTAAGTTCCTAGCTATGTTCAGCTGTTATGCCTGCAGTTTTTGGAACACCAGGTCCCATGATACTTGAATATATTATGGATGTATTACTGTAATAGAACCTAATTTTCTAATGTATACAATTATATTTTTATATATTTATAGTTATTTTCTAAATGTGAATGGCAGTGTAATAGTTGAGTTGATGTTAGAAGAAAACTGTTGCCAACCTATGACAGCCCATGTAGTTCTTCTTCGTTCCCTGAGACCCCAACAGTGTGTATTCATGTACATATCAATTGTGTTTCATCAGTTTTCTTCACGTCATTTCTTAAACTGTGTCGCGCAATTTTCAATTCATGAGAATGCTTGTAACTTGTATACTGCATAACATCTTTTTGATGCAGTTACTGTAGTATTAATATATACAAACCTGTCTTAAGCAGCCAGTCAAGGGATGGAGCACAAGTGGCCTTTTAAGAAAGGTTGCTGCTTAACACAGATTGCTTTGCTATGAAATCATATACATGGCAATAATAAGTGGCTCCTTAAGACAAGTGGCGTATTTTCGTTCTACTACCAAACTAATAGAAGATTCTCAAGTATGAAATGCCTTGTTTTTCATCATTCTAATGTCATGTAAAAAAAATATTATAATCATAAAAAGTTTCTGTATCTCCTCTGTAACATTTCAAGAACTAAAATCTGAACTTTTGAATGCATCTCTATTACCATTTTTAAGATTAAATTCGTTGTTGAAATAAATCGAGCAAGTGTGAATGATTGACCATATTTAAAACCTTCATTGTTTTGGAAGTATTTTCAATACCTGCCAATGCTTTTTAGCTTAAAGGTACGTTTAATGTACCGAAGATGCTTAAGGTCTGACTGAAGAATTACCTCCCCTACATGACGGTAGCAAGATTATTAGAGCTGTGTAATTTGGTTTGGCATAGTATTTTTGAAAATGCTTTAATTGCTCATGTTTTTTTCTACAGATGAGAAGACTGGAACATTGTCATGAGTTGTACCAAGTTTGGCTGACACTGGTTGCTGTTTGATGAAGATATAACAGTTTGAAGATGCGTAGTGATACACTGCAAAAATTGAACAGAATTGTCAAAAATGAAGGGGTGTCCTCAAACCATGGATATTGTGAAAAAGCAACCTGGTCAACCCCATGTTTTTTTCTGCATATTTGGAGCAACAGATGAACATCTATGGAAACAAAGTGCTTTTAGAGACATCAGTAATGTGTTCAGTGTTCCAGAAGTGCATGGCTCTTTATGTAGTACAGTGCAAATTAATTGGTATGCGAGACGTTCAAGAAACAAGAAGCAGAAGACGCTGTGTCATTGTGCGTTTGTTTGATGAGGATTGTTTAATTTATCAAACATGCGTGTTTTAACATGCATAAGTGGATTTTGAAGCTTACAAATGGATTTTAACAAGTATTTAATGATTTTACAGTTTCAAATTGACTACAGCAGGACAAAGTATACAGAATGTATGCAGTGTCAAATTGACTACAGCAGGACAAAGTATACAGAATGTATGCTTTATAATTATAGAGATTTTGGACTGAACAGACATGTGTGTGCTGATAAAGTCATCGAGTATGGGCGACAGTCAGTTCTGTTGGCAGGATCTACCAGACAAAAGAACATATTGGCTCACAGAGCACTCTATATGTGTGTAAAATGTGTTTCTGAGTTGCCACAGAGCCAAGATGTCACAACAGCCTCTGTTTGCGGTTTGACCATCTGAGCCTGGAACCACATTTTGTAAACATGGAGAGATAGAAATGCCTTCACACATACCAAAGCATTGTCTAGGACATAAACAGTATCCAGACTGCATGCTTCAGGTGAGTTAAACCATAAATATGTGTATTTGTTCTACTTTTATGATGTTTTATGCTTATTTCATACCCCACCCCCTCCCTAAAAACAGGTTATGCCAAACTACAAGTTTTAGCCTCAATTACATGTCAAGAAGTTCAGGTGAGTATGTTTTGTGCTGTTGGTCAGCATCATATTGTTGAAATTTGACTACTTTTTGTATGAAACATGCTTTTTTTGTAAGCCAGCGAGCTCTGGTGCATTTTGTCGTAAATATTCTTGTCCTGAATTTTTTTTAGTGAGCGCAAAACTTTGGTATTTGATGGGAACTGTGCTCCTACTGCCTTAATTTTTTATATCGATGAATTTGCCCGGCCGTCTAAACAAGCTGCAGCACTTAATTTTCTGGATTTGGCATTACGGCGGTATGTTACATCTTTTGGATTTGATGCATTGATTCCACGGTGTAATGCCTCAAGCTAATTGGTGCCTGCCGCTTTTCATGTGTTTTCCCAGGCCCCGTCCAATTATTGAAGAAATTTTATTCTATTCTCACCCTGAATTATGAAAGGCTTGCATTTTGGCATAAACTGTTTTTTCCACATGAAGATTGGTGGCTTGCTATGACAACACGTTGAAAATTTGGGACATGTTTCCTTACGTTTACCAGAATAACAGAGGCTGTTTTCACATTCTCACACTTTTCCTGCAGTAGAGACAAATTAGTGTTACCAAATTTCTTTTGCAAATTCTTGATTTCACATTGAACTCTGTGACAGACATCTTTCGCAAACCTTCTTTGTATATAGGTGCAATCTCGTTTTGTGCGAGCGGGAAACATTTCGGGAGAAAATACTGTTTGAGTTATATTGTTTTTCATTGTTTTTGTTAGGTGAACAACGTCTGCCATTCTTTGCACCGGCTTCCCACACATGGCCATTTGTGCTTCATTTGCTCCCTTGGATGTGTTGCTGACCCCATCAGTAACCATATTAATTATTGTTGCTGGCGAATCACTGTTTAAAATTGCCTCCATAGCTAGTTTCGCCTCTCTGCGTTCCTCAACAGAAAAAGATATAATGCGAGTGTTTCATTTAATCTTGTAAAATGAAATTTCTTTGGCTTACAGTGCATTTCAAATTAAGTCGTTGTGTTGGCCAGAGACAAGCATTTAGTGAAGTATAGATATTTCATGATTACATACATTTATGTTATTATACAGTTTGAAATATATATATTCATTTTCATTTATTATTTTTCTCTTTTAAAGAAGAATATTATAAGTTACAACTTAGAAATAATAATTGAAAAGAAATATAAGTAATGCACTCTACCTATTGACTGGTTATCCTTCAGATTTTTACTGCACCCTCCCACCTTGTTACAAGTTGCAGCATCTCTATGAGAACAAAGTTTGCTTCCAACATTCATTGCAATCACCTCCTTATGTTTTTTTTTTTATATTTCCCTCTTTTTGAAGGACTAAGTTCCAATATCATGTTCTGTGCAAATGGAACTTGTCCTGCACTGTTTTCAAAACTTTTCTATATTAAAGACATGAAGAGGTTGGATTATAATGAAATCGTTGTACTTTTATTCCATAAACTGATTAACTCTTCCTAACTTGAAGTCAGCATAGTTAATGTTACTACATTATTTCTGTAAACTAGATAAGCGACCATACACATCCTCACCGGACCCATTTTGTATTAATATACCTCTCAAGTTAGAAGTGTAAAACGACATATCAGCAGAGTAAAGTGTTCAACATTAAGTAAACTATTTCCATGTTGTTACCTGAGAATTCCGTACTGTTGCTGTCATAAATAAGACAATTTGAAGATGATAATATATTTTGATTAATTTTACACATTGCACAAATTACTTGGCTCCAATATATGACTCATGGACATGTTTTACTGATTTCAGTATACTGATTTCAGTTTTCTTGGAATATTTCTCAATCAAACCAAAACAATCAAATGTACTTGCTGTTATACAATCTTTCAGTGCTGTTACTGTTCTGGAAATCAGACAGTATTCCTCGGACACAGGATGAATTTTGCTGTAAATAAATTTAAAAAATATACTTTTAAACATGTTCTTGTACATGTATTGAGTTTTCTCTTTGTGTAGCATTTATATTTTTCTAACATATTATCAAAATATACCAAATATTTACCTGCTGTTACTTTTTATTTACCTGCTGTTACTTTCAAGAATATACATTCGAAAACATTTAATAATAACTGTAACATGATCCATTTTATGGTTATTTTAGTTAGCACAATCAGTTATCAGTCTTAAACTGTACAATTCTTTCTGTATTATTTATCGCTTCATTCATGGTTACATTAAACATTTCCCAAAATCTCTGCTGTTACTAAATGCATCAGTGCTGTTACTTTTTGAGGGGTAACGGAAGAGACGGTAACAGTATGGTAACAATCACACATGTGGACATGATATTGTATTTTGGTATCAAGGAATGATATGGAGATTATGTTGATCATTTCTGTTAATTTTTGCAACAATATTGATTCATGGACATTAACATCAATAAATGTGATAATAGAAATAACATGGTAACAAAATAGACATTTACCAAAGGTAATCCAGCAGACCAACTTGGAAATAATACAAAACTTGTGTTTCCACTTTTTTTCCCATCAATTCCTCTCCGACATCAAAACTTCACATTTTTGGAAGATCTTCAATTTGGCCATCAGGAGTTATCCTTCTTTTTACATAATGGTAAGAGGAGAGACACTAAGTTATGGACAGGTGTATTTATTCAGATAAATATTTTTTGCAACATGCAACATTAGAGGAGCTCTAGTGTTACCTTATTTATTTTCCATAATTATTACTGTATTAAACACCAAATTAGAAGAAGAAAATATGGAATTATAGATAAATTTTCATGTGATATATCATACCGTAGCGTTCGGACATGTCTCTACCTGTGGATAGCGCCTATTTGACATTCAATATTTTTTATAAGAAATGTAGTTTTCTAAATTTCTATTGTAAGAGTTAATTCCAAGCAACAGCAATACATCTGGAGAGAAAATTTATATCAGTAAACATAATTATTAAGTTTTTTCCTTCTGGACAGGAATTTCGACAATTTTTTAAAACGATCCTTATATGCGCGGTGGCTGGTGTATGCGTCAAAGAATATGTCCTCAGTTTTACCAAGGTGTACAAGCCGGTAAGTGTTCAACTCTGCTTGACTGTCATTTCTTGTTAGAGTCGCATTTCTTGCCGCTTTTCCTATCAGACTGTCATGGTCGCAGTATAGTAGAAGCTGGTACCTGACTTTAAATAGTCCCAAACTTCTGCATGTCACTATCATCTAAAGTAATTACCTTGTCAAATGTCTCCTTGTTTAGTCTAATGATACCTTTTTTGTTGTTATTATTAGACCATTTATCGCTTTGTCTTTTACCTCACTTTTCACAAAAAACACGTTTAAAGTAGTTTCTTTCCTTCTCAGATTGGGTTTACTGTTTCATTGTTGATTTATGTTGATTTTCTTCCGTAGATAAATATTTCTCCAGTTTCTTGTTATTATATAATGATAATAATAACAGAGCATGTGAATTGTCTGTGGCTTCACTCACATATCTTATTTCACAATGTTTGTTTCTATAGTAATATTGATGTCAGTAAACTCCAAGAACTGGTAACCAATTGTATATGACGGAGTTTCGTGTACTTTTTTTCAGAGAAGAGATATGCACAGAAGTTTGACATTATGCATGCATGTATAATAATATTTAGGCTTAATTTTGCCTTTTCTCTCTAGAAAATGATGTGATGACATGATATAACAAGTGTTGCAGTTGATTTTGACATCAAACAATGCAAGTTGGCTATTATTCATGTTGTCTTATTACCTGTATCTTAAAATTTAACTTTTAACCAAAAATCCATAGTGGAGTGGTAATGTCATAGATTTTTACTTATTTTTGTTTTGTTTTTATTTATTTATAAGGTTATTATTGTACCTTCAGATAAGACAACACTTGAACATGTATTTGTGCAAGTATCAGACCTGTAGGGCCACAAATGACAAAGTTATTACAATCTCCACGTGACAGGTATAGCAATTTTGATATGGCTTTATTTTGCAGGAAACAGCATGAATATTGACCAATACCAGAATATTTCAGAACCGGTGCAGATATACACATGAATAGTTTTACTAAGTCAGGATTAAATTGTATTACATATTCTGGTACTTCTAGTGTATTTGTAGACAAAAAACTCATGCCACTATTATCTCCCTTGAATACTCCAGACCTTCAGAATGAAGGAGGTAGTATTAAAAATATAGTTCCGTTTTTCTTCTATTTTCAGGACTCAACATTGCATTGAAATATGTGTTAAATGGTCAATATTTTAGAAATCGCCCCTGAAAATTTGATGCTGATACCAGATTTCTAGACAATTCTGTGTCATTTTAGATTTGATAGGTCGAATGGTATTGGTGATGAATTGGCATAATATTTCTCTGGAAATGGACGGGTCCTGCAAAACATTTGAATTTAAAAAGTCTAACCTTGTCAACCTTGTTTATAATTGCAGATCTTGAACCAGTCAAGAGTTTGAGCCCAGACACATGCTGCAGATTTTGATTTTTCACAGTGTTGTTGACAATAATGTTACAATGGAGCCCTATGGGAAATTTATACCCAAATCAATTTTGAGTGGAAACTGGCTTTTTTATGTACAGTCAAACCTATGTAAGTGGTCCCCTTTATTAAGCAACCACCTGTCTTAAGCAATCATACTTTCTATTTCTCATTTCTGTTTTTAGAGTAAATTAACCTGTTTTAAATTAAAAAAACTTGTCTTAAAAGGCCACTTTTGCTCCTTCCCTTGACTGGCTGCTTAAGACAGGTTTGATGGTATTGGTTTTGCAACAACTTTGGGTTGCGTTTAGTTCCATTGACTTTTGGCAGTGTTATTGCTCTTTAATTATTTTCAAACAAGTTTCTCAACAAATGATGTTATTATAGCAGTCAATGAAAACAGGATTATATTTATACTCTGTGTGCAGTGCTGTAATATAGCTTCAAGATGCATCCTTATAGTACAATGAAGTACATCCATCTTTAAGATGGAAGATGTTGGTTCACTCCCAACTAAGGATATCTGTTGGAGGCTTCTTACCAAGCAATGCAAATATGTTTTAATAAATGTTTTGATCAGTAAGTTGGGGTGTGTGTTTTTTAGGAATGAGAACAACCTGGAGTTTTTATGACAGCTGATGAAAATCATTAGGCTAGTTCAATGTCTGTGAAGTATGTATTATACAATATAAATATCATTCATGTTACAGTTCTGGCTGACAGAATTAAGTGTTTGTTTTGTACAATGGTTGTTAGTGTTGAGGTCTTCACCAGGACTTGAACCTGAATCTCTTTTCATGTAGAAAAGTGTGCTACATTACACTATAAAGATGTACTCAACACCAGGAACCATATGTATATGTATGTTACTATTTTACCTAAATAAATAAAGAAACAGCCCAAACTGTAAAATGAATGCAAGTGTAATATATATAGGCATGTTTTACACAGCTGATGTAATTCAACTATGACTTATCAAGGGAACTCTTGTTGGGGATAACAATATTGTAATGTACATTTCTTTCTTGGCATTTGAAAATTATTCCATTCATTCCAGTTCACACATAAAACAACATCTTATCCAACTTGCTGCAAAGTTCATTAGGCAATCACAAATTTTCACTTAGTAAAAGGATCGCGTAAAGGTAAGCATCAAGTATAACATGCAAATTGATGCTTTTTATCTGCAATTACATGTGTATGCGATATATATGTAGATGTTATAGAGACAGACATTACAGGTCAACAATGAGATGCATGTAAATGTGTATGAGACATACATGTAGATGTTATAGAGACAGACATTACAGGTCAACAACGAGATGCATGTAAATGTGTATGAGATATACATGTAGATGTGATAGAGACAGACATTACAGGTCAACAACGAGATGCATGTAAATGTGTATGAGATATACATGCAGATGACATAGAGACATACATTACAGGTCAACAATGAGATGCCTGTAAATGTGTATGAGATATACATGTAGATGTTATAGAGACAGACATTACAGGTCAACAACGAGATGCATGTAAATGTGTATGAGATATACATGCAGATGACATAGAGACAGACATTACAGGTCAACAACGAGATGCCTGTAAATGTGTATGAGATATACATGTAGATGACATAGAGAGAGACATTACAGGTCAACAACGAGATGCCTGTAAATGTGTATGAGATATACATGTAGATGACATAGAGACAGACATTACAGATCATTAACGAGATGCCTGTAAATGTGTATGAGATATACATGTAGATGACATAGAGACAGACATTACAGGTCAACAATGAGATGCCTGTAAATGTATACGATATATACATGCAGATGACATAGAGACAGACATTACAGGTCAACAACGAGATGCCTGTAAATGCGTATGAGATATACATGTAGATGACATAGAGACAGACATTACAGGTCAACAATGAGATGCATGTAAATGTGTATGAGATAAACATGTAGATGACATAGATACAGACATTACAGGTCAACAACGAGATGCATGTAAATGTGTATGAGATATACATGTAGATGACATAGAAATAGACATTACAGGTCAACAACGAGATGCATGTAAATGCGTATGAGATATACATGTAGATGAAATAGAGACAGACATTACAGGTCAACTACGAGATGCCTTTAAATGTGTATGAGATATACATGTAGATGACATAGAGACAGACATCACAGGTCAACAACAAGATGCATGTAAATGTGTACGATATATACAAATGTCATGTAGATGACAAAGAGACAGACATAACAGGTCAACAACGAGATGCATGTAAATGTGTATGAGATATACATGTAGATGACATAGAGACAGACATTACAGGTCAACAACGAGATGCATGTAAATGTGTATGAGATATACATGTAGATGACATAGATACAGACATTACAGGTGAACTACAAGATGCATGTAAATGTGTATGAGATATACATGTAGATGACATAGATACAGACATTATAGGTCAACAACGAGATGCCTGTAAATGTATACGATATATACATGCAGATGACATAGAGACAGACATTACAGGTCAACAACGAAATGCGTGTCAATGCGTATGAGATATACATGTAGATGACATAGAGACAAACATTACAGGTCAACAACGAAATGCCTGTAAATGTGTATGAGATATACATGTAGATGACATAGAGACAGACATTACAGGTCAACAACGAGATGCCTGTAAATGCGTATGAGATATACATGTAGATGACATAGAGACAGACATTACAGGTCAACAACAAGATGCATGTAAATGTGTATGAGATATACATGTAGATAACATAGAGACAGACATTACAGGTCAACAACGAGATGCATGTAAATGTGTACGAGATATACATGTAGATGACATAGTGACAGACATTACAGGTCATTAACGAGATGCATGTAAATATGTATGAGATATACATGTAGATGACATAGAGATAGACATTACAGGTCAACAACGAGATGCATGTCAATGCGTATGAGATATACATGTAGATGAAATAGAGACAGACATTACAGGTCAACAACAAGATGCATGTAAATGTGTATGAGATATACATGTAGAAGATATAGAGACAGACAACACTGGTCAACAACAAGATGCATGTAGATGTGTACGATATATACATGTAGATGACATAGAGACAGACATTACAGGTCAACAACGAGATGCATGTACATGTGTATGAGATATACATGAAGATGTTACAGAGACATGCATTACAGGTCAACAACAAGATGCATGTAAATATGTATGAGATATACATGTAGATGTTACAGAGACATGCATTACAGGTCAACAACGAGATGCATGTAAATGTGTGTGAGATATACATGTAGATGTTACAGAGACATGCATTACAGGTCAACAACGAGATGCATATACATGTGTATGAGATATACATGTAGATGACATAGAGACAGACATTACAGGCCAACAACGAGATGCATGTAAATGTATACGATATATACATGTAGATGACATAGAGACAGACATCACAGGACAACAACGAGATGCATGTAAATGTGTACGATATATACATGTAGATGATATAGAGACAGACATTAAAGGTCATTAACGAGATGCATGTAAATGTGTATGAGATAAACATGTAGATGACATAGAGACAGACATTACAGGTCAACAACGAGATGCCTGTAAATGTGTATAACATATACATGTAGATGACATAGATACAGATATTACAGGTCAACAACGAAATGCATATAAATGTGCATGAGATATACATGTAGATGACATAGAGACAGACATTACAGGTCATTTACGAGATGCCTGTAAATGTGTATGAGATATACATGTAGATGACATAGAGACAGACATTACAGGTCAACAACGAGATGCCTGTAAATGTGTATGAGATATACATGTAGATGACATAGAGACAGACATTACAGGTCAACAACGAGATGCATGTAAATGTATACGATATATTCATGTAGATGACATAGAGACAGCCATTACAGGTCAACAACGAGATGCATGTAAATGTGTACGATATATACATGTAGATGACATAGAGACAGACATTACAGGTCAACAACGCGATGCATGTAAATGCGCATGAGATATACATGTAGATGACATAGAGACAGACATTACAGGTCATTAACGAGATGCCTGTCAATGTGTATGAGATATACATGTAGATGACATAGAGACAGACATTACAGGTCAACAACGAGATGCCTGTAAATGTGTATGAGATATACATGTAGATGACATAGAGACAGACATTACAGGTCAACAACGAGATGCCTGTAAATGTGTATGAGATATACATGTAGATGACATAGAGACAGACATTACAGGTCATTAACGAGATGCATGTAAATTTGTATGAGATAAACATGTAGATGACATAGAGACAGACATTACAGGTCATTAACGAGATGCATGTAAATTTGTATGAGATAAACATGTAGATGACATAGAGACAGACATTACAGGTCATTAACGAGATGCATGTAAATGTGTATGAGATATACATGTTGATGACATAGAGACAGACATTACAGGTCAACAACGAGATGCCTGTCAATGTGTATGAGATATACATGTAGATGACATAGAGAACAGACATTACAGGTCAACAATGATATGCATGTAAATGTGTATGAGATATACATGTAGATGACATAGAAACAGACATTACAGGTCATTAACGAGATGCCTGTAAATGTGTATTAGATATACATTTAGAAGATATAGAGACAGACATTACAGGTTACAGGGCTCGAATTTAAGCACTCGCCACTCACAAAATGCGAGCTGTATTTTGAAAATGCGAGTTGAAATTACTTACGCTGGCATTTTTTTGCGAGTGGATTTCAAGTTGAGAAAATTACTTATTGTATTCATTTTATTGATTTTTGAAAATAAACAAGTATTTTCCTGGTAAAAATAACGAGTTCGTGTCAATTTAACCAAATTTCTTTTGCTTCTCGCGCCAAATTACCCCCTAGCAGCACGATTGTCAATGACATGTATTAAATATTTAATATGTGTAGACTGCGTCCAATTGTTTTTGATCTCAAGTTCATTCTGCAAAAAGGGAGTAAAGTTAAAACCCGTCAACAACATAATGAGTAGACTGCGTCTAGTTTGATTGATCGCGCACTCACTCTATAAAATAAAAGTAAAGTTGAAACCCGTCAAATTTATTGTTTACATATTTTGTCAGCTGTTAAAGTGGCTGATAAAATAACATCTTTTTCTCCATTGTACCGACGAATGAAAGTGAGTCCCAACAAGAAAAAAAGACAAATAATCCTTCCGTTAATACTGTAATGAAATGGGAGCGACAGCTCAATATCACACAGGGCTATAAACTTGACAATGACAAAATGGTGTGTCAATTGTAGAAACCACCGCGATCGACATATCATCCATAATAATTAAACTATATTACTATGATGTCACAACATTTATACATGTTAAACAATCGTCCTTGGCTAGATCTAGATCTTATTTTAAAACGAAAGGCCATTGGCTATATTAATTCTATAAACAGAAATGTGTGTATGTCTCAATCTTAGTCTCTGTACACTGGTTATGATTTATATTTTGGTTTAGTTAAAGTGTTTATTTATGATATATCATTGTATGCATTTATTTATGGTAGTATAATAAATAACAAAGACAATTTTATTTTTTTAAATATTTTGTTTTGTAAAGTACTGCTTTGAATTGTACCTTAACATATATAATAACCTTGATACCATTGTCTATAAATAAAAAAAAGCTAATAATGCATATTAAATAACACGCAGGCTTTGAAACAATTAATTTTGGGTTTATTTAGACATTTAGGACTACAAGTTTCTGCGAAAATTGGTTTGGCTAGCTGGTTTCAAATTTGGCCAGTTGAAATTTTAGGCACTGGCCAAAATTGCCATTGCACAAAAAAGTTAAATTCTAGCCCTGTCAGTATCTAGTAAGAAAATCAAAAGTAGTGTAAGATGTTCAGTATCTAGTAAGAAAATCAAAAGTCGTGTAAAGATGTTTAGTATCTAGTAAGAAAATCAAAAGTCGTGAAAGGATGTTCAGTATCTAGTAAGAAAATCAAAAGTCGTGTAGGATGTTCAGTATCTAGTAAGAAAATCAAAAGTCGTGTAAGGATGTTCAGTATCGAGTAAGGATGTTTAGTATCAAATAAGAAAATCAAAAGTCGTGTAAGGATGTTCAGTATCTAGTAAGTAAAACAAAAGTCATATAGGATGTTCAGTATCTAGTAAGAAAATTAAACGCCGTGTAAGGATATTTATTATCTAATAAGAAAATCAAAAGTAGTATTAGGATGTTCAGTATCTAGTAACAGAATAAAAAGTAGTGTAGGTTGTTCAGTATCTAGAGAGAAAATCAAAAGTCGTGTAAGGATGTTTATTATCTAGTAAGAAAATCAAAAGTCGTGTAGGATGTTCAGTATCTAGTCAGGATATCCAGTATCTAGTAAGAAATTCAAAAGTCGTGTAATGATGTCCTGTATCTAGTGAGAAAATCAAAAGTCGTGTAAAGATGTTCAGTATCTAGTAAGGATGTTCAGTATCTAGTAAGAAAATCAAAAGTCGTGTAAGGATGTTCAGTATCTAGTAAAGATGTTCAATATCGAGTAAAAAATCAAAAGTCGTGTAAGGATGTTCAGTATCTAGTAAGAAAATCAGAAGTCGTGTAAGGATGTTCATTATCGAGTAAAAAAATCAAAAGTCATGTAAGGATGTTCAGCATATTGTAAAAAAATCAAAAGTAGTGTATGATGTTCAGTATCTAGTTAGACAATCAAAAGTCGTGTTAGGATGTTTAGTATCTTGTAAGAAAATCAACAGTCGTGTAAGGATGTTCAGTATCTAGTATGGATGTTCAGTAACTAGTAAGAAATTCAAAAGTTGTGTAAGGATGTCCAGTATCTAGTAAGACAATCAAAAGTCGTGTAAGGATGTTCAGTATCTAATAAGAATGTTTAGTATCGAGTAAGAAAATCAAAAGTCGTGAAAGGATGTTTAGTATCTATTAAGACAATCATAAGTCGTGTAATGATGTTCAGTATCTAGTAAGAAAATCAAAATTCGTGTAAGGATGTTCTGTATCTAGTAAGAAAAATCAAAAGTAGTGTAGTATGTTCAGTATCTAGTAAAAAAAACAAAAAGTCGTGTAAGGATGTTCAATATCTAGTAAGAAATTCAAAAGTCGTGTAATGATGTTCTATATCTAGTGAGAAAATCAAAAGTCGTGTAAGGATGTTCAGTATCTAGTAAGGATGTTCAGTATCTAGTAAGAAATTCAAAAGTTGTGTAAGGATGTCCAGTATTTAGTAAGACAACCAAAAGTCGTGTAAGGATGTTTAGTATCGAGTAAGAAATTCAAAGTCGTGTAACGAAGTTCAGTATCTAGTAAGAATGTTTGGTATCGAGTAAGAAAATCAAAAGTCGTGAAAGGATGTTCTGTATCTAGTAAGAAAATCAAAAGTAGTGTAGGATGTTCAGTATCTAGTAAGAAAATCAAAAGTTGTGTAAGGATGTTCAGTATCTAGTAAGAAATTCAAAATTGGTGTAATGATCTTCTGTATCTAGAGAGAAAATCAAAAGTCGTATAAGGATGTTCAGTATCTAGTAAGGATGTTCAGTATCAAGTAAGAAAATCAAAAGTCGTGTAGGATGTTAAGTATCTAGTAAGGATGTCCAGTATCGATTAAAAAAATCAAAAGTCGTGTTAGGATGTTCAGTATCTAGTAAGAAAAATCAAAAGAAGTGTAAAGATGTTCAGTATCTAGTAATAAAATAAAAAGTAGTGTAGGATGTCCAGTATCTAGTAAGAAAATCAAAAGTCGTGTAAGGATGTTTAGTACCTAGTAAGAAAATCAAAAGCCTTGTAAGGATGTTCTGTATCTAGTAAGACAACCAAAAGTCGTATAGGATGTTCAGTATCTAGTAAGGATATTCAGTATCTAGTTTGAAAATCAAAAGTCGTGTAAGGATGTTTAGTATCGAGTAAGAAAAAAAAAGTCGAGAAAAGATGTTCAGTATCTAGTAAGAAAATCAAAAGTAGGGTAAGATGTTCAGTATCTAGTAAGAAAATCAAAAGTCGTGAAAGGATGTTCAGTATCTAGTAAGTAATCCAAAAGTAGTGTAATGATGCTCACTATCTAATAGGAAAATCAAAAGTCATGTAAGGATGTTCAGTATTTTGTTAGAAAATCAAAAGTCGTGTAAGGATGTTCAGTATCTAGTAAGGATGTTAAGTATCTAGTAAGAAAATCAAAAGTCGTGTAAGGTTGTTTAGTATCTGATAGGGAAATCAAAAGTCGGTAAAGATGTTCAGTATTGAGTAAGAAAATCTTAAGTCGTGTAAGGATGTTGAGTATCTAATACGAAGATCAAAAGCCTTGTAAGGATATTTAGTATCTAATAAGAAAATGAAAAGTAGTTTAAGGATGTTCATTATCTAGTAAGAAAATCAAAAGTCATGTAAGGATGTTCAGTATCTAGTTAGGATGTTCAGTATCTAGTTTAAAAAATCGAAAGTCGTGTAAGAATGTTCAGTATCTAGTTAGAAAATCAAAAGTCGAATAAGGATGTTCAGTATCTAGTAAAAAAATCAAAAGTCGTATAGGATGTTCAGTATCTAGTAAGAAAATCAAATGTCGTATACAGATGTTCAGTATCAAGTTAGAAAATCAAAAGTCGTATAAGGATGTTCAGTATCTAGTAAGACAATCAAAAGTCTTGTAAGGATGTTCAATATCTAGTAAGAAAATCAAAAGTCGTGTAAGGATGGTCAGTATCTAGTAAGAAAATCAAAAGTAGTGTAGGATGTTTAGTATCTAGTAGGACAACCAAAAGTTGTGTAAGTATGTTTAGTATCTAGTAAGAAAATCGACTCGTGTAAGGATGTTCAGTATCTAGTAAAGATGTTCAGTATCTAGTAAGAAAATCAAAAGTAGTGTAAGCGTGTTCAGTATCTAGAAAGACAATCAAAAGTCGTGTAAGGATGTTTAGTATCTAGTAAGATAATCAAAAGACGTTTCAGGATATTTAGTATCTGGTAACAAAATCAAAAGTCGTGTAAGGATGTTCAGTATCTAGTAATGATATTCAGTATCTAGTAAGAAATTCAAAAGTCGTGTAGGATGTTCAGGAACCAGTCAGAAAATCAAAAATGTTGTAAGGATGTTCAGTATTTAGTAAGAAAATCAAAAGTCGTGTAAGGATGTTTAGTATCAAGTAAAAAAATCAAAAGTCGTGTAGGACGTTCAGTATCTAGTAAGAAAATCAAAAGTCGTAATATGATGTTCAGTATCAAGTAAGAAAATCAAAAGTGGTATAAGGGTGTTCAGTATCTAGTAAGACAATCAAAAGTCGTGAAAGGATGTTCAGTATCTAGTAAGACAACCAAAATTCGTATAAGGATGTTTAGTATCTAGTAAGAAAATCAAAAGTAGTGTATGATGTTCAGTATCTAGTAAGAAAATCAAAAGTCATGTAAGGTTGTTTAGTTTCTAGTAAAATAATCAAAAGTCATGTGAGAATGTTCAGTATCTAGTAAGGATATTCAGTATTTAGTAAGAAAATCAAAAGTCGTGTAAGGATGTTCAGTATCTAGTAAGAAAATCAAAAGTAGTGTAGGATGTTCAGTATCTAGTAAGAAAATCAAAAGTCGTGAAAGGATGTTCAGTATCAAGTAAAAAAATCAAAAGTCGTGTAGGACGTTCAGTATCTAGTAAGAAAATCAAAAGTCGTAATATGATGTTCAGTATCAAGTAAGAAAATCAAAAGTGGTATAAGGGTGTTCAGTATCTAGTAAGACAATCAAAAGTCGTGTAAGGATGTTCAGTATCTAGTAAGACAACCAAAATTCGTATAAGGATGTTTAGTATCTAGTAAGAAAATCAAAAGTAGTGTATGATGTTCAGTATCTAGTAAGAAAATCAAAAGTCATGTAAGGATGTTTAGTTTCTAGTAAAATAATCAAAAGTCATGTGAGAATGTTCAGTATCTAGTAAGGATATTCAGTATTTAGTAAGAAAATCAAAAGTTGTGTAAGGATGTCCAGTATCTAGTTAGGATGTTCAGTATCTAGTAAGAAAATCAAAAGTCGTGTAGGAAGTTCAGTATCCGGTAAGAAAATCAAAATTAGTGTAAGGATATTCAGTATCTAGAAAGACAATCAAAAGTCGTGTCAGGATGTTTAGTATCTAGTAAGAAAATCAAATGGCGTGTAAGGATATATAGTATCTGGTAACAAAATCAAAAGTCGTGTTAGGATGTTCAGCATCTAGTAAAAAAATCAAAAGTAGTGTATGATGTTCAGTATCTAGTAAGACAATCAAAAGTCGTGTAAGGATGTTCAGTTTCTAGTAAGGATGTTCACTATCTAGTGAGAAAATCAAAGTCGTGTAAGGATGTTCAGTATCTAGTAAGGATGTTCAGTATCTAGTAAGAAATTCAAAAGTTGTGTAAGGATGTCCAGTATCTAGTAAGACAATCAAAAGTCGTGTAAGGATGTTCAGTATCTAATAAGAATGTTTAGTATCGAGTTAGAAAATCAAAAATCGTGTAAGGATGTTCAGTATATATTAAGACAATCAAAAGTCGTGTAAGGATGTTCAATATCTTGTAAGAAAATCAAAAGTCGTGTAGGATTTTCAGTATCTAGTAAGAAAATCAAAAGTCGTGTTAGGATGTTCAGGTTCTAGTAAGGATGTTAAGTATCTACTAAAAAAAATCAAAAGTCGTGTAAGGATGTTCAGTATCTTGTTAGAAAATCATATGTCGTGTAAAGATATTCAGTATCTAGTAAGAAAATCAAAAGTCGTGTAAGGTTGTTCAGTATCTTGTTAGAAAATCATTAGTCGTGTAATGCTATTCAGTATCTAGTAAGAAAATCAAAAGTGCAAGGATGTTCGGTATCTAGTAATAAAATCAAAATCGTGTAAGGATGTTCAGTGTCTAGTTAGAAAATCAAAAGTCATGTAGGATTTTCAGTATCTAGTAAGAAATTCAAAAGTGCAAGGATGTTCAGTATCTAGTTAGAAAATGAAAAGTCGTGTAAGGATGTTTAGTATCTAGTAAGAAAATTAAAAGTCATCTAAGGATGTTCAGTATCGAGTAAGAAAATCAAAAGTCGTGTAAGTAAGGTCAGTATCGAGTAAGAAAATCAAAAGTCGTGTAAGGATGTTAAGTATCGAGTAAGACAATCAAAAGTCGTGTAAAGATGTTCAGTATTGAGTAAGAAAATAAAAAGTCGTGTAAGGATGCTTAGTATCTAGTAAGAAAATCAAAAGTCGTGTAAGGATGTTCAGTATCTAGTAAGGAAATTAAAAGTCGTGTAAAGATGTTCAGTATCGAGTAAGAAAATTAAAAAGTCGTGTACGGATGTTCAGTATCGAGTAAGAAAATTAAATTTCGAGTAAGAAAACCAAGTGTATAGTACATAAGAAAATAGGAAAATCAAGAATCGAAAATGACTCGAGTAAGGATTTTGAGCATCTAGTAAGATAATCAAATGTAGCTGAAGGAAATCAAACGCCTTGTAAGGATGTCGAGTAAGGATGTCGTGTAAGGATATCGAGTAATGATTTCGCGTACCATGTAAAACATCTGAGCATTGAGTGCATAAGGAAGTCAACTGTAACCTAAGATAATCAAATATTAAATAAGAAAATATAAGGTCGAGTAAGGATATACAATACTGAGTAAAAAAACCGAGTGCCGAGTAAGGAAACCATGTGTCGAGTAAGGATATTAAGTATCAAATGAGAAAATCTAATGTCGAATAACAAAATCATGTGTTGAGAACGAAAATCAAGTGTTGAGTAATGAAATCGAAGTCGAGTAAGGATGTTGAGTATAGAGTAAAAATATTGAGTGTCGAGTAAGAAAATAGAGTGACGAGTTAGAAAATAAAGTGTCGAGTAAGAAAATAGAGTAAGGATGTTTAGTATGGCTATGAAATTAAAGGTCGAGTAAAAAATTCAGTGAGTGTGGAGTACATAAAATAAATTTGTGAAGAAAGTCGAGCGTCTAATAAGATAACCAAGTGTCTAGTAAGAAAATCAAGTGTCAAGTCAGAAAAAAAAAGTCGGGTAAGATAATCGAACGTAGATTCAGGATGTTGAGTACCAAGTAAAAAAATCGAGCATCGAGTGTATAAGAAAGTAAAGTGTTGAGAGAGAAAACGGATTGTCGAGTAAACACTGAAATGTCTAGGATGGTAATGCATGCTTTTATTAAAGCGTGCTTTTTATGCAAACGCAAATCTTGCAAAGCACTTAACAACATTCAGGCAAACAACTTTATTGAATCTTAAATAAAAATAATTATCTGCGTTATTGTACAATGCCTTGAAATAAAAGGGTTAGATGCACGTTGGATAACTTGTAACTCGGAAACTTTTGTCTTTAAATATTTTATTTCTCATAATACATATACATTCAAGTAAATAACAACGCATTGTACATAACACAATAAGAAGGATTAGCGTGGATATTATACCAGCATGTTAAGATATATAACTGATATACAAGTCTATTCAGGCTGTTTTTATATGTTAACAATAATATTGTAAGTGTTTTTATAATGAAGCATTGTCACAATTATACTTTATGCATTAATTGAGAAATAAGTTGGTGTTTGTAGACAGTAGATAATGGAGAGTAGATAAGAAATAAAAAAGGAAATGAAGGTTAAGATAAAGAAGAGGAATACTCGACACTCTAAGTCTGAAATCAGTTTGATGACGTCATTAATAAAGTTGTAATTTTCCCCATTTGCCGTTATGTTGTTCAAGTTTATATTTTGTCGTTGCTATTATTATTTCTATGTTTTCAATATGTTTTAAATATTTTATAAAATTGATAAATATGGGAACTGTTTTTGCATACTTATTTTTATCGATAAAATATTTAGCATAAATCACTATAGAATTTAACAAGTTTGAATAACTGCTCCATTCAACATATCCAGGAGATATTATCATATAATTTAACTTTATTGTAAACTGCTTTTCATTAAGATATTCTTCAAGATTTGTCCAAAAGGCTCTAGAACAATGACATTCCCAAAATAGATGTCTATTTGTTTCAACATTCATGGAACAAAAATCACATAAACTTGTATTACATATGTTGCATTTATACAGGAATTTGTTGTTTGGTACAATTCGCATAATATATTTGTATTGAAAAGCTCTTATTTTTGTATCAATTAAGGATTTAAAAGGTACGGTGTGTACAACATTCCAGTTAATGTTCGTACTTTCTGATTCCCATTTAATATGGGGTTTGATAATATTAATATTGTTAGTGTTTTTTAATTGTCTGTTGTATAAAAATTATTTGGACTCTTGAGGTTTCGAATTTGTTGAATTAAGCTAATTTGTTTATTATTATCAGCTATGTTGTCAGTTTTCAAGTTTTGTTTCCATACTTTTGGTATGCTTTCAATTAAAGTATAATATTTTAAAAAATCTTAATTATTAAGTGTGTACTTAGCTTTTACAAATTGAAATGTATAAAACGTTTTTTGCCTACTATCAAATATGTGTTTGATGTACTTGATACCTTTTGCATACCATTCTTTATAAAATAATGTCGTGTTTTTGTTTTTTATATAAGAGTTGTTCCATTATATCTGATTGTTTAATCCTTCAGCTTCTGGTTAATTTACAAAGTTTATGCTTGACCATGATTGTAATATTTCTAAGAAAAATTTGGGAAATTGTTGGTTTTGTGTTTTAATATAGTCATTTTCATTTGAATTACATTCAAATATTAATTGTCCCCCTATTTTATCTAATGTGTTATTGTATATATGTTTCCAATCACCCTCATTTTTATTATCGATTATTCTTTTGATCCATCCTGCTTTAATTGCTTTTATATACATGTTTAAATCAATCATTTTTAGGCCCCCGTTTTCATAATCCTGTATTATTGTTTTTCGACTAATTTGCTCAGGTTTATTATCCCATAAATAAGTGTATATACACTTATTGATTAAATTAATTAATTCCGGTTTTGGGTTTTCTAGGACTGTAAGAGGGCATATAAGTTTTGGTAATGCAAAAGTTTTTATAACAGTTATTTTTCCAATAATTGATAAATTATGCCTCTTCCATCGTTTTAAGCAGTTTGTAAATTCTTGTATTTTTGGTATTAAATTTAATTCGTGATATTTGTTTCTGTCATTTGAAAAAACAATTCCCAGCGTAGACAAGCATTCTGATGTCCATATGAATCTATTATTTGTACCAAATGTTTAAATAGAAGTTTTTAATGATCCTGATATTAAGATAACAGATTTTTTATCGTTTAATTTTTTAAACCAGATATTTTACTAAAATAATTTAGCGTTTTTATTAAAGATGTAAAAGTTTTATATGACCCATCCATCATAAACGTTGCATCATCTGCAAATGCCGTATTGTTATTTCTCTATTATATGTGTTCATGCCTTTTATATCTTTATCTGCTTTAACGGACTTGTATAAAATTTCTATAATTAATATAAATAAATATGGTGAAAGTGGACATCCTTGTCGTACTCCTCTTTCGATGTTGAAGAACTCGGACATGTGTCCGTTATTAACTACACAACTTTGAGCATCGTTATAAAATAATTTAATCCAGTTTATAAAAGAGTTAACAAAATTAAAATATGCAAGAGTTTAAAAAAATAAAATCGTGATCTATACTATCGAATGCCTTTTCAAAATCTGCAAAAAATATAAGTCCTGGTTTGTCTTCGTCATTTAAATATTCTATTACCTCAAAGATAGTTCGAATGTTTTCACCTATATATCTTCCTTTTAAAAAACCTATTTGGCTGTTATCGATAAGATTATTTAAAACATTTTTCATTCTATTTGCTATTGTTTTTGTAGTAATTTTATAATCAACGTTAAGTAAACTTAATGGTCTCCAATTCCCTAATGTTGTTAATTTTTTGTCTTTTTTTGGTAGAAGAGAAATTATGCCTTGTTTTTGAATTGTTGTTAATGAATTGTTTTCGTATGAATAATTAATCGAGCTTATGTAATAAGTTTTAACCGTGTTCCAAAATATTTTGTAGAATTCTGCTGTAATTCCATCTGATTCTGGACTTTTACAATTTGTCATTTCTTTGAGAGCTGTTAAACATTCTGCTTCAGTAATTAGATCTTCACACGATTTCTTTTCATCTTCGTTCAAAATTGTCTTATTTAATTGTGTTAAAAATATGTCATCATTATTTAATGTGGTATCTTTCCTGTACAGTG